>JAAVUA010000119.1:0-212167 GCA_014898875.1 Fusarium miscanthi
TTATAAAATTAATTAAAAGTTATAAAAATAAAATACAAATTTGAAAATAAAACTTAAGGCACCTTAAGGAAATTAAGAACATAAAAGACATTTTAATTATTAAAATTTAAATAGTATACCTATTATAAAGAACTTAAAAACACCTCAGGCCAGGTTTCCTTCTCACCCACAACTATGGCATAAGACACTTGAGCGCGTAATGCTCTGCAGCCAAGCATAGTTCCGGAGCAATTTGGTGATACACATTCCCCAGATTATTAAATGCCCATGGCACAGCGTCATTCGCCAGCCCCCAGCGTTTAACTTCGAGTCGGGGCCGATCCGTAATGTCATTGGGCGGACATGCAATGATGCTGTGTCCCAGAGCCTCCAAACCTTTAAGGATCATCCTGGCCGCATTATGCAGCTGGTTATTCTTCAGCAGGTGGGCGCCGAAAGCGAAGTAGGGTTCACAGAGTTCTAGCCGAATGGTGCAGTCATTGTTTGTCGGGTAGGTCTTTTCGAGAGCTTTCATGAGTCGACTTGCCTTGGCTTCGTTGCCTGAGTCAGGGTGATCAAGAAGCCTCTGGAGGTCGTCGGCAAGCACCTTGCGTCTCTGCGAGACGGACCTAGATGTGGCTTTCTTACACAAACACAGCCCGCAGTCGCACGTAAACCCCCAGTGGTTAAAGCCCTTTTGAACCTCTTGGTAAGATTTAAAAGGCACAGGAAGACGATAACAGAAAAAGAGTTCAGTGTCAGCAGGGAGGTCCATCGTCGCGCGCACGATTTGCATGTCTCCGATGAAGGAGCGTCGACAGTTGCCTACACAGGAATGATTGATACGAGAAGCGAGGAGCCAAATGCCCGAGGTTGTGTACTTGTAGTCTTTGCTACCCGTCTTATCTCTGCTGCCGGATGTTGCCTGGAGGAATAACTCGCGACTCGTCCTCGGAGCACCAAAACAATTAAGGGAGGTAATCTTTTCTACCAAGAATCTGAGTCTTGATTAGTCGCCTGGCCCAACTGGTTTACCAGTCAAATTGGCAGATAACAACTCACGAATCGACTACAGGGGCTCCGTCAGTCTCCAACACCGCAGCCTTTTGGTAATCGGCATGGTGAAGGTCTCCAAACTCGGCGGACAATGATGAGTTGTGGTACAGTTTCTGTACAATTAGGGTCAAGAGACGAGCTTGGCCACCCATTACCACCCTCTTGGTGGCAAGATTCATTAGTATTTTGATCTGTTTTGTGGATTGTTCATCGCCGGCAAAGCTGTAGGAGAATGCCTTTTCGCAAAGCAGAAGCTCCCCCGCTGAGACTGCCTTGGTGGTGAAGAGCCCTTTGCCCCGGCCAGGAGACTCGTGAATCTCTACCGGAGCTGAGAAGGTAGCACAGTCGATGAAGGGGGGTGACTTTTCCGCCTGCTTGTACATTTGATTGAATTTGTACTCGCCTGTTCGCTGTTCGTTGAGCCGGTCGTTGATCCGATATTCTTCTGAGCTGGCTGCCTTGTTTTCAGGGAAGGACTCTGTGAGCCTTTTCAGTGTCTCAAGACTCTGCTGATAGTCGCCGAGCTCATACAATGCTCGAGCCTTGCGGAAGAGACATTTTTCGGATGGCATCGCAGGATTGGTGGCTTTCTCGGCATCCAACAGTGCCTGCTTCGGCCGGTCCAGGTTTAGGTTTGCGAATGAGCGGTTGAGGAAAGCGAGTTGTGTCTCTTCAAAGGTTTGACCCGCTTGAATAGCTGAAGAGTACCTAGATGGCTGTCAATTACGTGCTCTTGGCTGTCCAACTGCTTGGCCTGATCTTCAAAGTCAGACAAGCCGAGGTGAGAAACATACAGTCGCAGTGCTTCAGCCCATTTCTTGACCTGTACAGCGTCGTTGCCTTGCTTTCGAATGTCTGTGCTGTTCTCATCTGAGATCACCATCGATGGTCTCCAGTGCGAGGGAATGCGGTCATCAGCTCCGTCTAGCCAGATAATATCACTAGGGTGGTCCACTCTCAGCGAGTATGTACCGTCCGTGGCACATTTGAAGAAGGGCTCTTTGAGGATGCAGACCATGTTCGGGCTGAGGATCTCAGTGGCAGGGGCGATGGTCTCCTCAGGCTGGTGATAGAGCTGGAGCAACACAGCGATTCCCTTGTCGTCCTCCACAATGGCCATCACAGCCGTCATGCGGTCCGGCGGCGTGAGGACGCGGAGCATGATCTTCTTCCCTCGATGATGGATTTCGAGTCTCATGTCGGAGATCATAATGGGTTCCAGGTCGTTGGCCGATTGAATACAAGGTGGGTAAGGCGCTGGGACCTGCGTGGTAGCGATTTGGTTTTCATCCGGCTCAGAGCGATATGAGGTGACCATGAGCTTCATCAAGAAGGACGAGACAAGTTGTTGAGAAGGAGGGTGATCTCGCACGGCTTGACCCTTTCTTCGGGCTGCTCGCTCTGCAGCGCCTTGAAGTTGCTTTAGAAAACCGATGTACTGGCTCTCGTTTGAGACGTCTTTGATATCCATCGTGGGACTGAAAGTTGAATAGTTGAGGCTGCGTTAGAGTTAAAATGGTGATTAAGAGTACAGGTCGAGGTTTAGGTCCTGGGCCACTTCTTAAATAATGATTTGGCGGGCCGCAGGTGAAACAACAGACAGCTAAAAATGCCTCGTCAGGCCATCGCGATGGTAGGCCTCCCACAGGTGACTGCATATTTGTGCCCAATCTTATATAGCCAATGCTGTCCATCTATTCCTTAACAGAATTACAAGACCTTACCCCTCTTGCTGTTTGCCTAATTGAAAGCTTAATGATTTACCACTTATAAGAGTTAATAATACTACTACAGTCTATTGTTAATAAACTTAATATAAAATTGCCCAATAACATATCTGCCTTGGTACTAATGAAGCAATGGCTTCCTTATTCTGACTTAGATTTGCCATAAAGATATATAGAGCACCAACGCCTGAAGCTTATGTGTTCTCCATTTCCCAGGTCTCCATCTACCTTGCATCTTAAGGCTTGCGGGCGTTAATAAAGCGAACGCGTATGTAACTATGCACTTTTTTATCTCCGAGAGCCTTTCGCATGTCCATTAGAAATAACTGATATTCATCTTTGGGCCACCCCAAAATCTGCTGCCACGCCATGAGGGTGTATCCTGCAATCTCTTAGAAGACTGAATAGGAAAGCCCACGACTTACTTACCTTCAAGATCGTTTTCAATAGTCGCGCGAACGAACTGGCCGACTTGACGTAACTTGGAGTCCTTGGCCCATCCGCCGACAGGAACCTTGGTGATGTCAGAGCCAACGGTTAGAAAGGGCGATGTATGAGAAGGACGATACCTTGAAATCAGTAACTTGCACGTCTACAAATCCAGCAGCAGCAAGAAGCTCCGCGTCCCCGTCGATCTCACAAAAGCTACGACCAAAAGCTTTACTCGCCTCTCTGAAAAGCTTATTCCATGTCTGCACTGCCATCACATCGCTAGCTGTCTCATCATCACTGAGGAAAGTTGGATTGACCTCAACAGATTCGACGAAGCCTCCAGGTTTGCAACAGCGGAACGCTTCTTTAAACAACGCGCCCCAATCAGCAATAGCGCCAATCAAGTAGCGCATATGAACAAAGTCAAAGATGCTGTTAGACCAAGTCCAATTACCAGTTGCGTCTTCAAGTTCAAATCGGACATTTGGTGGTACCCAATCTGGTTGAATTGGGGAAAGATCTGTTCCAATGACCTCGGCGTTGGGATATTGGTCGGCAAAGTCGCTATAAGGCATCAGTGTTTGCAACTGCTCCCCGTGGGATACAAGACTCATCCGTACATTGCCCATATACCTATTTTATCATCAGCTGTTTTCCTGTTGTGGCTGTTATCTGATGCATCGCTTACCGGTCCCTGTTCCGATGTCAAGTACCTTCTGTATATCGTTAGTCTAAGCATGACATTAGATAAGATGATAAACTGGCTTTCAAGTCATCTGTCGAAGGGACGAGCGAAAGCTTGCCGTCGAGAAGTAACATGAGGTAATGATGGCTTGCAACTTTCAGCAGGACGATCAGATCTTGGTTGCATATAGTATTCCTTACGAGATATCAATGGACTCTCTCTGCCTCTCATCATTTGGCGCGAAATATTCAGTCTCGTACTTGTCACTATTAAAGGTCCGACCCTGAAACTTTCGGTATTCTAGAATGCTTGAGGCGATGGAAGCAGTCGAGCTTGCACTAGCGTGTTGCATTAGTGACCGATCACCAAAGGAGGCAATAGAACAGGTAGATATAGTACTTACAAGTCTTCCCCCAGCGCCGAGTCATCGTCATCCTCTTCGTTTTCATCCTGAAGCTATATCGCGATCAAAATATCATCAATCCAGATTCGAGCGGAGTAACGTACTTGTGCTGCAACAAGGTCCTGTCCTCCTTGGCTAGACATCTCGGGAGAAATTGATTCAGGAAGAATCTCTGTCGGATTTCGTGGGTTTGTTTCACTGGTGACCGCCGGTACCATGTCAGCTTTGTCCATTTTTTAACAACTAAATCAGCACAGGACTGAGTTCGTTAAAGAAGAGTGAAAGAGTAAGGGTTGTCGGTCGTGGACAGAGATTTAAAAAAAAATGGCGCATTGAAGCATTGCCGTAACCAACACCATTTGTTGCAGCCAGGCTTGTCCAACATCATGCAGTAATCAGATCAGATTTCCATAGTACTCTCTTCTCTCGTCCCATTCAACAGGGGTAAGGTGGTAACGTAAATTGTCTCACGGTGTTGCATTTGGGTTCTCCTTGGTTTGAGTCTTACAATATCGATATTTTAAATAATGCCGACATAATTGCTGGAGCCTATATGCTGATTTAAAAATAAATAAATAGGTACATTGCGACTGCTTTTACACACATTGAGGGTACTACTGTTTAGGATTGACACGCTTGGCTAAGATCTTCGCGGTATCGCTAATCCTTCCCTGTCCTCTATGGCATAACACCCTTGAGGTCACCAACAGTTTAATTAATCTCGGTTATTCACAACTCCACTGCTTTCTTGGCAGATCCCCTCATTTATTTTCGGCTTTAGATCTCGCATGGTTTTCAAGGTCCTGCTGTTTTATCTTGTATAGGCTTGACGCGTGGAGTGTCCGAAAATTGATGTCAAAAGATATTGTCTTAGCCTGGTGGAAACTATGGAAACATCCTTTATTAATAATAAAGAAGTCAAGCTAACCATCTTGCATACTTTTCTGTTAAAGAATTCTTTCCTAGGTAAGCTTAATACACAAACCAGAATAGGATTAGCCAGGCAGATAAGTTAAGACCAGCTATATAGAGTTTACCACTAAGTAGGCTACTGTATTCTTTTCCCCCCAGGTATAGCATTTTCTTACAGGATAAGTGGCTAAAGCGGGATTAGACCCGAAATGTGTTATATTACATTTTTAAACTAATAGAGATTAGTTCTGCTCCCCCAATATGTACATTAAGGCTGACTGCAGGGCATACTTTATTAGTTAGGCTTATAATTGCTGCCCAATCTCTTCAGTAAAACTGCATTAGAAGATGTTTTTTCTTTACCATAAATCTACTCTTTTGCAATCTGGTAACAACTGGACCCTATCCCATAATATGGCTGAGATGAAATATACATCTGAGCGACACGAGATCCACGTAACTTCACAGGGTGAACTTCCGGACTGCAGCAAAAAGGACATGTCGCCACCTCAATTGCTATCCAGGTCTTCGTCTCTTCAGCCTCTCCCCGGGGGTATTCGATCCGTTCCTCCATTCACAGGTAACGCCCTGGGATCTCCTTGTTCAAATCCGGATGCAACAAGTCGTCACCATGTCAGAAAGTTCAGTCGATATATAGAAGCTCGTAATATCATATCTATATCGCAGCCTCAACCATTGTCGGACTCGGCTGAACGCCCGAATAAGCGTCTGCGCCACCGTTCTTCAAGTCCCCAGCCAAGGGCCTTGGGGGACACAGCCTTCCAGTACCGCAGTTTAAACTCACAGAAGCATGAGATCCATCTTCTTCGAATCTTGTCGGATGTTTCAACCAAGATCCGTTGCCAACTCTTTCACACTTCGCTGGACACAATACAGGATTACATCGCAGTATCCTACTCATGGGGCGATCCTCTTGAAACCAGAGTCATTGAACTAGATGGCCACCAGTTTCCTGTCACAACGAGTCTGTGGCATGCATTGTCTAGAATTAGATCCATATCCACTTCTGTCATTATATGGGCAGATGCAATATGTATCAACCAGCTAGACGATGAAGAAAGAAGCTATCAAGTTGGTCTTATGACTTCAATATACAAAAAAGCCTCCATGGTCGCTCTTTGGTTAGGACCAGAAGCCAATGACAGCTACGCTGCAACTGAGCTTCTCTGTGAACTGGCGGAGTGTAACAACTCACGGACAGCGCTAGCTGCCCTCATAAACAACCGCAAGCGCAAGCGTGATTGGCAAGCTCTCGTGGATTTATTCGAGAGGGACTATTGGCGAAGACTCTGGGTGGTGCAGGAGATCTTCAATGCGCGGCAGGTGACCGTGTTCTGCGGAAACTCTGCTCATTCGTGGGACATCTATCTCCAGGCATCTAAGCTTCTCCGAGCTTGCAAGGTGGACCTGATGAGAGCCTTCCATCTGGAGAAAGGGCGCCAGGCTTTGTCTTTGCGATCAGTCACGTATGTGGACTGTTTGGTGGGTTTCGGGCCGAGCACTCTCCAGTCATTACATTCATTGCATGATGCTGGAAGCGCAGATCTTTTCAGCTGCCTCTTGCTGTGTGCCGATAAACTCTGTCGTGACCCACGGGACAAGCTCTATGCTCTCCTGGGGATACTCCCAGAGAAAGATCAGTCACAATTCCAAGTCAACTACAAGCTCGATCCACGACACGTATATACGGATATTGTTGACTATCTGATTGCGAAAACTGGCAGCCTCGATATCATCTGCTGTGCGTCTAACCCTATTCTGACTGATAACATCCACATCCTTCCTTCGTGGGTTCCAGATTGGTCAAACGGCTCTAGCTGGCGAAAGCCTCTTGCCTGGAACTTCAATAGGCATTTCAATGCCGCTAAGGATACCAGATCTTCGACATGTCTCTTCAGTCGGAGAAGAAAGCTGTCTATCACGGGCATCGTCCTCGGCACGGCCGACTACGTTGGTATTGGGTTAGAGCATGCCCCAAGTACCAGCGCCTACCTGATGGCCTTTTTGCAATGGTATTGGGTGTTTACAAGCTACAAAAGCCCCTTGAGTGACGACGACCACGAATCATTTTGTAGCACCTTGTCGCTGAACAGGTTCAGGTATCCAAGCTCCACATCAGTCGATGTCATTGGGCGAACATACCAGGTCTTTACCCGATTTCTAGCCCAGCGTTATCAAGCATGGAACCCAGATGAGATATTGCAGCGATACATCCAAGCGACCCCAGAAATGTCAAGTGATGAAATGTCCCAAGCGTTGGAAAATTACTTCAAGACAGCTATGAAAGGTCGCAAATTTGTTATCACCACTACAGGCCTCTTCTGTCTTGCGTCGGATAACATAAATGCTAACGATATTATATGCATTGCTTTAGGATGTTCTGTTCCTATTGTACTTCGGCAATTTGGGGAGGAGTTTAAACTAGTTGGTGATTGTTTTGTGGACAGATATATGTATGGACGGGCACTAGATGAGGAGAGAACTGGGGCAAGAGAAAGGAAGGAGTTTATTCTTATTTAGCTATTTAATTATTGCTTACAAGTCACTACACTTTGTATTACAGTGTGTCTGATAAGGTTTGTAAACGTCTGTTCAAGACAAACTCTTTAAAACTATATATTCAGCTAACCTGTTATCTAAATGACCTAGAATACCCACCTCTGTTTAATATAATTATTTATCTCTTTTACTATTACTCTTCGGAAAACCGGAGATTCAGCTAGTTAAGGAATAGTCACTTGTTTTTAAGTACAGAACTGATAAGCTTACATCTTTACTGATAAGCTTACTTGTTGTTCTACACCCCCGAAGCATTAGTGTCAATTTGGTTAGAGTCCGAAGGGCTCTGATCTCCACCTTGCCTATCTGGAACCCTCTCAACGGCGAGACGACTGAATAATTGCCTGCCCATTAGGTCAATTATAACGCGCTCCGAGACTATAATGGCGAAAGTTGATGCGCTTCTTGACGCCATTTCTGTTCTCCGTGGTCTTTTAGCAATAGTTCCTCTGTCGATCCCGTAACAGTGTAACCTTCCGTTCTGGGGTGCATCGGCCAATGGACCGTTTAGGAAGCTGTGCCAAGTCTGCTAAGCAAATGCCCAGTCCCGAACTTGTTGCACAATATATCCCGCCAATAAGTCAATTTGCCAAGAAATGTGAACGGCATCTAGAGACCGTTTCTCTAGAGTTTGTGGATGACTATAAATCGTAACCAAGAGCCCTCGAATCTCCCTTCTCGATATCATCTCCATCACGACTTCTCCATTTACCTCTCTGTTTGTTCACGATGGCTAGCCTTGTTCGCCTCGCACTCTACCTGGGAGCTTTCTTGCCTGCTGCTCTTGCTGCTCCTACGGCACCCAGCAAGGGCTCAGACGTAATCCCCGGAAAATACATTGTCACCCTCAAGTCCTCTGCTTCTAATGCAAAGGTTGAGTCTCACCTTCAGTGGGTGGGGGATGTTCATCGCCGCAGCCTTTCCAAGCGTGAAACTGCAGGTATCGAACATACCTTCAATATCAAGAACTGGAACGCCTACGCTGGACAGTTCGATGAGGACACTATCAAGGAAATTGAGGCCAGCCCTGAGGTAAGCTTCAGTGATCAAACATAAGAGCTCCTGCTTACAAGAAACAAGGTCGCCTTCGTCGAACCTGATAAGGTCGTCAAGCTCAGCTTTGAGCAGTCCAGTGAACTGTCTGACAGGGCCCTGACTACCCAATCGGGTGCTCCTTGGGGTCTTGGAACGATTTCCCACCGCACCTCCGGCTCTACTAGCTACATCTATGATACATCTGCTGGAGAGGGCTCTTATGCTTATGTAGTCGACAGCGGTGTTCTGATTTCACACTCTCAATTCGGTGGCCGCGCTGTTGCAGGCTATAGCATCTTCTCGGGAGCTAACACTGATACTCTTGGACACGGTACTCATGTTGCTGGCACTATTGCCGGCTCCACTTATGGTGTTGCTAAGAAGGTAAGTACTTGCGGCCGTATATTTACAAGACCGTACTAACGCCGATAGGCAAACATTGTTTCTGTCAAGGTGTTCCAGGGAGCCGAGGGAACTGATTCTGGTGTTCTCGCTGGTTTCAACTGGGCTGTGAATGATATCACCTCCAAGGGCCGCGCCGGCAAGGCCGTTATCAACCTTTCTCTCGGTATGATTCCTCTGCCCGTGTCATAAAGTTCTTTCACTAATGGCCAATTTAGGTGGCGACGCATCTCAGGCTTGGGTGACAGCGATTGACGCTGCATACAACTCAGGAGTCCTGTCTGTTGTTGCTGCTGGAAACGGTGATGAGGATGGAAACCCTCTGCCCGTGTCGAGTCAGTCCCCTGCCAATGCCGCCAACGCCATTACTGTTGCTGCTCTCACCTCTGCCTGGAGACCTACTTCGTTCACCAACTACGGTATGCTCATCTTTTTCCTTTTGGCCCCTAGAATGACTGGCTAACTATTGAAAGGCGCTGGTGTCGACATATTTGCTCCCGGTCAAGGCATTCTGTCTGCGTGGATTGGCTCTAACAGCGCCACCAACTCTATCAGTGGTACTTCAATGGCTTCTCCCCATGTTGCTGGTCTTGCCCTCTACCTCAAGGCTCTTGAAGGTCTTACTACCCCAGCTTCCGTCGCAAGCCGAATTAAGGCCCTTGGAACCTCTGGCAAGATTGCTGGTACCCTCTCTGGCAGTCCTAATCTGATTGCCTATAATGGAAACGGCGCTTAAGTCTGAAAGAGTCCAGCAAGGTGATTCAGGTCTGGGTAGACTTCTGCCAAGTTCTGATAGTGCTGTATAATATCTATATATAAATATAGC
The DNA here is from genome assembly GCA_014898875.1 of Fusarium miscanthi. Classification (NCBI taxonomy): domain Eukaryota; kingdom Fungi; phylum Ascomycota; class Sordariomycetes; order Hypocreales; family Nectriaceae; genus Fusarium; species Fusarium miscanthi. The sequence goes on from JAAVUA010000119.1 coordinate 10,038, forward strand.
CTGAATAATTCCTACTTGCAAATCAATCCTTAAATATTTAGAGCACTTTTCACTCACAACTCATCCCTCAATCATTACATTAATGAGCCTAACAACCCCACAAACAACACCACAACCACTGAGACTGTAACGGGAAAATTCGCCATCCTCAAATTACCTACTGGCCTTGGTGAAATTGATCCCTTACTTCTCGATCACTAAACAAACCCTAGAGGTCTCACTCTGCTTGAAATTTATTAGCTAACTATATTAAAGAAAGCTTTCTGCTAATTTATCAGTTCTAGCAAAAGTGGAAATCCTCAGAAGGTTGCCCTTAAGTACAATCCTATTGAAAGAAACTACCTATTTCGAACTTCTGTTCGGACAGTATAAAAATTGCTTCAAGCAGTAACTATGAAGCAAACCTGAAATCGAGCCTCTTATTTCCCTGGTCTGTTGTTGTCTTTAGATAGTTAATTCTCTCCTCTCTGCTCATACCTTCCCAGATCTTGTCTCTTTTATTATTCTCCCGAACATAGTAGAGCTTGATGAAGATATAGATTAGGATATTATACCCCAAGACTCCAAGTAGTGCTTTGTTTCCAGTGTAATAATATGGAGCATCGCTCTTACGGTAGATCTGCGAGGATATGATGCTTGACATTTGAACGCTCATGTTATAGAGCGAGGAGCCAACAGTGCGAGTGCGGACGGATCCGGCATTGCGAGATGTCAAGCCCACAAGAATCGCATGGGGATAGGGAGCGCCGACAAGAAGCGTAGAGAGAGTCCATTTTGCCCATTTCCACCCCGGGAAGATGGGAGGCAAGACTACCAGAGAAATCAGAAGTGGCAGGGACCACAGTTGGCCAATAACGCCGAGAAGAAGACGCTGGTTGATCCTCTCAGATACCCACGTCCAGAACAGTAGCTGTACAATGAACAAGGCATACGCCGGGATGGTAAGAAGATTGGTATGGAAGGTATCGAAACCAAGAGCCTTGCAAGTCAGGGTAATATATGCTTGGGGAGGCGCGTTGGGGATTCCCCAGGAAAGGCCGATGAGATAGATAGGCCACATATCGTAGTCGGTGAGAGCTTCCCAGATCAGGCTGCCCGTTAAGCCCTGCCGATTGTGCATGGTAGCCTTTCCAGGATCATCCCGGAGAACACGTGTTACCATGATGATCTCTTCGCGTTCAGAAAACCACCCAGCCTTGGGTCGCAGTAAACCTTTCCAGCCCGTACGAGCCGTCTGTGTAGGGGATGGCGGTAGGTAGAAGAAGGTCAATATACCGATCAGTGCAGTAAAGGAGCCCTCAATCAAGAAGAGATACCTCCAGCCTTCATGCAGCCCACTGTGGCCCCTAAGATGAAGAATACCGTATGCCAAGAAGGCACCGATGATCTGTGTGCCCTGGTACGATGTCCAAAACCAACTTAGGCGTCTGGGAAGCTCTGCATTCTTGTAGAAGTATGAAAGATAAAGAATGGTGTCAGGGATGAAGCCTGGAAGTATGTTAGTTAGGAGCTTACAGCGTCAAACGAATGTATGCCAGGATAACATAGTTATCCAGCGTTGATGAACAATTACCTCCTTCGAGCATTCCAAGCAGCCAGCGGCAAATAAAGAAGCTGGTCTTTCCTCGCAAAGCAGCCTGTGACATTGCCACGATACTCCAGAGTACCATCTGAATAGGGACCCAGACGTCTGGTCCAAGCTTCTTCCCGATGACTTGTGACGGGAGTTCTGCAAATAAGAACGAACAGTAAAATATAGTCATTCCATTGTTGTAGTCATTGGTCGTGAGGCCGAGATCATCTGGAGAGAGTTAGTGCTGGTAGCATATGAAAATGACTGTCTACCATGAGCTTACTTAGCATGCCATCCGACAGAGCTTGAACGATATTTCCACGGTCCAGCTGGAGAGCAAAGAACATAATGCAGGCGGGAATTGCGATGAACCAGTCAAGCTACCATCGGAGTTAGTATTGCTGTTTATGCAAAACATATTACATGAGCGACATACCCGTCTTACCAGCTTCTCCTCCTCGTGGGCTTCCCACGTAGCAGAAGGCTCGAAGCGGTGGGCACCTTCGAAGCCATCTACTATCTTGTAGATATCTACGGCTTCGGGAGCAGTAAAGACATCGTGATGGTTGTTCACAGTCTCGCTGTGTAGGGAAGCGGTGTCTGAGCCTGTCGAGTAGCCTTCGTCGACTGGTACGTGGCTGACATCTTTGCCGAAGAGATGATACCACCTCTGACGCTTGACAGGCTGAGTTGCGAAATATCCAGCGGGACGGGATTCAGCGAGGCCTTCTTTACTAGACATTTTCAAAAACTCTTTTATTGAACTCTGACTGTCTCTGGTCTAAGAGAAAAACTACCATGGGAAGTCGCATTTTATATGTTCTAGTCTTTGCCGCCATTGTCGCTCATTCCAGCAAGCCAGAGAGAGGCGAAAAGGCAAAATGCCGTGTTATCCGAGAACTATCTATTGCGTGATGCGATAAAGCTGGGTGATAGCATTTTAGGGGAAGTGGTGGCAGCGCTGGTCGAGGCTTTCTTAGATATGCGTTTATTAGGCCCGAGATAATAAGTCAAGTCAGTAGATTATAGCGCAAAGTAGCCATGGCGCTATAAAGTGCGGGATTTGCGTGATAGCTTGCGTGATTGGCACTAGCATTTTGTCTTAAGCATTACGCAGCTAGCTGCTAGGTTAGAAGATTACGGTAGTAAAAAATAATTATGCAGCTTATTAAATAAGTAAAGGAGGATAAAAATCTATCGCCCTTCTTTTATAGAGGACCTATAGCCTAGGTATCTCGAGACAGGTCACCTTGTTTAGTACCATAAGCCTCTGCCAGACTACCTCCCAGACACTAGCACCGCCAATGAGGTCTCCCCAATAGTCCCATCAAGCGGGATGACTCTCCCAAAATCCAGATGTATCATCAATGCCAGGGACGAAGTACATCTTGTTGGCAAAAGACTTCGTCCGGGCAATGAAGTCTTGTCAGTTAGTCTGCCGGTGCTGAAATCTGCATGACATCATCAAGGTAAGACATTTATACATTCGGTCCCTCTTCAAGCCCTTCAAGGTCATCGTATTCTTTCCGCTGCACCCTCAAGTCAGTTCAACACCTGGGCAAGGTTGATAAGAGCCCTACCTACACCTCTGCACTCATCACCCAGCTCTTGTCGTAGCACCATGCACCTGTTGCACAGACCAGCCCAATGAAAGTGTTCGGCATGCCAGATGAATCCTTTACAGTAAGCGTAGTATTCCAGAATCAAGATGAGACTCCCCTCAATCTGCTGACTATCAAATCCTGGCGCCGGACTGTGCTGGAAACTCATCTACTAAAAGCATTATTTGGGGTTTCAAACTGTCAATGTCAGGGCGCTCTGAATATCCGAAGATATTCTGGCTGTCGCCATTTGGAAGGTGATCCAGCCATTGGTAGTTGGATCATATGCTGTGAGTATAATCCCGATTCTGGCTAATTCAGATTGACGCAGGTCTGTCGACGAGGATTGCCCGATGCAGCCTTAATTAATGGTAGATTTTTAACACTCATCAAAGATAAATGCAATAGCAAATAATTTCGTCATAAAGTATCTGCCAATGCTTCTAAATATTTACATTCCACCTCTCATATTGCCATGTCTACCACGTGAAGGATTCTTCAACATAGCGAACAACAACACCATGTCTCCCCAACGCAGCACAGACATACCGAGCTTCATCACACATTGCATGTGGACCACAAACGATAACAGTTGTTCCGCCAACGGCCTTCTCCAATTCCATCGTCAACACTCTCTTAATATCCATGCGCTCGCCAACCGAGATATGGGTCTCGATATGGCCCCAGTTGGAGGATTTACCAGCTTCTTTATCTTCAGTGGCATCTCCACCTAGAATCATACTCTTGACAACATCGACCAGGCCCTTACTTTTAATTCCCCAATATAGCTTAGTGGTTCCCAGGGGCTTGGCGTATATTGATAGGGAGGCTTGGAGAGATGACAGGACGCCAGCAATGCCGACACCACCAGAGATGACGAGAGTGTTGGGGTATTCGATGGTGGGCTCGAAGCGACTGGCGTCTTCGTGACCATAAGAAGACTCGATGAGAACAGGGATGGCGACGCCAGTGTCGGCTTTCTTGGCGAGCTTGGCGGTCATACCACGGAGGTTCTGGACGAACAGCGTGATGCCAGGCTTAGTGGTGCTGTTGTGGACTTGAAGTTGGCGGATGTTGGACATGGCGCCGCCCATCTCCTTGGAAGCTGATGCCTCAGTTGGTGAGATGGCACCCTCATTCTCAGACTGGGTTTGCGAAGCGGAGCTTGGAACCACGGACTCTCCATCGAGCTGGCCCTTGCTGCAGTTGACAATTGAAAAAGGGTGGTTCTCCCAAACGCGCCAGGACAGCGTAGGGAAGTAAGCGAAGCAGTGGCCATGAGCATCAACACCTGGGATGTCAACTCGCAAATACTTGTCATCAATGCGAGTGACATATGCTTTCTTTATACCATATCTGGAGATGCGTAGAATGCGAAGGATTCTCTCAAGGCCCCAGAAACAAAAGGCGATTATGAGCCAGATCTCAAAGCCGCCCTTGTCTTCGTAGAGGAAAACAATGTGATACCAGGAACCGACCAGAGCGCCGATGGTCAAGACGATGTGCGTAATGAGGAAGGCCTCATACATAACTTTTCGGATTGGGAGCATTGAGAAAGGGACCAAGGCAGAGAAGGCGACAGTTCCAACAACACCGACATACCAGTAGGGGTATTTGAGGACTAAAGGATACGAGTCTCCCTCAATCATGATTCGAAGCCAGAGGAGTGAGTGAAGAGCGACTTGGACGACGCAGATGGTGGCAGTCCATCTGTGAAGAAGAAGAAAGGTCGAGTAAGACCAATTCGTCAGTCGAAGAAGCACGCTGCTACGACCTGCATAGAGGATAACGACCGGAATGTTGGCGAATGCCACGGAACCAGCACGGTTACCGATATGACGCATAAGCTCATAGTGGCGATCTGGGAAGATGCCATTGGGGGCGTAGTTGGGGTATCCTGCAAACGTGGCCAGGCAGTTGATGCCGATGATGTAGAGGATAAAGAGAGCCTGACCTCGGGTAGGAACCATGCCGATTCCAAGTGTAGCGACGCTGTGCTGCTTACCCCAGGCCGGAGGGTCGATGAAATAGCCATAGAACTTGCTTCTCAATGATGCTGGGAGGGGGAGGAAGCGAAGGAGAGAGAAGCCGATGGGGACTATAACACAGCTCATGAAGGCAAGGATACTATAGATAATCAGTCTTGTTGGTAACACGAGAATGAGCCACTGTGTCACTTACGAATACATGGACTCGTTCTTGGCGACAGCCTTGTATCCTTTGACACCATTCATAAAGCTCTGATAGGTAGCTGCATCAAGAGAGATGGTGCGGTTAAACACCGTCTCTTCGGGAGACATTGGCTTCGGCGGAGTCGTGGTGTTTACCTGAGCCAAGGCTTCAGTGTAAGGCCATCGAATGGTCAAGCCTTCAGAGTCGTAAATCATCTTAACCTCCCAAAAGTACTCAATCTCGTGGTTCTTGACACTCTTGGGGCAATAGTTGTGAATGCAGTATGCCATGGAGGTCAAGTACGAGGTGTCATTCGCGAAGCATGCCGCTGATGGGTATGCCTCGGCCTTCTCCTCAGCAGTCATGCCTGCGTACTCGGGACAGTCGAGATTGTAGGGCATTCCGTATGAACACGCTTGGGCACATGGTACGGGGTAGTCGTCCTTGCCATAGCCTTCAAGGGGGACAGTAGCTGATGTGCTGGGGAGGAAAGAAAGTGCTGACAGCACGATTGCTAATGCCGGCATTGTAGTGGGGGACCACATAGTGGCTGGTGCTCGAGGCTTTGATACGAGACAAGTAAACAGTGAAGAACTGAATGACCCGAGAAACAGAAAGAGCTTTAAAGTGCTCGGTAGTTGATCTTTAAGTAACATCGCGGCCCAATATGGATAAAATACCTCTTATTCCATAAACGGTGATTGTTACCAAAAGACCCCTCAGAAGATTCCATGGCTGCATTCTAGATCAGTGATCGCCAAATATCGTTCGTTTTGGACAACGGCTATTGGTTTAGTGTTAGCAGAGAGAAACCTGGGTCATGGGTTTGTGGCTTGTTGATTAGCATCAGCTTTTGGGGACTGGAAGGGATGGGCCATGTTGAGGAGATGCTTTGGACCCGTTTTCTTGGATGCAGACTTTCCCAGGGTCGGAGGCAGACCGAGAGTTTGCGCTTGGTTAGTGCGGTCTCGTGTTTGTGGGCATTGCTCCAGGAGGCCAATCAACTGTCTTTACAGCTTCAAGTTGATATATTCATTGAAATGCTGCAGACAATACTCACTTCGTCTCTTTCAGTCCCATATTGAGTCTTGGTAACAACAAGTGCCCGTCTTGGCAACGTATCGATATCTCACCTCTTGGCGATATCACTTCTTGGCAGCCAAGTCCAAGGAACCATCAGCCCTCCCAGGAATGCAAGCCACTGGTCACACTAAAACATGGCGTTCCAGAAGCCTTAATTCCGCCCACTGAGAGTGACAGAGTGACGAAGCGGAATTGTGCATGCAGCAGGCAAATTTTTCGTTTAGCTGTGCCGAACTGCCGCAGCCACTGATCAGATAAAGAGAGCTATGCACGTGTTCTAGACCCAAAATGGGAACTTTCGACGGATCGCGCGGGGTCCAGGCTGATTGATAAGATGGATCTGATTGATAAAGGGGACTAGGGCCAGGACTAGCATGTGATGGACTGTGGGACGCTCCCCCATTGACGAGTGTAGCATGAGCTTTTTACGCTAGTTTTAGGTAATAGTCTCTGTGATCATCAGCCACAGTTTTGCTTTCTTGGTTCTTGTTACGATGGTGATTGCAGATCATCTCTGAGACATGAGATCTAATCCATCCAGCCTTAACTCTAGACTTCAACTCACTGCAGAAGTATTCGTGAGGCAATATTGCTGAAACAGGTCACTCGTCCTCGGTTAACAACACCTGATTTCTTCTCTCCACTACGCCATACGACTAGCTCCATCAGGCTTGCATCGGGACTTCTCGACCTCGTATGAAAATTTCACCAGCATTTTCGTGACTAACGACGATCTAGCTTCCTCGCCTGTTCCAGACCCCTCCCATTTCGGCTCGCTTGGCTGTTTCATTCACGTGGGGGAACATTCTGGACCCTCTTAGATGAGGTAAAATAATAACTCTCGCAATATGCATAACTCTACAACACCCTGTCGCGCTGCTTCAGCCTAACCCGTTATCGTAAAGGTTGTGTTTAGCAGCTTTTGTCACGCCAGAGGCTGCTGTAAAAGATTGATCTATGTGCCGAGTTCCGAGATAATGAATAAGGTTATCAGATCATTTACGCTCTACTCGAGGGACGGTGCCCAACTAATGACAGTCTCTACGCTGATCATTCGGACCCTCGGGATGCTTTCTAGATACCACGCTCGTGTTTAACGCACTTCAGATGTCATCGCGGAATATGAGAGGCTGGAGATAATTATTTCTCGCGCTAGAATCGCGCCCTTTCATGCGGTATCGGCCATCTTTGGAGCTCTCCACTTCCGTGGCAACCCATGATCAGGGTCTGAGAACCAACAGCCGACTTTCTCCGCCAATCCGGTACCCTAGAGCTGCGTTGGATAGTAATAATTGATAATACACATGACCCGGGAATAAAACTCAATCAATGGCTCTCAAGTCCCTCGGCCATGAGATCAAAACCGGCTGCCCGAAGTCGGTCCACAAATGTGATGCCCAATGTTGATGGCGTCAATAGTCCAGCACCAGTAGCCTCATTCTTGTTCATCTGATTGATTGACGCTGCAGCCTCCACTGCTAGAATTGCGGCCATGTCAACCAGCGCTCCCTTATAGCTGAACTTTGCCAACGCCACTGGTCCTTTCTTGCCAGTCACATAGCCAACTGCTTTCCATTCCGCACTCTCCATCTTGCGGCTTTCGTCTCTGTCGGGTCCAGATCCTCGATCGAAGGCCTTGCCACGAACGAGGGATCTGAACCAAGGCAATGCAAGCAAGAAAATGCCCAGTTTTGTGACAATGTGCATGAGTAGTGCAGTGATAAGGCCAGTGGCTGGGCTGTACTCCTTGAACACAAAGTTATGTCCGTAAATCTTCGGGTCCAAGGCTGCTGATCGTTGGACGACTGACTCATTACCCCACGCGACGAAGGATGTTGCCAGATGCCCAAGATGTTGGTCGTAACGATGACCCAGAAGTCCCTTGCTTTTCTTGACCACATGCTTAGGGTCTGGCAACAAGACCGAGGTGTCAGAAGTCAACCAGCCATTAATCCCATAAGTCTCGGCCACGTCAAGAACGGTATGTAGGGAGCCACCTTGCATCCCGAGCATGCTGAGCTTTCCGGAGCATACGATTTCAGATGCTGCAGGTAGGCCTTGCTTTCGAAGATAGCAAGCGATCAGCCACGCCACAAGATCAGACGGAGAACTTGATCCCGAGATAGCCGGGATGATAATTGCACCCGAGTTTTTGGCCACCTCGTGAAAATCACGAATCATCTGGGCGATCCATGTAGTCTCGGTACTAAAGTCGACATAATGGGTGCCGTTCCGAGCACATGCTTCAACAACGGGAGTACCATGGCTGTGATATGGTCCGATGCCGTTGATCAGAACTTTGGTGTTTCTGACAAGGGGATCGAGACCCTCACCGTCGAGTTGAGCGATAACGTAAGTGTCCGACTCCATTCGATCGGGATTGATGGCCCGTAGCTCTTGGCGCAGAGCTTCAAGCTTTGCGGCTGAACGACCTGCAATGCACCACTTCGTGTTTGTTGGCAAGGTCTTGGCAATGTGCTCTGCGCAGATTGTGGCGGTCCACCCTGTGGCGCCCAGGATGGTTATCTCATAGGATCTAGTGCTCATGGTGTTTTGATGAATACTGATGATCGATCAACCACTGACATCTGAGGTGCTCGTTAATTATATACCATCTTTTCGACTGTTCTTCCTCCCTCTTAACGTCTCCGTGTCTTCCATAGTGCCAATCGCTGATCTTACAAATACATGGTCGTTCTTTGGACCCTGCCCCATTTATTGCGCAACGCTACCCTGTTTGAGAAGCGGATGGTAGAGCATATTTGAATTCGGACGAAACACGGACGAACACGGAGCGAGTAAGCGTTGCGCGTCATCGTACCAGGCAAATTTCTCACGGCCATAATTTCATCAACGTATTGGTATACTGTACGCGAGATATTGAAAGTTAGTTGGTATGCTGCTCGAGTTGTCGCTCTGTTATTGATACTCGGCATTAGCATACGTGCATAATAACCTTCAAGTCCCCAGCCGGGTATGATGCGAATATCTAATATTTGTCTGCCAATCTATGATTTACATTAAGGCCCGACCATACGGGCGCAAACCACCCCCATATTTATGCTATGTCTTAGTCTTATATGCATATCCGATAACAAAGATCAATAACTATTCAAATAAACAAACCCTACATAATAGAGCCAGCTCTAGTACACCAAAACAGACAAGATACTAATGACCAAGGACAATAGTAGCCAAATCAAGACCAATATGCCAATGCTTCTTAACTTTTGCTTCCACTTGATTTGGCATACTGCTGGCTTGCCTAGAGCGTGCGTCCATCCTTTTTAACGTGATAATAATCGCCGTACTGCGAGCTGAACCGTCGCTAGAGGTCTGACCATCAACAGGCTGGCTGCTTGGCGAAGATCTAGCCTGGATAGATTGATTTGAAGACTGGCCATAGGTGCGGCCCACTAAACGACTAGAACTCGGTTGCGCAGTGTTGACAACAGAACCCTCTGACTGGAGAACACCATGGCTCTGGAGCAGAACGATAGTCTCAGCGGTCCATTCCTGGCATCGTCTCAAAGGCTGGCGAGGGTTGATCTTCTTGCCCAAGTTGAATTGCTTGGCAGGAGGTGGATTGGATAGGCAGATATCTTTAATGGCCGAAGATGCGCCTGTTTATGCCGTCACCCTCCTTCTTGATCCCTCAAAGCGAATCAGGTACATTGAGCGCCACTGGTCAGAGTCATGGCGACGAGAACGTCATTGCTGGTGTCCGTACAATTTGGGAAGAGTACAAAACTCAGCCTGACACTGGACCTGCAGAGTCGGTTGATGAGGTATCTGCTTCGCAAAAGCGGCAGCCGAATGAGTGGGACGTTCTACTTGAAGAGTTGGAAGTCACCTAGGATCTGGGTGATAGTATGGACGATCTTGAAGACTTTATCAAAGCAACACCCATTAAAATAAGTGTATCACCACTTCAATGGTGGTGTCATAAGGATCAGCGGAAGACTTATCCTCAGAGCCTGAACCAGCTGATTCGGAATCTGCTTTCTCTGGTGGTCGACGCACTCTCTCCTGGGATAGAGAATGAATGACTTGCGAGAATCTTGAGAAGGTTGAATGTATAGGCAATTGGCTGCGCGAAGGGCATATCCAGAAGACTGTTCATGGTGGCATGGGTGTAATTACTGATACAGGTTTTGATAGTGGCGGTGGTGAAGATTCTGATGTTAATTTTGATTGATTTGTGGATATCTGACAGTATAGGTGCTACAGTGCTCTATTGATATCAATTGTGCTAACGTGCTACGGTGATATTCTAGCACACTTTTTGCGAATATGTGAATAGGAATATAAATATCACTTTAGCGTGTGATTTCACAATATGCAAGTCTGTTCTAATAATAGTTGAGCGGACACAGTCAAATAATTAGAGCTTTCTTTCCCGGTAGGGAGGTAGCTGGCTTCACCCAGCTATCATAGTGTAGTTTATAGTATTTACTTAATACTCAGTAATGACAGGAACCCGCAAACGATCGGCCGAGCTTAAACTCCTTAGAGAACTCCATACAACAATCGAGTGCTTACTATCCTCCAAAAAACCTCTTAAAGTTACCATCTAGAAATGGTATACTGCTGTCATAACTACCCCTTCAATCACTTATCCCAATAGTCGTCACCGCCAGCGATGTCCCGTTAACAACACGGGTCACAACAACAGCTTGGTTGTTGGTTTTGACAATCATCGTTTTTGCAACAGTTCGTGCTACAGCTTGCGCCGTTCGGACATGTCGACGAGAGCGTGCTAGAACAACATCTCAATACACGTTTCTGGAGCTCGTTGGGAGTATTAACGTTTGGAGCAGCAAGTGCCAGGGCAGTAAAGGCTAGCGATAATATAGTAGAGAGTCTCATGTTAAAAGAGGTAAAAATAGGTGTATGGAAAAGCCAGGTAGTAATAATGAATAGTTGAATAGTAGTTATTGTTGTAAATATTTAGAGAAAATAAGTAGAAAGATAGTTGACTTTTATAGCAGAGAAGCCAGAGGAGAAAGAGGCAATTAAAGAGCTTTACCTAACTGTAAAGCCTTGAATAACTGCCGAAAAAGCTTCCTTTTTTAAGACAGCATTCCCGCTCCCAGACATTCCGCCATCGCCTGTTCTAGAGTTTTCTGCATCGCTCGAGCGCTCGGTAACACAACTTGCGACTCGAGCAGTAAGTGATACCCTTGTTCCTAGTCCTAGACAAGGGCATGGCGCATTTTACAACTAAAACAGGGATAGACTAAGAATTAACTTCAGCAGGAAGCATTGGATTTTGAATACCTAATCGCTCGCGCCGGCGAGTTCCGGTGTTAACGAAGCTGCAAAAGCCTGATGTCGGTCAGGATCACAAACCACACTAAGATAATGGGCAGAACAACAAGCCTTCTAATAATACTAACCATATAACAACCCAGATACCGAACTGCAGGATGCCAGTTTGTAAGTATTTGTGGCTGTTTTTAGGTTTTAGAGTCTTCGTTTACTGCTCAAGAGACCTCTGTCCTTCTTACCGGTTCTGCCATCTCTCTGTTTCCTGGCTCAGTTTCGCGCCGCTCATCTGTGCTCGCTGTAGTGATAAGGTTTTCTTTTTGCCGAGGTGGAGTTCTGCCAAAAGCCCCTTTGTGTTCAAACCATTTGTGGCTCATTTGACGAAGGTTTATTTAACTGAAAACCTAGTCCTGGTTACTACTGAATCTCCAGTATGTTGACTAATACACCCTCGGAGACCGTCTAACTTTTCAGCCAAAAGCTACATCTTTAGGCACCAGCGAGGGCGGTAAACAGATTCCGGTCCGAGCTGGAGATACAACCCACAAGCTGTTCACCAGCATATGAGGTTGAGGCCTCTGGGTTACCGGCAGTTCTGTATTCAAAGTTCATGCCATTCTGGACATCTCTGACAACATGAAATAGTTCTCCCTTCCGGGACTTCTTGTCCAGCTCAATAAAGAGGGCATGGTGATTGCGGGTGATTCCTATGTACTCGATAAGATATACAGAAAGAGACATCTGAACGGTTGTCAAGATTTGCAGATGAAATGAAGAATAGGTTGAAGGCAAGTGAGATAATAGTCACTAATGTTAAGAATCTCCCGGCCAAACGCAGCTTCACATTGCAACTATGAGTGATCTTGAAATAGAACTGATCTTGGTGATTTGCCAGTAACTGAAACATCTGTTGGTTCTGGCAAACATCACCCAGCGGTTAGTAGCTGTCATAGCTTGTTGGCAGGTTGGTGAAGACCCATGTTCCATTACGAATTGGAATGCTACCAACAAGACAAATTTCTTCCAATGTAACTTACTTTAGGTAGCTATTGGCGACATATATACATTACTTATCTTACGAAGGAGAGACTCGTAGCCAGGCTAATACCTAATGATAATCTTTAGAACTGCATTTATATAAAATAATTTCACTGCACTGGTTGAGATAAGGCCTCAGGACATTAGGCTGACAATAGGGCTGGTGTGGAAATTCCTCTTCCAGATCGTGATTGATTCATCATGTAGTCTTGTCGTATAGTATTGGCAAAAGCCCTGGGCGCTCGGCCGCTGACTTGGAGACTACGGCTTCCTGGGCCAGGCCAGAGGCGCAGGCAAGTCTGCGCGCGTATCCGTAAATTGAATGGCATGCCATAAAACCAATAAAACGATGGTACAGATATTCCTTGTCTCTTTGTTTTTCTTCTGATTGGCCCTCCTTATTGGGGTCTGGCGCTTAGAGCGGGGCTAGCTTGCACGACACGTCAAATCTCCTCGTTCATGAATGCCTAACCGACTCTTTGTGCCCTCCCCACTGAGTGACGAGCATTCCCACCTAGGAGCTTAGCAAACTGCTTATGCTACTCAAAGGTCCGACATAACTTAGCCTGCAAGTTTCTTCCACCGAGAGCATATTACCTCTGGTACAAAAGCGTCAGGATCTCATGGCATCATGGGTGATTTACCCCGTTCTCGGTCTATAACTCCACCACCTCCGCCACCTCCGCCTCTTCCTGTACCATTGACATTCGAGGTTGTCTTCCGTGAGACTTCTGAGAATCTCCCGGGGCCCCTGCCTTCACCAGAATACATCGAAGACGCACCGAATCGCATCACAGATCACAGCGCCAGGTGTACTGTTGTGATCAGTGACCATTATGTAGCCAAGTTTGGACCCGACGTTGAAACTTTGGAGGCCGAAAACATGCGCTTTATCCGAGATCATACAGACATACACGTTCCCAAGGTCTTTGCGGTGTACAAGCGGGATCTCAGAGACGGAGTGATTGTTACATATATCGTCATGGAGAGAATACACGGGCAAACCCTGCAAAATATCTGGGCTGACTTACAAGCGTCTGAAAAGTCCAAAATAGCGGCACAATTGCGATCGGCAATGCAGGCCATCCGCGAATTGCCAGACCCAGGGTATTTTGGAAGTCTGGATGGGTCCAAGCTTCGCGATGGTATCTTCTGGGCACCAGAACCAGTACCTGCCATTGATGGTACATTCAAAACAGAGGACGAATTCTTGGATGGCCTCATTGAGAAGTACCTCTATGACAGTGGTGAAAGTGCACAACATAGGGTTGACTTTTATCGAAGGGTCCTTCCCGGAATACTCAAAGGGAATGGGAAACCTGTCTTTACACACGCCGACTTCCAGCGCAAAAACATCATGATTACAGCAGAGAACACCGTGGTCCTTCTGGACTGGGAATCTTCTGGCTGGTATCCGTCATACTGGGAGTATGCTATAACAGTTTATGCTGCTAGAGCATGGAATGACGACTGGCATGTGTATGTCGCCAAGATTCTAGACGAGTTCCCAAACCATTTCGTATGGATACAGACGCTACATATAGAGATGTGGGGGTTTTAGGTATACTCAACAATGCTAAATGTTCTCCTTGCTCTGAGACCTTGGTATAGGTATCTCACTTAGGAAGGTCTGGCTTTATTGGTGTTGATATGTAATATATTACGCAGTGGGTAATAAGTAACCATAGAAAAGATAAATTAGCAAAATAAAACGGCTTGTTGAAGAAATGGATCCTTTCGGCTTATCATAATCTCCTTCCATACTCGCTGGGTGACGGCGATTAATATTTCCGACATCTCTTTTCAGCCTCTGCATATGATTCCGGTGAATCTTGACATTCTCGAGATGTTCTCCTCCCATTTGAGCCCCTGGATGAAAAGTAAAGTTTATATCCTGCTAAAACATCCATTTCATATCTTCAAGCTTCTTGTAAATCTCTGGACACAGTATCCTCTCTGAGTAGGGGGGATCAATCAGGCATTCACGTGCGATAAACATGGCGTGCCGCGCGCTAAGGCTCTGGGTACCGACCCCCAAGAAGGCCGATCGCAAGAACATTTCATTGGTTACCAAAGGCTTACTACCCTTGGCCTTCTGGAACATTTGCCAAAAGAGACCCCAGCGACCGAAGTCTTCTATGGGCCCCATTTCACCGCGAGGCACCCGCCTAATTACCTACATCATCTACAACTTGGAATATTCCTAGACGCTGCTCACATCCTTTCGTCCGTCGGAAGATTTACACAACTCATCACAGCGAGACAAACCAAGCCTCCAGCCTCTCTATCGTCTCGTCCTTCTCAATATGCCTCTGGAAAGTCTCGCACCAGAACTGGTGTCTCTTATCTTACAAAACGTTGACTCACCTCGCGGTCTCCACAACCTGATTGCAGCATCACCTGCATCTTTGCGAATCTTCTCACAAACACCATATCTAATTCTTTCAGCTGTGGTGCGAAATGTATTACCAACAGGGGTGATGAAGCATTATCTCGCTGCCCTTCAAGCCCCTCTACTTGAGACTAGGGACAGGACATTATCCTTCCTGGATGAGTATCTCAGTGCCTCTCCGTCATTCGAATTTCCGGCAAACCAAACAGACCTTGTATCGCTTTGCCAAATCTATCATCGCGTAGACTTTCTTGTTAACCTGTTTTTGCATCGGGTGCAGCAACTTGGGTTTGACGAATCGATCCTTGCGCCTTCATCTACTGAATCTACTCGACTTCACAGGGCGTTTCTACGATATGAAATCTACTGCAATGTCTTTGCACCCCATGACATTGACCCATGGGAGGATTCCTCATTGGTCCATCAGTTCTCCGGTGTCGAACAATTCGAGCTATTCTTGAGGCGACTAACGCCATGGGAGGTTGAGGAAATGGCCTGTGTCCAGGTACTCTTTGCCCTAATCATAGGCGAGTGTGTTGCTCAACTTGAGGAGCAGATTATTGAAGCCGTCAAGAACGCTCCTGGGGTTGTTTGGCCATCATCTCCCGACTCAGGACCCGCAGAAGAAGCTGAGAAAAAGGAAGAGGAAGACATGGAGAGCAGGCAGGATGACCTGATGGAATTCAAGGATCTAGATCTCACCAATCTATTATTATTCTCCAAAGACGGCATATATAGCTCTCCGGATAGCATCACCCACATGACCTCTCTGGGCTTCCGTTTCTTCTACCCGCTCTGTAGATCAGAGGACTGGAGATCCGAGTTGATTCGTTTGAACTCTCCCGACTCCCGCGAGTTCCTACCAGAAGCCCTCAATCAATCGCCGGCATGGACACCCGAGGACCAAGATCAGGGTATCTTTGTGGAAGAAACAGATTCGCCAGATGATCCATCACGCGAGAACCTCGGCTTTGTATTATTCGGAAAGAATGACAATGGGGGAGCGACATACCTACCTATCGATCCTAGAGGTTCTCACTACTCAATACTCAGGCAACATGGGTACGTCTTCTGGGACTCGTGGAGAATACAATCTCCTCAAACCTTTAATAGACTCAAAGCGGTAGAGAAGATGACATATGATGACATACACGAGCTTTTTAATAGGCCGTGGCGAAAGGGAGCTGAGGCTAGACTTCGGGGGTTAAAGCTTCCACGAGATCAGTTTGAAAGGATTGAAAGAGAATTTGGATACATCGAAGGCTCTGAAGATTCCTTTGAACACAGCGAAGACCTCTAAGAATCGGGTTAGGTAGAACCAACACCATATAATAGACTAATACATACTTGGTAGCCCTTTAGCTCGTGCCCTCTCAGAACCCTTCTATGGACTCATTCTAGATAACTATGTGCACATGATGAAACCTACCCAAGGTCATGATCAGTCCTATAATATTGGTACCTTGAGATGCTATACTAAGGCGCCTGACTAGACTACATCCACTGCTTGTTCCCAAACTTCGAGACGAGAGCTCCACTGCTCCCTTTCTCTAAGGAGGCCTCATTCATGACTTTCAAGACAGCCAAGGCCGAGTCTACAGGGGTGCTCGGGCCCGTGAAGTGCGGGGCATAATTGACAAACTTGCTCCCGAGCTTTGCCACCTTTTCTTTCTGCTCTTCGGTCACTGTACAACGTCAGCATTATCCAGTATTGTAAGCGTCACTACTACTTACACTCTCCCTCAAAACCACTATCGACACTTCCAGGACAGATGCTCATGAAAAGAACTCCTTCTTTGGCGTAGCGAGCGGCGAACTTGGCGGTGAGAACGCTTGTGCCTGCTTTGCTAATGGCGTATGCAGGAGCTGGCTCGATCTCAAATTGACGGATGAAATCAATGTCGGACATGCCGGACGAAATGGCGATGACCTTCCTGCCTTGGCCTCTGAGGACGAGTGGGATGAAGAGACTGAAGAGATGGAAGTTTCCAATCACGTTGACGTTGAAAGAGTCTTGGAGATCCTTGACAAGATGCTCGGGGTCTTTGGCTCTGTTATAGTATCAGATACCATTTTGCAGAGGCAGGGTCACGGATGAATCAAAAGGTCGACCTACAGCACATCAACAGCATCCCATTGAGACCACAATGGGATCAGGCCTGCATTTGCAATAACGTAGTCAAGAGAACCTCCAGTGATCTCCGAGACAGCCTCAACAGCAGCCTGTACTCTAGTCAGCATGATGTGAAGCGATTCTGAGTGAGAAGTCAAACCTTCAACGCATTGTAGTCGGTAATATCAGCCTCAAAGATATGGACGTTTTTCGGAGAGTCAAGCTCTTCAGCAAGCTTCTTGTCAGTAGCCACTTTATTGCGCACTAGGCCGATGACGGTATTGTCGGGGTTGCTGGAGAGCACTTGGATAAAACCAAACTAAGAGGGTTGAGGGTCAGTTATAGGGTATGTTGAATAGCACCAACAGACTTACGCCAAGACCGCGCGATGCTCCTGTTACCAGATATGAAGGCATTGTAATATATAAATATATTGTAATTAAGAAGGGACAGAAGTCTAGATTTAAATTAACAGTAATAGGAATTTTCTTAGATATCTTTTCAATATTCTCTACTTAAGCACTCCGTATTGAGACATATATAAGACTCGAAAATGTAAGTTGCCAAGCACATTGATGATAAATCTTGCATTTCTTTCTGTCTTTTAAATCAAAGCCTCTGTAGCCTTATAGCTTGCGCAAAACTTACTCTATCGGTAATCTCAGACATGGGTCTTATTAATAATATTTGCAAGCATACAATAACGCTTCCTTGTCATGGTCCCTGATCTGATTTTCGTGCTCCACTTCTCGAACCGTATCCAACACACGCGCAACGCTAACCCCATTCGTCACCATGCTGAGGTTGACTTTTTCGCCGAGTTATTATTAGGGCTTTCACGTAAGAATATCAGAATTACAAAGCAAAGCGAAGTAACGTTAAACATAAAAGATCCAAGATGCCACATGAGGATAAAAGAGGAACAATCCTTGATATTTATATTTACTTTCTTCTAAGGCGCAAGCATCAGCCCTCCTACCTCCGCTGTTCATAGCGCTTCTTTTATGACTTCATAGCAAAGACTTGGCCCTGTCATCGGATACCGTCGGACCCTGACAGTGCGGAAGTAACCAAACAGGTTGGTGGCTTGCTGGCCGAGACCTTAAGCAGAGATAGCGTAATTTACATATATGTAAAGCAGGTGCTTGACACCCTTCTTTTTATTATTCCAGTAACCGAGCATTGTCGAGGTCACTCGTCACTTCATCTTGTGCCTCGCCTTCCTATCGTGACAAGTGAAACATGTCACAAGCTACATATGTGCTTATTACTGGTTGCAACCGGGGTATATTTTCTCGATGCGTTGAACTCTGTTCCCATTCGTCTAAACACATGTACTCGATTCCAGGCATTGGAAGAGGCCTTTTTGAGACATATATAGCGCTTGCAAACCATGTTGTTGTCGCTGAAAGCTCAAAGGAATTATTGCATGCCACTAAGGGTACCAACAGCGAATGCATCTTGATCAAGATAGATTAATAGTGCTTCAGAGACGAACGCACAGGGAGCCATGGAGATCTTAAGCGGGACTATAGCCTCACGAAGCTTGATCTCCTCATTGTTAATGCAGCTATCTCCAGATATTTTGGCACGGCAGAAATGACTCCAGTAGTGGAGATGATGGATCTATTCAAGATCAATTCCGTGGCCCCACTGTTGTTATTTCAAGCAACCTGGCCCTTCCTCCAAGCCGCAAAAGCACCAAAGTTCGTAATCATTTCCTCAGGTGCAGGAAGTCTTGGGTTCATGGAAAACCTCAAGGTCGAAAATACTGCATATGGCTCATCTAAAGCAGCCCTTAACTTCATCACGAGGAGGATACGCTTCGAGAACCCGGGTCTCGTTATCAATCCCGGATGGCTTCAGACTGATGTAAGTAAATCCATACAAATACTGCACAGTCACTCTCGTTATGTCTTGGTCTGACCCATAGCAGCTGGGGAACCATGCTACACAGAGCTCAGGATTATTAGCGGCTCCAGTTTCTGTAAAGGATGCTGTAAATGGAATAGTCAGTGTCATAGATGGCACAACAAGGAACGCAACATCAGGAAGGTTCCTTTTGTGGGAGAACAGAGAGCTGCCTTGGTAATGTGAATGATGCAGGTATTTAGATCAAAAGGTAGCTTATCCCGAAATTTAATATATCGTATACTAAATTATATCGGATAAGTGCTGTTGTTGAGTTCAGAGAACAGACTTGACTGAATCAACGACTGTCTTCTTATACGGTATCCAATCGATTCCAAGGATTGTGCTTGCCTGAGTAACATCATAGCCGAAAGAATCGAAAGCTGGATTAGGGTCACCTTTCTTTTACCCTAAAATACTAAAAAGGATTGCTTCCAGCAAAAGAGAAGTCCTAAAGCTTCAATGATGGTAATGCGTAATCAGGGAATCGAACCCTGGGCTCCCCGACGTTACTCGAATGGCAACGGAGAATTTTACCACTAAACCAATTACGCTATTAGGTGTTGTTGACGATGGAGGCGCAATTGGAGCTCAGGTGAGTACAACGTGCCTTTATTGGCCTCGTCCGGCAGCCTGTCTCGCAAATCTGTTAAGTTCTCGTACAGGATTCCATATAGCTCCTGGTTGCTGTAGTACCTGGCAGTGACAAAGATGCGTTTGTCTGCTGCCTCTTCCGTCTCTAAAGCTTTGACATGTGCCAATGCTACGTCACGGACGTCAATCCTGAGCGGTAGTTGAGTTGTAGGAAGGCCGCTCTTATGCTTCCCATTAATAATATCAGCCAGTAGCTGGTTGGATGTGTTGACGGAGTCGAGGGACTTGACCGGATACTTGACTGGACCGTAATCCATTGGAGGATAGATTGCTGTAAGAGCAAAATGGGGCTTCTTGTCGGCCATAAAATCCCAAGCAGCCTTCTCAGCAAATGCTTTGGATGCAGCATAAGCAAGCCCCGGGTTGGAGTAAGCATCTTTCATAATGAGAGGACTCCAATCGTCCTCGGTATACGTCTTTTTCTCACCGGTGAAAGATAGCTTAGGGTCCAGGATCGCTGCAAATGATGACGTCAACACCACTCATCGAACAGTGGCACAACTCTTGTGGAGGGCATCAAGTACTGAAGTTGTGCCAAGGACGGCTGGATCGATCAAATCCTTTTTGGCGTCTGTGATATTGTGGAGGAACTAGACAAATAAGGTTAATCTCAGAAGCTTGAAAGGGAGTTATAAGTCCCGTATTGACCTACGGGACTGGCGATGTGAATGGCTGCTTCGAGGACATATGAGCCCAAGGCTTGGAAGGCGTCCTTGGCGGCAATATCAGGGACGATAGCAAAGGCGAGCTTCTCTTCAACAACGCCTTGGAACTCAGTACGAATTGGCCGGGCCTTTTGCTCTGAGCGAACGGTAGTTACGACGCTATAGCAACTCTTAAGGAGGACATCAATCACATGTCCAGCGACGAAGCCGGTGCCACCTACACTGCGCGTTAACTACAAAGACAGTTTTGGATGAATACTGTAACGAGAACTCGAGTCGCTGTGAGTGATGTAAGATGGGACAATGCTACAAGTTGGTGATGATTGTAGAAATTGAGTCTTGTGCCCATAGGCTTGCTGCAAGGCTTGTAAGACTTAAATACCTGCCACGATACAGTACTGAATCATGCGTCTAGACTCTAGACCCGGTTTGGCCTTCGGCTTGCAAGAAATACCGAGATGGACCACATAAAGAAACCTTTTCCAACTCGTAACTAGCCTCAATAAGACTACCCTCGGCCCGATTTCTTTGGTGAATACTCGTATTTATTAAATGTACTTAAACCTAATGTCCGGACTCATGTGATATGCCTGCAGAATATCTTATGCCGCTGTTGCATAGCATCCCGCCATGGCCCAGATAGTCCAGTAGTCTATGCCCAGTCTTTTCTTCGATAATTCGAGGACAGCTCTTGCTATCCTCATGTTGCCCTTCTCTGCCATATATTCTAGTACTCTCCATATCCATGCTTGCACACAGTTCTCTGTTGACAGTTGAGCAGCTTGATACAGAGGTGCCATCAGTACCCTGAACTCCAGCTTCTGCATAGGCGTGAAAGGCGCAGAATTCTCTGGCCTTGCTTGTGGCGTGATGTAGTACGTAACAGAGCGACATATTTGCCTCGCGATCTTGTTGATCGCATCACTGTTTTGTTTGTGGCATCTATCCCTGATTAATTCTTCCATCTCCAAAAGCATAATCCGCACAGCGTTGTGTAGCTGCATTGTGAAGTGGTTCGGGTAGACATCGTATTCTCCGTCCAAGGCTTGCCAAATGCTTGAGGAGACGGTAACAGGCCCGCAAGACCTTTTCAATGAATCTGCAAGGTATTCAAGCCTGAATTTTATATCGAACAACCTTCCATTCATCTTGCTGTCATCAACCATTATTCCATTAGCCAAAATGGCCCTCAAGTTGACAATATCCACTAGGATCCCCATGTAATCCCATTTACTACCCACGATGAATCCTGAAAGATCTTTCCAGACGGCGAGTTGCGAGCCAAGGATAGAGGTTTTGGTCATTCCACAACTAATTATAAAGTGCGATAGAATGTTTCTGGCGATCTGAGTCGACAAGGCACTCGCAAAGTTCAAGTTTCCCCGCGACTCGATGATTGACATTGCCCCTCGAATATGGGTCATTGAAGACCCTGGCATGCCAAGGCTCGGTGCTGTTAGCTTCTCAAATAGATCAAGAAGTAGTATTGACTGCAAAACTTCATCATCGACCAACACATTCGGCTCGCAAAGTGAGTGTCTTAGATTCCGTATTGCAGCTGAGTATCTGTTGAAGGCGGTACTGATTAGTTCTCGGCTGTCGAACTGGACTGCCGAGAACGCAAAGCTGACCGCACTCACACTAAATGCAAGGTGCTTCGAGACTGGGGCCTGGTTGTATAGTGGTGGGAGAGAGGAGCAGCTCCGTGACAGACCGGTAACATACAGCAGGAAAAACGTATCTCTGCACCGCGTCTCGATGTCCAGATTCAGGTCTAGCATCGGCGAAGGCACCGTAATGAGCTGATAGACGTATCCCTGGCGGGCCGCCACCTTTTGCCTGGCTACACGTGTCTGGTCACGGAACGCAAGGTCCTTGACATTCCGGTAGCCATGGCATGTGATGTTGGCTCGGCGACACTGGCCACAGGATTGCCGGTTTAGGTCACACTTAGGGTCAGGTGTCAGCCACTCTAATACAGAACTGAAATGGTCAATGGGCCTACTCGGAGCTTTCGTCCTCTACAGGGAAGACAGTCCATTGAGGGTCGGCCGGTGTTAACCATGTTGGATGACTGCGCATCCCCACTCTGAGCTTCCCTCGAGACTGGTGCTAGAAGAGTAAGAGGCTTAGTCTATGGAGCTGCAGATAAGGCTCCTGACGTACTACGGATGGCTAACCATAAGAGGTTAATGAGATCGGCACAGCCCAAACTCAATCAATCATCTCAACTCCAAATGTCCTAGGCAAGGTCCAAGACAGGGGGATCTTTGCTCAAGAGAAAATGGTTGGACGTTTTGACTTGTATGGTCTTCATGAATTATTTCAGTTCACTTCTATTGCACGTTGGTCCGTCTAAGTGATAAGTAGAATGCCCGAATTGTGATCTGACTGTGTGACATGGAGTTAAGTCGCCGAGCGATGTCTTGCGAAGGTATAAATGCTCTAAAGGGATCTCAAATTCTTTGCGCTAATGCAAGCTATCTAGTCTCGCCACAACTTAAACCATGCCCTTCTGAATAGCCCGCAACAAGACCTTGCCAATGACCCCAGCGCTGGGCGGATTATGTCCAGTAATCAAGTTCTCGCTCTTGCCGCTGGTAACCACCTCCACGCCAAAGAGCTGAGCTGATCCGCCTTCTCATACTGCCCGCCTTGTTCCTTCAGCTTGTCTGATTCGTAAAACTCGCGAATCATGGCGTGAGACGTGGGGTCTACAGCGAGATCGAACATAGCTAGTGCAAATTGTAAGCATCTCAAGGTGCGATGGTCGGAATGGATGAAACGTACGTCCATGACCCCCAACGAAGAATATGCCGACATACTCTCCAGACTTTCCAACGAAGCTCTCAAGCTTCTGGGTATTCTTCCAGATATGCTCTTTCTCTTGAAGAAACCTCTGACAAGCTTCATCATTCTTAGAGTCCTCAATGGAGTTCGGATCAACAGGAGCTTCCCCTCCCTTGGGCAAAGCCACAACGATATCAACGTGGCCATCCAAGTCGTTGAATGGGTGAACCAACTCAGGAAGATACCGTCCTGTTTTCATGTTGGCCCGTGTCGGAAGGACATCTTGCGATGTAAGGACAACCAAAAGCTTCTGTCCCATTGACATGGTGAGTGATGAAAACAGAAAAGTAATTGTTTGGGGTATTCGCTGCTATGAGAAGGCAAGTTAAGATGGAATCTCCAGAGGTAGAGGATGCTCTCACATATGCCTAGCTCAACATGTTTTTGCCGAGTGAAGTGGTAGTCTTCGGAAGGCTAGTACGTTGTGACAAAGGATGTTTCCACGTCACTTACCTCGCTCATGTTGCTGAGCCGTGATTTGTATCACTATCAAATCGAAGTGGACCAATTTAAACCTTAAGTCTGATGATGACAAGTATACCCGATAACGCCGTGGGCAAGGCATGGTCGATAGCCGTCATCTACAATTGCTCAAGCATAAAGACCTGCTATCCTGTCATCAGTGTTCTCCCTTCTCTGTGTCACCAAAGCTCCATACAACGGATCAACACCCAACAACATTTCATTCACTCCAAGCCGCCTTCCAAATCACCGTCAGCATGACCTTCACCGTCACTGTCCTCTTTCCCAATGAACCGGATGCCAAATACGATTTTGACTACTATGGTTATTTGCAGCATAGACTTTTGGCTGAGAGCTTAAATCAGCAGACAGAACTTAGTATCCAAACACATGCCTCTTATCCAATAGTGATGGGGTAAAGATGGTGTCAAAAGCTGGTCGGCTACACAAGTCACGAATGGACTAGACGGTTCGCCCAGTCCATACGCATTTGGGTCCATCGTCGAATGAGAGGATGAAAGCCAGGTCAAGGTTGGTTTTGCAGGGCCCGAGGTCGACGACATAATGGGGGATGTGGCCAACTTCAGCAATAAAGCGCTATGTTCCTTCTGGGCAAAGTCGCGGCCTGAGTCACGGTTGAAACAATGGCTCTCTATGGCGTGCAGCCTAGCCTTGAGACAGACATCTCTGCATCAAAGGGGTTACAACATTGGGAGATTTCCGATCAGTGGCTCAGATCTTGCGAAACTGTATAAACATCACATCGTTTCAAACATTTCCAGCCGCAGACGGGCTTTCATAGATCCTGCTCTGAGCTTTTTATAAACCTTCCAACCTTCGTTGCATTGTATATGGCGGGCTATACATGCGGGCTTTTAATCGCAAAGGCATTTGAACCTCGAGATTGAGTGGATAGATTCGAAGTTCGAAGTTGTATAGGGTTGTTAATAGCTGACTGCGCTAACTATGGGGCCTATCACCGAGTGTATAGATTCAAGGTTCCCTTGCAGCGGTTTATAATCTGATGTTGGGGTTCCACCGCTATCGCGCCATGCGCGCAACGCTAGCCTCATCCGTGACGATGCTTAGAAGCTGACTCTTATGTTGCGCTTTCACATTACAAGATATCGCAATTACAAAGCAACGCTGAATAATACCAAGCTGTGCCACATCTTGATGGTTCTATGAACTAATTTGACAGAGAGCTTACCCAAAAACATTATATATAGTTACATGACAGTGCAACAAACTCTCGACACCAAGGCAATTAACTCCATCTTTCTACATCCTTACTCAAGGTATCAAGATGCACATCTCTAATCCTGCAATTCCCTTCGGCTCCACCGTTGTAGTCATCGGTGCTAATGGCTACATGGGGCTTGAGACTTGTGAAAAACTGCTCCAGGCAGGCTTCTTTGTCCGAGGAACTGTAAGAGATGTGGAGAAGAACCGACTGTGGATGCACAAGCTCTTTGATACGAAATGGCCAAACATGTTTGAGCTAGTCCCCGTGTCCGACTTTGAAGCTGAAGGGGCATTTGATAAGGCCTTCAAAGGTGAGAGGGCATCATTATATTCTATTTCGCAGCCGGCGCTGACCAGGTTGTCACAGATGCCAAGGGTGTTATCTATGTTTCTACCCCGATCATACTGAATGCAGATCCCTCAAAGGTGGTAGAGCCTGTGATAAAAGGTACTATCAATAGTCTTGAAGCTGCCGCTCGCGCTGGAGTGAAGCGCTACGTCCTCAGTTCAAGCTCCAAGGCAGTTGAGTCTACCAATTACAACCACCCGCACAATATCACGTCAAGTATGTACAACTACGAGGCCATCAAGAAGGCCTGTTGTGAGCCAAATGTCGACGGCCTCGATAGATATGTGGACGTCTATAGTGCTAGTCGAGCTTTGGCAGAATTGGCCTTCTGGTCTTGGGTTGGCACGAACCAGCCTCCCTTTGTTGCAAACTGTGTGGTACCAGATGGTCAGTTTGGAAGGGCTTTAGATCCGGAAAACACTACTTCTACCTTTCGCATGTTGCAAGCGGCGGCTGAGGGTGAATGGGACAAGGTTTTTGGTCAAGTCGGTAAGCACTCTATCCTCGTCAGCCATTACTAGAAATATGGACTGACATAACTGATAGCATACTACACTGATGTCCAAGATGCAGCACGTCTTTTGGTTGCCGCAGTAGCTCTTCCTTCAATAATGAATGAGAGGATATTTGCATACTGTCATAATTCGACTTGGAATGAGCTACGACACAAGATTCGACTTTTGTCGCCAAAGGGAGAGGCGTTGGTCAAGGGCGAAGACCAGCCAGTGAAAGGGAGAGATCTCTCCAATGCGGATGAGCTTATTAAAAGAGCTAAAGGTATCTTGCGAGAGATTGGTCAGCAAGGCTTTGCAAGCGAGGAGGATGTCTTGGGTGACTTCTTGGAGTGCCTCTGAGAGTCACATATCTTTGTGCAGTCATTACCACTAGAGAGAAACATAGAATTCACCAAGTGAAAACAAAACACACCAAATAATAGTCTAAATCAAGCCTACCTTGCCTCTTCTAGCGATGTTTCTTTCTAGGTCGTTACCTATGTATAAGGCTTGTATAGGCTGCATATTAGTGATTCTGAGTGGACGGTTGATTCAAAGATCTCAGAAGCCATTGGCTCCGTTTTGGATTAAGCGCTGAGAAGGGCGGGGTAGTGAGACATGTAAGACGGGGAAATGCGTGTATGCCAACCGGCACCTGTTAATCAGAATAGGGCCGTGCCGTGGCGAGCTGAAAAGCTTTGGTACCAAGCTCGATTCAGAGAAAGTTGTCTCGCCACCCATTGACTATCTGCCATAGATGCCAACAGAGCGCATGTAGCTTGCCTTTTATGCACATGGCGAACTTATCAGCACCAGTCAAGTTTTGCCACATACATCTTTTCTCTTTCGTCTGATATCCAGACCCTCTAATCCTCTGGATATCCTACCTGTATCACATGACCTAAAAGAACTATAAATGCAGACTGAATAGCCGCCGCTAGACCTTCATTGCCCTATTATTCTTCATCCTATCCTCTTGATCGCCCTTATCTTAACTGCAACCACTGGTAAGAATGGTCAAACGCGTATATTGGACGATAACTACCCCAGTTACAATTGGGGGCAACCAGTTTGTTTTTCTTCGGTTTGGCGCCACCACCCAAAATGTTGATGCTCGAGTCAGCCAATGGAAGAATTACTGCCCTTTGCCACTGTCGATGGCCAACAATTTTCCTTCCATCCCAAGTGATGATTTGATCGGTGGATTGCAGCCTGATGAGGCTGTGAGGAGGTATGTCATTGTACCGCAGTTGCTCTTCATAATGTTAACCAAAGTCTAGGCAACTCCTCAATCTTCCTATTCCTTTCCATTTATCTCAGCCCAACACCCAGACAGATTGGTTTGTGGTCCCCGTACTACAGCCTAATGGCAATACTGTTGCTGGATTGGTCCAGCAAGCATTTGGTTTCGCAGGAGGTAATCTAACTGCAGCAAGCATTGGCAATGTTATTGCGGATATGGACGCCGCGATGAATAAATAATCTTTGTGCAGTTATATTTACTCTTATACAAAGATTTTATTATAGCACTCCCCTTGAATCACCACTTAAGAAAGTGACCTGAATGAAGCTCTCAATTTAGTTATAAACTTATCACTTATGTTGTCTATAATTATTTAGTCCGCATTGTAATGCCTGCTATACCCTGGCTCACTCAACAATCTCGCGGATGGGCTTATTAAACAAGCCGAAGGTATCTTATGAGAGATTGGTTAGCAAGGCTTTGCAAGCGGAGAGGACGTCTTATATAACTTCTTAGAATGCCTCTTAGAGTTATGTATTTTTGTAAATATTAGTTATTACTAGTAGATAGAAATACAGGAATAAGTCACTAAAAGGAAAGTAGATTAAAGAAGCATTTGCATCAGCGTCATCTTACTCCTTCCAGCAAAGAGCCTTACTATCTTGTTGCCTTTATGCAAGGATTCCATCTAGAACATGTTGGTGGACCTAGGAGTGATTCTAAGTGGACGATGGATTAACAAATCTTCAACCTGGGCCTAATTCAACTCTAATAATGTCCGTTTTCAAAACGCCGCTTTGGGAAATTCGTCATTTGTGACACCGTAAATCGTAAGCCAAGCCCTTCGGCACCGGGCTGGAGCATTTCCTCCGCATAATGTGGACTCCAAGCCAGGTCCAACTGCAACAGATAATAAACCAAGGCAGTTCCCGCATCTTGGTTGCCGAATTGAACACAAAGAATTAAACTGAGTGGCTGTGGTGTCATTATGAGGCTGAAACTCTGATCCATGACGACGGTGACGGACTGGCCATGTCACAGGCTAGGAATGTGATGCGTTGACTCGTGTAACATTATGACGTCTCGCATACACTACGAAAATTATAATAAAGCATCATTGCCACGAAAGAGAGTCCATCTTCTCTATTTCCGAGTTCCATTATATATCCATATCAACTCAGTAGCCCATTTACTACCGTTGCCTCAACATATTTCCCGCATCACCATGGCTCACTACGACAATCGCGCTGCTCCCACCGACTACGGCACCACTTATGACCGCCGTCGTGAAACAGGTCTATTAACTCGTTGGGTCCCAGACAGGCTCAAGCACTCCCGCCTCTACCACTGGTTCCTTCGTCTTACACGCGTCATACAATTCCTCTCCGCAGTCATCTCCCTTGGCCTCTTCTCAGCCCGTCTCAGCAAAGTCTACAATCTTGTCAATGCCATCAAGACGCGTCGTGGCGTCAACAGTTCCTATGGCGCTGTCGAAGGCATCCTAGCAGCTGCTGTTCTGTACATACTCATTGCTATGCTGATGTCACTGCTTCTCAAGGGCGGTGGTCCAAGATGGCTTCGCTGGCTCTGGGTGCTGTTGGATATTGCTTTTGTTGGAGCTTTCATAGCCGTGTCTGTTCTTACTCGCCCCAATGGTGGCATGGCTGGTCCACGTCATTGCTATAGGACTGAAGGTTTCTCAAGTACCTTTGGGAATAATGTGGACTCGTCAGATGACAGCTGCAACCTGCCTTGGGGTACATTCATTCTCGCAATCATCAGCACGTAAGTGGTAAATGCGAATCTCTTTAGTGCGATAACTAACCATCAACAGTATTCTCCATGCTATTACAGCAGCATTCCACGAAGTCCGTGACCGTTACAAGGAGCACCGCGTCAAAGAGCAACATGTCAAGGAAGCTCATGTTGACAGAAATAGAACAGCTGCTTATTAGAGTTATGTTCGTCCGCAGAGTTGTACACATATGATGGGATTTAGACTGTATTAATTATTTTATATCATGAACCCTTGAGCAAGCATATCGTTAAGCTTGAAGCAAAATTGAATTGTGGTCTTGGACCAATAGGTCATCCACCTCAACTAAAGTGTTCTCTTGTGAATCTCCACTTCACATTCAACTGCTTTATTAAAGAAGCCTTCTCTAACCACTGTGGGCTTAGGGTTCATTCTCTTGACATCAAATCGCTTCAAGACAACCACCACTGCTTTTAAAATCTCCATCCAGGCAAAGCTTATAGTTGTCAGTATGTAAAATTCCTCAGGGTCTTGAATGACTGACTTTCTTCCAATACATGCTCTTGGTCCTGTTGAAAATGGGTAAAAGTACTCCATGAGCTTATCTGCACCTGGTGCAAGCCATCGGTCTGGTCTGAATGTCTCAGGCGATTCGAAGATACGTGGATCCATCATGATGCCCAAAGTCGGAACGCTGACTAATGTCTAGACATTTTATCAGCATATTTGTATGTCTCTTCGATTTTATTTCTGTTTCTCTACATACCTCGGCTGGTATGAACTGTCCAGCTATAGTCTTTCCACCCTGTGGCGTCACTCGTTCTAACCCGGTTGCACTGGTAGGACGAAAACGCATTACTTCCCTCAAAGTAGCAAGGAGTAATGGAAGCTCGCTCAGTTTTTTGTCACTTGGTACCCAATCATCAGAGGGCTTGCCTGGGAAGATCCCATCGATCTCTTGCTGGATCCGGTGCTGTAAATCGGCATCCCGAGACACAAAGTCAATAAGATTGGTCATGGTGCTACTTGTCGTATCGCTCCCACCAACGATGAAGCTGATCGACTCAGCGATTATTTCGTCTTCTGGTATTGGTTGCTTCGTATCCGGATCTTTAGCATTGAACAAGAAGCTCAGCAAGTCCTTCCGGCTATTATCTGCAGAGGCCTTTCGCTTCTCGAAGGCTTCTCTTCCAATTTTTGCAAGCCCTGCTGACGCCTGGAAGCCGTTCTTCCAGAATGGGTTAAACGGGTTATACTTCATGAGTGATCTCAGCAGAGGCGAAAGAGATCCAAGCGCGTGCATAAACTCGCCGCGGGTGTCGATGATTTTGATGAGGCCATATTCGTCTTTACCTTTCTCCACAAAGCCAAAGGGCTCGCCAAATGCAAAACTAGCAATGACATCAAAGGCCAGATAATTAGCTGTTTGCGTGAACGGCATTAGTGGAAGATCATGTCAGGACAAATGATGTCGAACTCACTCCAGACTGAAAAGTCGACGCGTGGGTTTGACCCGTTGGAAATCTTGAGTAGTTGGCTCTTCCATCCAACAATCTCGGCATCCATGTAAGGCTCAAAGTCCGATAAAGCGCGCGCGGAAAACGCGGGATTGATGTACTTCCTCTTTCGGGTATGCTCCGACACATTCCTGGTGTTGAAGACTACCGGCGTCACTTGGTGGAACGCATCGTAGAAGGGACCCTTGACAAAACCGGTTTTGTGGCCATAGACCTGTTGAATCGCATCGGGGCTATTGATGGACACGTGATTGGGCGCAATCTGAACAAAGTCGCCGTGCTTCTGGTGCAACTTCAGTACTTCCTTGGAACGCTGGACCTTTTGGCATTGTGATGCGAGCCAGAAAGACGATAGCTTCGCCGTGACAGGGCCAGGAAAACGTCGAGTTGAGGAGCTATAGAAGCGTACAATCTGAACCAGAATCTGGAACTCATATGCCTCAGTCAACATGGAACCATTGGGCTCGCAGATGCGTAATTTTGACATTTAAATACAATGGAGATCAAAACTTACAAGTATCAGTATTCCGCAAATCAGTCCTTGACGGCCCAAGGGCCCATACGCTGATTCTACAATAGACATGACGGTTTATCTCGTTTTGTGAGGACCGGCTTCGAAAACATGCACGTGGGTTCACCGCAATGAGGAATAATATGGGCACGGCTGAGATACTCTAATTAGAAATATTTCTTCAGACTGTTGTGTCAATAAGTACTACAACTGCTGCTCCCGTCGGAATGGCGTGCCGACTTTGCCCCGTGCTAGTAACTTGGCTATCGCATCACGCACGTAATTGGCCAGTCTCCTCCAATCGGCAGCATCGGATATCAGTATGGCAGGAAGCTCTCTCATCCCGCCTAACTGAAATGGTATTCTTAATTTCCTGTATTAAAATTCTATGTCTTGTCGCGATTTTACCCAGGTTGTCTTTTGGTATGGTCGTGGGCAGTGTCAAGGCCTATGATAAAGTAGTGGCGGCATATGTCGCCCGCACGGGGGTGCCGTTTCTCGCAGTTGACTATTGCCTGGCTCCGGAGCATCCCCGCTCTATCCCCGTCAACGATATTTATGCGGCTTGAAACTGGCTATTTGCGCTTTGAGAAGGACTTGGAGTAGACAGCAGCCGTATTGGTATCGTGGGAGATAGTGCCAGTGGTGGCTTGTTTGTAGCAAGAGCACTCCTCGCACGACAGGATAGTGGGCCCCGTCTTGCGAAGCTCATCCTGCTTTCCCCGATGCTTGGCGATCGCACAGTATCACGAGCACTTATCCCCATTTCTAAGCTAGAATACCACGGATAGATAAACCGGCTGGCGGGCCCTGCTTGGATACTAGGGCTAAGTAGATGGTGCCTGAAACAGCCGCACCAGCACGCATGGTAAGGGTATGTCACCCAGTTACATCGAGGTTGGAGAGTTGGATTCTTTTCTAAATGAGTCGATTGAGCTCGCGACCAAGTTCTATAAGTCTGGTATCATTGTAGAGCTCCACGTATATCCAGGATGTCCGCCTGGATTTGACATCTTCCCCTCGAAGCAAACTGGCGTCTGCATGAGGGCATTTGAGAATAGAGACTGAGCCATTAAGGGTATATATACAATAGATCCATAGCTTGTTCTCGATCAGACTGTAGTTACAGCTATCGTTTATTTCCAGTGCCAAGTTGTCGGTTCCACAAGCGACCATGACGGTCGTCATAGAGAGGAGGGTGGTATCAGAATATAGACGACTACATTACGACTTTGAGCTACTCAGCTTTGGTCACTTACGTGGGAAAACTAGTCGCATAGGAGCCCTGATTGGTTTCGGGAAATTCCCCTAGCACTGAGTTGGGTGCAAGGTCCATGAATATGCACAATACTTAGGAGACCTTTCTGTTGATTCGCATGCAATGGACTATAACCTTGGGTGTAGCAACATAAAGCCCCTAGTACTGTAATTTAATTCAATGTCGAAGGTACTGGTTGGAATATACTTAAAACTCTTTAGGAACAACGGCGAGGTGTGAGAGCTCCTCATGGTAGTAGTCATTGATAAATGAACTCACTTTAGCGCCGTTGACCAGATCGTCGGGACACGGATCTTCGGCACAGATGTTAGCGCATCTCAGCTGGCGGCACCCAATCAGATGCTCCAACAACTATCTCATTGAGGATGAAGCCAAGGAACAAAGTTTCAATAGATCAGAGCCGTTTGCGATAACGGTTAGGTCCCGGGTTGTGATGATGTGGCTTCGGGAATCACGGCTACGATACGACATAGGGCATGATTACCAGGGCCCAAGGGTCCTCCAGCTGTCGTAGGTGGCTCTATTCCTCCGCTCTCAGCTGTCCTGGTGCTGACAGTATGTAATCCATGCTTTAGAATATGCCCATGCATCCTCGTCCACCCAGGAACCACTGAGTACTTGCAGGTTGTTCATCATAGACCAATTGCCTATGAAGCTGTGAATGAGATGAACTGTATCAATCTCTCCAGAAGGGTTTAGATGTAAGTATATCCCAGTCTGATCCCCTATGTTGGTGACCCCTGGCGTCACATTCCAGACAACCATATGCTTAAAGCCTAAGTACTAGCGATAGCGTTAGCTACCTAGTAATGAGCTGGCCTTCCAAGTGTGTAATTGTGCATATATGGTTTGCCACCACTGACCAGTGTCCTTCGTTTAGATTTGAGAGCAGCATTCCCCGATATGACGCAGCTGACACCTTTATCGCCTGAGGAGCCGCATTGTTTAGTTTGCTTTACGACGTCATACTGCGAGTTCAATCCGTCTACAACGCGATATTTCGGACCCTTGAGCCGTCTGGCCAATGCATGACTATGAGGGTATTTCGACACACGTGACGAACGTGGCTGGTAAGAACTGGACATGTGAAAGGTGACAAATCCAGTCGACCAAGACGACGTCAGAGAGGCATCGAGAGATAAAAGTCAGTGGATAGTCGGCTTCACTGAGTACTTGTCCTTCATTCAGATAGACATCAGCTCCACTCCTCTTCAACTCCAACACAGAACAGTCATTGGCTTATCTCATTATCAAACTTAATCAATTCTTAAACATCTCACATTATCTCCAATGACTCAACTTGCCAAGCTTCTCATCATCCTGGCAGCCGCCACCGCAACACTCAGCGCTCCAGCCATGAAGCCTCGCCAGCTCGCCGGCGAAGGCAGCTTCTTCGACTCCGTCTTTACCGGCACTGACAACGGCGTCGGCTACGGAGTCGAGAACGCTGAAGACAACGCTGCCACTCTCATCGGCGGCAAGACTACCAACGGAGGCGGAGGCAGCAGCGCCAGCAACCCACCTCCTCCGCCACCCAAGGTCAAGAGACAGGCTGATAAGATTGCCAATGGCGCCGCTACTGATCTGCGTGCTGTTGGGCAAGATAAGGCTGCGGATCTTGTTCAGACTGATGGAGATAATATTGATGGGCAGCTGACTCAGGATGCGGCTACTCTCGGAGCCCAGGTTGGAGGAGATGAGGAGGATGTTTTTGAGCGTACGGGCGACATGGTTCCCAGGACGATGCCCGCTCGCCGTACTCGAGCTTTTTAAGCTACTGTGGCAGTCCATAAAGACAGCTAGGTATTAGCCCACATAGAAGCAGTTTAAGTATTTGTTTATCTATAGATATATAGATATTAAAACACTAACAGTTTAGAAATAGAATTATTAAAAGTAAGCTAGGTTCTTTTATAGACTATTTATTTCCCTTATCCGTTCAGCCTCAATGTTCTTAATAACCTTCTCCTGAAACTGCAGCGCAAAGTCGTTCTTATCTAAGAACGCCTCTAGCTCCCCAGATATGCAGGTTATCACAGCCTGCTTGTATGCCGGTCCCATGGTATGTGCCAATCTATCCTCCGCATTCTTCAAAAAGACATTTTTCATTTCGGATGAAACCTTTCCTGAGGCCTTGAGGTTGTGTTCTTCCAGGTAATCCTCCCGCATTGACGCGGCGGTCTGCCATAGGCCAATCTCGAGAAGCACTACACCCAGTGAGTAAAGATCATGTGTCTTATTGAATTTTACTGTTGGCAACCCCTGGCGGTCTGGGTGTCTGTAAAGGTTTCTCCCAACATCCGGGTCAGATGCGAAAATTGTGTCAGCCATCTCAGGTCGTGAAAACTCGAAGTTTACTAGGTACGGATTTCTGTAGACACATCTGTCTTCCTGGTCATAAAAGAAGCGGATCGACTCGCTGCGGATTGACTTGTGTAGCCATCCATCAGCGTGGAAAGCGCCAATGGCTAGTGAAATCGTGAGTGCGATGTGGAAGCGCAGTGGCAAGGACAGTGTGTCCGAGCCTTGCCCATCTTCATCAATAAGTTCCTCCAAACAAATTGGCTTTTTGTTTGATGATCCTTCTGGATAGCGAAACTCAAATGTGAACGATAACTCTTCTATATCGTTGGTGATCGATTTCAAAGGCAATGTATGAAATCCATGTTCACCTGACACCTGGAGCAATTGTGCAAGCTGGTTAATCGCTGGTATACTCATACCACTCTTTTGGGTCTTCACTGATCCGTAGCGTTTGTGTTCCTTGATTGTTGCGGCATGTGACGGCTTTTCCGATGCAGTCAGCTTTACTGAGGGGTTGGTGGCTTCAACTCCACCTTCGGTGATGGTGTGATCTTTTTACCGGTCAGCACGGATGCATAAACTGTGTAACATAAGCATACATACCGGTATGCCCTGGTGGGCCTTCGGCATACTTGGTGGGTTCCACGAGGGCATTAAGCCTCGCGTGAGTCGCAAAGCCGGACTGACTCGTCCCCAGCTCATCCGGACTTGACCGTTGAAGTTGGGGGAACTGGTCTTTCTCGGTAGAGTCTCCCAATTCCTTTCTCAAAGCTGGAGTCATGGTGCTGAAAATTACAAATTCAAACCGCTGGAGCCTTTCGTTATGTTCTCGGAAAGCTTCAAGGGCGGCCTCAAGCTTTCGGCGCCCGAACAATGCCCAGGCCCAGGCGTCAGCCCTGAAGATTGGTTCCATTTTGGGTAACACACCCTTGAGGGTCGCAATTCTCTCAGACAGGTCGCCTCGATTCCGGGGCTTGCTTGAAGGTGGTTGTTGGGGTGGTGTTTGCGGCGGTGCCAATGGTTCAAGTAGAATACGCTCTAACTCAGCCGGAGAGATCGGTTGAGTTGTTGAGAAGTTTTCGCATTGAGCCCTGTACTTCTCGTCTTCCATACGTGCAGTATCTTTGTAGTCTGAAAGCTCTTTTCCAAGATGCTCAACAATGCTGTGTATATGGGCAAGTACATGCTATTCTAAATTAGCTGAGATATACTGGGAGAATGTGAGACATGTATACTGTTCTCTGGTCGTTATTTTCGGTTTTATCCAATGCGGCAAAGACGTGGATGAAGACTCGCAAATACAGGTACTCTCCGTGAAATTTCGTGAGAAGCCAATCGTGCTCTTCCTTGTGATGGTTGGCCGACATGCCAAGTCTGTAGATACTCATCACCAGGAGATATACATCCTTGTACACCGAAAGTGCCAGTCCAGCAGCTTCCATGATGATGTTTTCGAGACCGGTTGTTTGTTTCGAATTGCTAAATGGCTCGTAGGTGGAAGTGATAAGAAGCCCGACTCTGGATTTTATCTACCTGTTGGTGTACACATGAATGAGGGTGGCCTCGGCCTTGGCTTGCTGACGTGTCACGGCCCGATTTGTAAGTTTGACCGGGCTATTAGCTGATTCTGAACATCAGGACAGGGAAGAGGGTGGCCTCATTCTCGGTTTGCCTTTTGATGTAGCACAGCACTAATGTATGTTTAAGAATCCTTTTTGGGGTTAGATTTAATTCTGATGAGGGTGTTGCTGACAGATTGGACACAAGAGGTTTCTTGTGATAGTGGTTTGAAGCGCCACGGGGTGAATAACTATATATAACGCTCCCGGAATCTATTAACAACAATGTTTTACTGCTACAAGTTATACAATTTTTAAACATTATTTATTACAGAAGCCGGACTTACTCTTGAAAGTGTAGACTTGCCTCAGCTTTCACCATGTCAGATTATAAGCTCGCTTATGAGATTCTCGGAATGGTCGAGACTGGGCTGGCAATGTCAAATACCAATGAAGAAACATTTGGTATGGCGTGCGAGATTTATCAATATTGCATCCCAAACCGGATATCTGAAGCGGACTCAGTACGCTTTGAAACAATACCCAAGAGGGTAAGAGAGAGGCAAAAATATACTATCCAACGCCATGAACTCAAGAAATTTACACTCTGGTTATAGTAAGTGAACCCCTTATACAAGCTGCTTATATCTCGCACAAAGGAATGAGCTCTCTAACGCGATGCAAACTTGCCAGTAAACGTTGTGAGCCTAAAAACAGGGACGACTACAAAGTCTACTTTGACAGGCTTAATTCAATGGATACTCCACAACTCAAAGAGGTTCAAAGAAGCATTGAAGGTGCCATTGCTTGCTTCAAATCATCAAGAAGCATTCCAGATGCCAGTCAATTGCTAAGTTCAGTTTGGGAAAGTGCTGCCTTCACGACCTGCACTTTATTTCTCTCGTCCTTCTTTCCAGAAGATGTCTCATTCCTTTCCCCAGAATTAATACACTGCTTCAAGCATGACATGCATTTACCCAATGAAGAGTCTCCAGACGAGACGACTCTCTACACGAAGCTCCAAGAATTTTCCCGGAAAACGGTACAGAGGATCGAAGAAGAACGACTCGGGAAAGTAGCTCCCCGGAACAAAGAGCCGATCAACCGTCTGAAAGTCGAGCAAGTAGCCTATGTTTTACACAGGCTGAAAGAATTAGAAGGTATGCATATTTTCAAATAACTACTACAAGTTGTAATAGAGATACTAAGTTTCCTATAAGATCTATATTACAAGCCTGATCTTGTCATTCGAGAAGAACAAATCGATGAGGCCGGAATTTTCAAAGCCAGAGCTGCTGATCACGACAATAATCCATTTCGGGGGCTTGGCCCCGACCGCACGCTTGCAATGAAAGAACAGTCGATTGTTGCAGAACGCCGTATTGTTGACTATCTAAGCGAAATTGGGATTTCTTCTCGGCTTAAATCTGTAAGATCCTAACATTGTTCTTTGACATATAAATCATACATACTAATACCTACTAGCCCAACATCATTGCATTTCATGGCTGGACATACAAGCTCAGACACATCAGAATTGTAATGGATCTTATGAAGACTGACCTAGAGAACCGTTTGGGTAAGAGAGGTACATGGATTACACGCAGTGACCAACCCCCTGGTAGTTCGAGGCTACTTCTACGACCATTACAACAGCTGCTCTATGGCTTGAAAGCTTTGCATCAGAAAGGAATAACGCACCGGGATATCAAGCCAGAGGCAAGTACTATTGGTAGCTAATGAGGATTGCTTCTAACACTTCTCTCAGAACATATTCCTTAACGCAGAGGATAACGTTGTACTCGGAGACTTTGGGGTCTCGAGGCAGGCCCGAAATGGTATCAAAACAACTCTTGAAACATCTACAGGCACGCCTGCATACATGGCACCAGAGGTCATTATTAGTAAGGATCAGAAACAGGCTTATACTTCAAAGGCCGACGTCTGGGCTGTGGGATGTGTCCTCTTCAGGATGATCTTTGGCTGCCCCCTCATCAGCCAAAACACGGTTTCCGAGATTAAGAAAGCAGTCGACAATTTCAGAAACGGCCGCAGTTCGTGTCCACCGTCTGAATCAGAGAGTGATTCCGAGTCAGAATCAGACAGTGATTCAAAGTCAACACAGACGGGTCACAACTATGCAGCAAAAGACCTAAATGAAGACCAACGTCAATTTTTATACGAAATGATTGACTACAACGAACCCAGTCGGCTCTCAGTCTCTGATGCTTTATCTCGGTGTGATACAGTTTGGAATGATTACTGAGTCAAGTGTTTCCAAGTTAACAGATGAGTAATTTAAAACTAAGTCTTGTGGTGAAAGTTGGGCTTTTCCTAACTTACATTTATCTCGAGGTGACTGGAGGGAATGCTGTGGATTCTTGTTATTAAGGAAATGTTTGATGTCTTTGTTAATGCTTTACCTGATATTTCTTGTTTTAATTTCCTTACTTTATTACTTTTCCTATTTCAGCTAGTTCTTTTTTTTACAATAACACTCTTTTCTTATCTTTATGCAATATGTATTTAAGTTATAAGTAAGAAAGTATTGAGATTATAATTAAAGCAGTTTATAAAGAATTAAAAACAGCAATTTAACTTTATACCTATAAGTCAGGTCCCTCTTCACTTAACTAGTGAACTCAGACGTCTTCATAAATACTCCAAGCCATTCATGCCCAAGGGCTTGATGCACATCAAGTCGCTTCTCGGTATCTTTGCAAATAAGACATCTCAGGAACTTGACATCCCGCTCCTTAATTCGACAATGCCTAACTGTTAGTGTGTCAAGGGATTCCAACTTCGAGTCCACATTCAACCTGACGTCATCAATTGAATCAAAGAGCTGTTCGCCTGTGAGCATTCTGTACAGGACGCAGCCCAACGACCATATGTCAACTTTAGTTGAGTATGGTGGATCTCGTAAGCGTGTCTCTTCAATTATTTCAGGGGCAGTATAACCCCATATCTCGTACATGGATTGAAAAGAGGAAATGTGGCCGCCAGTAAGGCGTTTTGAAATACCGAAATCGCCGATTCTCAAGTTGCCTCGCTTATCAGTGAAGATATTCTGCCACCGCATGAAAGCATTAGCTGAAGTGTACCAGTAGAGCAAACAAAGAAAGGTTGGTATTCCAGGGGATGTATTCAGGGGGACAAACCTTTGGTCTGAAATCACGATGAACAATTCCCTGGTTATGCAATGCGCAAAGTCCGTCGATCAGTTGCCGTATAGGTTGCTGGACTTTTGTCTTCGGCCGAGCCACTCTCCACGAAATTTGCTGTCCGTTGGCTCTTTTGCCTTTCCTCAAATACGTCTCCAAATCACAGCACATCAGTTCCATAGCTATATGGAAGTGGCCATCGGAATAGGTCCACCCATAAAAGGAAACTAACCCGTTCTATTCAAGAATTTAGCCCGCAGATCAAGACTTTTAGGTAACAGCCGTGACTCTAACCTGATTGATCTTTGTTAGAACTGTGATTTCGCTGAGAAGCTGAAGGTAGCGTACGCGGCCATTTCTCCCGGATATAACTTTTACAGCAGCCTTCGAGGCCGGGTGTTCCCGTTTGACTTCGCCGTCAAAAACGGCCTCGCAGCCGCCTCCAGCTCCCAAGCGGCGCCGCCAATTGACCTGTAGAGAATC
Organism: Fusarium miscanthi; assembly: GCA_014898875.1. Taxonomy (NCBI): domain Eukaryota; kingdom Fungi; phylum Ascomycota; class Sordariomycetes; order Hypocreales; family Nectriaceae; genus Fusarium; species Fusarium miscanthi. The sequence continues at coordinate 49,724 of JAAVUA010000119.1, forward strand.
TGTGGGCAGACAACTTTCTATATCGGTAAATACATCAGCATATGGAACTGTGAAACATATACTTAGTCAAGCGGGCATACTTACCTCGCATTGGCCTTGACCGCATCAACACGAATGCGACCTGTTCTACATCCGCAGCTTTGACATAATTCCCACTCTGCTTCATCCTTGCGATCAATCTGCCAACTTTCCTCAGGAGGCAGTTATATGTCTGCTGGTCGTAATGGTCGTCGTTAATTCCGGCCCATTCACATAGCTCGTGGGACAGGAACGGAACGTTTTCAGGGTCTGCGCAGGCCAGGATCAACGTTGCCGCCTTGAAGCCAACTCCTTTCAGTGCTTGAATATACCTGAGGGCGTAGGTAGTGAGTGATGAGTTATAGTATTCCCGCAGGCCTTCCGTTGTTGCTTCTAAAACATCATATTCATGAACGGCTTGAAGAAAAGCATAGTTTTCATTTTTTGCATGGCGTCCTTCTCTGGCGTCATGCTGGCTTCTACTTGTAAGCAAAGTGTGTACTAAAGCGTGTGAGTAATGTATCACTTACTACATCCAATCTAACAGACAACTAACTTCACATTTCGTCAGAAATTTGTCTTTGCGTGATGCACAACGTGCTGGTATCATATTGAAGCGCTCATCATTGAGTGGCTCAATATGCCTCGATACATGGTTAGAATACATCCGGAGAAGCTCGTAAAACCGCACGCTATTGATTGTCTCAATATTTTCGTCTTCGTTTAAGACACTCAAACGTCGTAATGTTGCATCCTCTTCCATTGTAAAGATAAGGATGCTCTGCGGAGATGACTTGAACAATTGAAAGGAGAGTGTTGTGCTAAAGTTATATAGCTTGTACATTGATGAGGAATGGGGTGTTTTATAAATGTAACTGCAGATATGTTCTTACCAACCAGGCTTTGGAACTCTATACGGGTTGAAATGGCTTGAGGCTGGCTGAATATGGATGTATTGGTTCAAGTAAGCTGACACCCAGTCTTGAAAGAGGATCCCTTGGCAATGGTTGCCCATTTGGTACAAGAAGATACTACTGTAATACCTTCAGCATCCACGGCCAGCTGACATGGGTCTGAGGGCTTGTTATTGTCTTGTGGCCTGATCATAAATCCCGCTCGCATTCCATATCAGCTCTCAGTCCAGAAGTGGCTTGCATTGTGTTCTTGGCCTCCGAGTCTCATGGTGGTCAGCGAAATGTTCTGATTTGGCTTAGCCCGGATACGGGACTTGAGAAGAGCTGAAAGGGATTATTCCCTCAGACGAAGTTCTGGGCAATCTGTTCATCCATTCATCCATTCATCAGAATCGTAGAATGAATGGTCCCTGGGGTCACCTGTATAAATAGGATGCAGATCGATTCTGGCTGAAGAATGGTTGCAAGCCGATAACGACTGCATAGCTTTTATAAACTGTTATTAAATGTTTATTAGTTTACTTTTATATTCTTCTATAAGCTAATTTTATTAAGTTATATTATTTAAGTAAATAAGTAGTTATATCTACTTATATAATTTATACTTAATTACTATCTCCTTAAAGAATTAAGTATGTATAGATACTGGTAAAATAACAGCTAACCAGTACATCTACTTATATTAGTTAAGCGATTTACTTTAAACCCTGTTTTGCATTTTAGCATAGACCTATCAGCATACGGCCCCTTAAGGCGACAGGCTAGAAAACGCGGGGAAGTTGGCAACTTAGTTGATGATTCGATATTCAATATTCCGATTTATGGGGACGGCGAACAGCGGGATGTGAACTCACCGGGCCTTTTGTTAAGTATAAAAATGGTGCCGTGTTCCCCTCTTCAAGTTTCGCTGTCTTAATCGTGGTGACCCCTGCTCTCGTGCACCGTTCATCAGATGGCTTTTTTCAACGGATCTGATCAAGATCCCCGCAGCAAGATGAACATCTACTATCTCACTGCAATCCCATTAGTGTTGCTGCTCCTATTCAAAGCAGTCCTGACCCTTTTTCATCATCTGCGCTCAAACCTGAGATCCGTGCAAGGCCCTTGGGCCGCTCGGTGGACACGGGGTTGGTATACCTGGAAGGTTTGGCAAGGTTCTTTCGAGCACGTCAACCGTGATTTACACAGCAAGTATGGTACGTCGGTGCACACATCTATACCATTGTCTCGTTTCTAACGCCTCAGGCTCTATCGTTCGCTATGCACCCAACCGCTACAGCTTCAGCGACCTTGAGGTAGTCAAGGTCATCTACGGTCTGGGCAATTCGTTCCCCAAGTCTTCATGGTACTACCCTTGGCGCAATCCCGGAGAGAGCAATTTGTTCAGCGAAATGTCCTTGGCCAGGCATGCACAAGACCGAAAACAATATCAGTCCACATACTCCATGTCTTCTTTGGTCAACTACGAACCCTTTGTTGACGAGTGTGCCGAGCTGTTGAAGAATCGCTTGTCCGAACTCTGTGCGGCAGGCCGAGCGGTCGATATGCATCATTGGCTCCAATGTTATGCCTTCGATGTGATTGGTATGATCACTTATGGAAAACGTCTGGGCTTCCTTGATAAGGGAGAGGATGTAGAGAATGTCATCAAAGCCTTGGGAGAGGGACTTGGTTATTCAACATTGGTTGGTATCGTCTTTCCTGCCCTCCACAATATCCTTGTTCCAATCTTGAACTTCCTGGCAGGGAGCAAAGGACAAGGCGGTGCTTACGTCACTGTATTTACCAAGGAGAGGATCAGCGAAACGCAGTCAAGTCCCAAAGCTGTGATCCTAGATGACAGCGACACTTCAACGCAGTCTTTTCTGATGAAGTTCCTTGCCAAAAACACGTCAAAGCCAGATGTATTCACGTCATCTCACGTCATAACCGGCTGTGTTACCAACATGATAGCGGGATCGGACACAACTGCCATCAGCCTCTCATCTGTGTTATACTATCTTCTCAAGAACCCCTCATGTATGGGCAAGCTACGAGAGGAGGTTGATGCATTTACTGCTACAGGTCAGCTATCCACTTATGTCACGTATAAAGAAAGCCAGGCAATGCCGTACCTGCAGGCTGTGATCAAGGAAGCATTGCGGTTACATCCAGCCACTGGACTACCCCTTGAGCGTGTAGTGCCCAAAGGTGGTACTACCATCTCAGGCCGTTTCTTCCCAGAGGGTACGATTGTCGGAATCAATACCTGGGTTGCACATATGGACCGCAGTGTCTTTGGAGAGGATGCAGATTCATTCTCGCCCGAGAGATGGCTGCAAGATGACGACGAGCGCATAGCTTTGATGAACCGTTTCTGGATGCCTGTAAGTTTACTTTTTATTCTTTCGTGGGCCAAGCAAGGGAGAGCAAGTACTCCTTGGTCTGGCTCGGCTGTTTTATGGTTGAAGCATCAAGTGGCTAATTACATCTTCTTAGTTTGGCCTTGGTTCTCGAACTTGCATCGGCCGTCACATTTCCACGCTCGAAATGTGTAAACTTATCCCTGCTTTGATTCGAGACTTTGATTTTGTTTTGGACGATAATTTACTTCATAATGAGTGGAAAACGCTGAATTACTGGTTTGTGAAGCCTCTTGATTTCCAGGTCAAGGTTAAGCCAAGGACAATTGTAGGGTAAAAGAACTCAATTGCCCAGGACTACATAAATTAATGCTCGTTTATGCAGAATTTATGCTCAATTAATGTAGTCTAGTCCCTGTTTGTCTGTCTCAGCACCCCCGCTCCTTGATCGGAGGTTGATTAGCCCCATGGGGAAATGCTCGGAATCCTGTCAATGACTACTCCATAAGAAGAACAATTATTTTATTTAAATCCAAATCGAATGCTTTCTATTGAAACCCTGTAAACATCTTCAAGACTTGTCTCTTTTTCTTCTTCTATCGTGTCGCTCTCTCTGGATTTCCACAATGACTCTTCTCCAGACAACAACACCAACCCCCAAAGCCGATCGTATGTTTCTCGCCTTATCTTCGTTATCAGCACTGACAAGCCCAGCAATCGTCGTGGATGGCACATCATTTGCGCTCAACGGCAAAAATGTCTCCTACCGCTTCCACGTCGACCCGGCGACTGGAGATCTCCTGCTCGATCACTTCGGGGATCGCGTGACAGAAAATCCCATTGCTCAGATCATGTCCAACGGCGGAGGCTGGTCGACCCAAGCTCATCTCCGCCGTGAATTTCCAGACCTTGGCCGTGGAGACTTCCGCACTCCTGCTGTACACATCAAGCACGCAAAGGGCTTCACAGTTTGCAACTTCAAGTACAAGTCTCATACAGTTCTTGAGGGCAAACCTGCGATTCAGAAACTGCCTAGTACATTTGGCTCAGAGGACGATGTTTCAACACTGATTATACATCTCTACGATGAGTATAGCTCTGTTGGTGCGGACTTGTCATACTCCATCTTCCCCAGCTTCGACGCTATTGTTCGAAACGTCAAGATCATCAACAAGAGCGATGATGTCATTACCGTTGAAAAGCTGTCCAGCTTCAGCGTTGACTTTCCTCATGAGAACTACGAGATGCTACAGTTGCAGGGAGAGTGGACCAGGGAATGTAACAGAACTCGCCGAAAGGTTGAGTATGGACTTCAAGGGTATGCTATCACCTGATGCAGAGTATTCATGGCTAACTTTGTTGCAGATTTGGAAGTACCACTGGCTACTCGTCTCACTACCATAACCCATTCTTGTCAATGATCTCCCCATCAACAACCGAGTCTCACGGTGAAGCCTGGGGTTTCTCCCTCGTCTACACTGGCTCCTTCAGCGTCGAAGTAGAGAAGAGTCATCAAGGTCTCACTCGTGCACTCGTCGGAATGAACCCATGCCAATTGTCTTGGCCGTTGAGACCCGGCGAGTCACTGCAATCACCAGAATGCGTTTCCGTCTTTTCCAACCTTGGCATCGGCGAAATGTCACGAAAGTTCCATCGTCTGTATCGCCAGAACCTCATCAAAAGCAAGTTCGTCTCTGAAACGAGACCTGTTTTGTTGAACAGTTGGGAAGGTCTATACTTTGACTTTGACGACAAGACCATCTACAAACTAGCGCAAGAGTCAGCAAAGCTGGGCGCCAAGCTCTTTGTGCTTGATGATGGATGGTTTGGCGACAAGCATCCTCGCGTCAACGACCATGCTGGACTGGGCGACTGGGTTGCAAATCCAAAGAGGTTCCCCAGCGGCTTGGACTCTCTTGCTCGGGACATCACCAAGTTGCAGGTCAAGGAATCGGATGAGAAACTTCAATTTGGGCTGTGGTTTGAGCCTGAGATGGTCAACCAGAAGTCTGAGCTATATGAGCAGCACCCGGAGTGGGTTCTGAGCGCTGGAAGCCACGCACGTAGCGAAACTCGCCAGCAGCTGGTCTTGAACGCAGCCCTCCCAGAAGTACAAGACTTTATCATCAACTCTGTATCCAAGATCCTCGAGGCGGTTCCAGTCAGCTATGTCAAGTGGGACAATAACCGGGCGATGCACGAAAGCCCTACGCCAGACAACCATCACGCCTACATGCTGGGTATCTACCATGTCTTTGACGTGCTGACTGCCCGGTTCCCTGATGTCCTTTGGGAGGGTTGCGCATCTGGTGGCGGTCGCTTTGATCCTGGCATCTTGCAATACTTCCCGCAGGTTTGGACATCGGACAACATGGATGCCTTTGATCGCATTCACATTCAGTTTGGTACATCTTTGGTCTACCCGCCTTCGACAATGGGCGCACATGTCTGCTCTGCACCAAATGATGTGACGGGACGCTCAATCCCAATGAGCTTTAGAGCCCACGTCGCCATGATGGGCGGCTCGTTCGGTTTCGAGCTGAACCCTGACCATACGCCTGAGGAAGACAAGGCACAGATCCCGGATCTCATCAAACTGGCAGAGAAGATCAACCCCATCATTATCAAGGGAGATATGTGGAGGTTGGTGTTGCCCGAGGACTCCAACTTCCCTGCGGCCATCTTTGTATCGGAGGATGGAAGCCAGGCTGTATTATTCGCGTTCCAGATCAGAGCAACTACAGTTCTAAACTACCCCCTCCTTCGATTAGCTGGACTTGACCCAGCGGCGAGGTATAAGTTTGATGGTGGAGAGACGTACTCGGGCGCGACACTGATGAATGGAGGAATTCAGTTTCGATTTGGTACAGATTATGATAGTAAGGTTGTATTGCTAGAGAGGGTATAAATAAGTCAGGCAGAACGATGTAACGATATTAAAGACACCAAAGGGTTGGTACAAATTGACAAACCCCAAACGCGAGCATATTAGATAGATTGTCAACTTTAACCAAGCTTTCAGATCAGTTGAAAGAGAGTCCAATCTCGGGATCGAATTGTCCACATGATATTGTCGCGTCCTCCCAGGTCGTAGTCGTCACCACAGGCGTACTCAAGTCCAACAAATCGAGGTTACCATCTGGAACCCAGCCCAATGGGTCCACGGTTTGCTCATCCTCCGGCGACAGTTCCTCAACAATTGCAAGTCTCTCCTGATTTCCTGCATCTTGCATATCCCATGGAAGATCGAGATGCGCGTTGGGATCTGCAAGAGCAAACAATGTCTCCGAGTGCTTGAGAAGATTGGGCAACAGATGAGACTGAGCGCCTCGAACGGCTGATAGAGCATGGATCACGACGGAGAGCAAGTCACGAGGGCCATTCTCGAGTGCAGAACATGTCCAGCCGGGAAGTTGGGCGGTATCTGCGAGACTGACGCCGACGTCAAAGAGCTTTTGTTCCTAGACCAGAGTCAGATCAGCATTCCACGGCCAGTCAGAAACGAAACACGGTGAGTCTTACCATCCCAATTCCATGGCAATCTTTCGACTTGGTCCCAACAGACCCCAACGCCGACATGATGATCTTTCCTGCATCCATCGGAAGTGAAGGCGGAAGAAGTAGTCCAAAGCCGGATGCCGACGATGGATTCTGGCCAAACGCAATCCTCCACATGGATACCCGAAGCCACTGCTGAGTGATGAGCGTATCGAACCGCTGGCTCTCAATAATCGACTGGTCTGGCTGCACACTGCAGAGCTTCTCGTTGATGGTATGTACAAGCTTCAAGTCGTCGAAGCGTTGGTCATCGCCCTCAGGCTGCCATTCGTATAGTGAATATGGAAGAGATTCAAAGAGACGTATGTGGTTTATAAAGTCGTGCATCACAACAGGGCAGTTTGAGTCGACGATTTGGGGCTTGTTGACTGTGCTTCGGAGCATGACGGATCTTCTGTGCTGAAGAGCAAAGGTTCTGTGACGCGTTAGTTTTGGGGCAAGATAATAGGCGAAGGAATTTACCTTTCTGTGACAAAGAGAAGCCAAAAGACTCGTCGTCTCTTCTCACGTTGCTCATCGGGTAGACCATAATAACCAGACTCTTTTGTCAGATCGAGCGACTGAGCGAGAGTAATACTCTGGTTGAGATAGAACCAGGCATGACGTGGATCGTTGAGATTACCATAGCTTGCAAAGAGGAAGAAGGAGACGAGCACCGAGTCGAGAGTTGTATCGTCTATCACGCTGTATTGGCGGAGTGAGTTCTCAGCAAGATTGACGAGCATATCACCTGTCAAACGAGGCTCGGATGGGATTTGCGCATTGAGGTCATTCTCGCAGTTGTCGATTCTTTTGTCCAATCGTAGTTGCATTCTTGTTGCGGCACATATTGCAAGGATGAGAGCGTATCTGGAAGGTGGTATATCGTCTAGTCGAGCTGCATCGGCGAGGATGTCATCGTCAACGACTGGCATGATAGGATAGAGAAACCTCTGGAAGAGCCGTATGTGAGCAATGAGGGATAGAGACATGCGTTTGCAGAGGTCTCCAGTATCTATGGTCGCGCCATTGGGCGGTGTTGTTGTATCTGATTCTGGCTCTGGTTGTGGAGCAGTGTCGATGTTTGTTGGTGGAGATGAGAATGACTGAGCGTTGGGTTGACCCTCTGTTGGGGCATCTTCACGGCTGTTGGCGTTGCTGGTTGATCCCGGCGGCGCTTCAGAGGTGAGTACCTGGAACTGATACTCATCAATACCCAGACCCTGTCTCAGCTGTGTCTGTCGTCTCCCCTGACCCTGCTTTGGGCCCTTCCTCCGAATGCTGTGCCGATACTGGCAACGGAGGTCTCCGATGTGACAATTCTTGCAGGGCAGGCCGCGATCACACTTGACCTTGCGGAATCGGCAGTTGTCGCAGACCTGGCCGCGCTTTACCGGGATAGTCGCCATGTCGCCCTAGATCCGGGGTTGTTGAGTGCTCAATGGAGATATAGTCGGCAGATCCAATTCTTTCGCCAGCGTCATTTCTCGCGACTCTCGGTCCGATATATCAAGCGATGAGGGGTATCCACCAGAAACTGACCATTCTCGAGGTCACGATGGGCCCCCGGGCTAAGCATTTCTTTCAAGTGAGGGGCTATGCCGAAAGGGGTAATGTTCGGACTGTAACATCAACCCCCATGGGGGCGGTTTTCGGTTCCCCATGGGGGACTTGGGGAACAAAAGCGATTGGGAAACATGCGAGTGGAGGATTAATTACAATTGCTCCAGTATATAACCTCAAGATGCGTTGCTGATCAATTCAAGATCTGCTCCATCACATCAGATACTCATCAGCTCATTCTTCTACTTACAAACATCAACTCTCAGTCACAATGGGCAAAGAGATCATCAACCCTTCGGTTTCACACGCCGAGAGCTACGATGTCGAGGCTTCGGTGGCAAAGACGGTTGGCCACGACACCACCGACCAGGCTCGTCTCGGTGCTCAGGCCGAGCATGACCTCCCTCCTCTTGAGGCCGTTCGAAAGTATCCCTGGACAGTTGTCTGGTGTCTCGCCGTCTCCATGTGCGTCATCATGGAAGGCTACGACACCAACCTCCTCTCCAACTTCTACGCCTATCCCGCCTTTGCCAAGAAGTACGGCCATTGGAACGAGAAGACCAACAACTACCAGCTCTCTGCTCCTTGGCAAGCTGGTCTCGGCAATGCTGCAGGAGTTGGCTCCTTCTTTGGAACTCTGCTCAACGGTTACCTCGTCACCAAGTATGGTCACATCAAGGTCCTCATCGGCTCCTTGATCTCTCTCAGCTGCTTCATCTTTATCGTCTTCTTCGCTCCCGACACAAAAGTCCTCCTCGTTGGACAGATCCTCTGTGGTTTCCCCTGGGGTGTCTTTGCTACGACTGCCCCAGCCTATGCCTCTGAAGTTCTTCCCATGTCGCTTCGAGTCTACATGACCAGTTGGACCAACATGTGCTTCATCATTGGACAGCTCATCTCTGCTGGTGTCATGGCTGGTCTTGTCAACACTCCTGCTCCTTGGGCGTATCGCATCCCCTTTGCCCTTCAGTGGTTCTGGCCTGTTATTCTGGTGCCTATTCTCTGCTTTGCTCCCGACACTCCCTGGCATCTTGTTCGACTTGGCCAGCACGACGATGCACTCAAGAGCCTCGCCCGACTCCGACCTCGTGCCACCGACGCTGAGCTCCGCGATGCCCTTGGCCTTATTGTCTACACCAACAGCCTCGAAGAGCAGCTTTCCGTCGGAACTTCGTACCGCGACTGCTTCAAGGGCTTCGAGCTCCGACGAACCGAGATTGCTATCGTTGTATTCGCTGGTCAGATTCTGTCTGGCCTCAACTTTGCCTACAACTCGACCTACTTCTTCCAGCAGATCGGTCTCGACTCCAACACTACCTACCATCTCAACGTTGGCGGAAACGGAATGGCCTTGTTTGCTACTCTGGTATCTTGGTTCTGCATCATGCCATACGTTGGAAGACGCACAGCTTACCTCTATGGTATGTTCACCATGGCCATTGTCCTCTTCGTCATTGGCGCCCTCAACACCCGAACCGAGAACCATTCGATCGCCATGACTCAAGCTGTCCTCACCCTCGTCTGGACCTTTGTCTTCCAATTGTCCGCTGGTCAGCTCGGCTGGGCTCTCCCTGCAGAGATGGGCTCAACCAGACTCCGACAGAAGACCATCTGCCTCGCTCGCAACGGTTATGCCATCACTGGAGTTGTGGCTGGTGTTCTTCAGCCTTACTTCATGAACCCGACTCAGTGGAACCTTCGAGGTTATACCGGTTTCATCTGGGGAAGCACTGCTTTCATCGTCTTCATCTGGGGCTACTTCCGTCTTCCTGAGACCCGAAACCGCACCTTTGAGGAGCTCGACATTCTCTTCGCCAAGGGTGTCTCAGCACGCAAGTTCAGCTCCTACAAGATCGACTCTTTCGAGGAGGCAGACAGTGCTGTTCATCAGACCGAGAAGGCTTGATCTTTACAGCCACCGAACTGGGGAGAAACTGTCTGCATGTCAGAAAACGGAATAGAGTTTCGGTTGGAGTGGATAAATTGGTTTAGCTGGTGGATTGACAATATCAATTATGGCATGAATCTAAATAACATGAGTATCGCACAACAAGAGGTTTTTGTGTCCAAAAGTGCTCAGTGATCATCTAGTTGCTGCAAAATAATCCGCATGGTGTCTAACAGCCTAGCAGGCCATCATTCCTCAATGTCTCTCTCTGCCGTCTCATGTTCACCTATCGTGATTCGAGGCCCTTCAAAGTTCTTTCTTCCATCCACAATCCACTGAATGGCCGATATGACCACAATGACACCAAATGCAACAACACAGTAGTTCATCGTAGTCCCATTGACGGGTAAGGCCGGAGGGAATAGGAAAAGCACAGTGGTAATAATAGTGTACACCAGTCCAATGATGTTTGTTGTCCATCCAAGCCAGTTAGGTAGCTTGAAAGCTCCTTCGGGCAATTGAGTTCGACCAGTCGCAAGGTGCAGAGCGATGGGAATACCATAACTGAGACCAAGAGCTACCACAGAAGACGCGACGATAGCGTTGAAGGCGACAGTAGACCCGAGGTAGATACAGCCAAAGATGACCACAATTACAACATTGAGATAAAGGGCATTCATGGGTACACCAAGCTTGGGATGAACCTTCCACCAGATGCGAGATGCTGGAAGTCCACCGTCTCTTGCAAACGCAAACATCATACGAGATGAAGTCGTCATGACTGCTATGGCAGCGAATACCAGGCAGAGCAGAGGAAACATGAGCAAGCAAATTGCTCCGACTTTGCTGTTGGTGGCCAAGTAGAAGATCTCGAGCAAAGGACCGGCTGTTGATCCAATGATGGTATCGGCGTTCTTGATACCGCCAGACACGAAGAGTACCACGATGAGAAACAGGAATCCAGTTGAGATGCCGATGTACTGACAGTACAGCATAATCTTGGGGCCCTCGCTCGCCGCATTGGGAATTTCTTCAATCATGTGGGCAACGGCATCAAACCCTGTAAGTCCAAGTCCTCCCTGCAAGAGCCCAAGGAGCCAGGCAATACCATCTGGCCAACCGGTTGTATTGATAAAGGTAGCAAACACGTAGTCGGCCGTGGCATAGTCGGGCGCAGCACAGGCGAGCACTGTAATAGAGATGACGAAGAAGCCGGCGATACTCCAGACAAGGGCAAGACCATTAATGCGAGGGAGGAGCGAATGAAGGAAAGCATTGGTTGCGAAGGCGATAAAGGCGATGCCGAGATATATGAGGAATTGATGCCATCTCTGGAACTCGTAGCTCGGGTTTTGGAGCGAGATGATGTTGATGATGAGAGTGCTCGACAAGGAGCAATTCGTCGCAACGAGACAGGCCCAGCCACTGAGATTGATCCAACCCGTGATCCAAGACAGCGGAATCTTTAACGACGCAGGGGCAATAGTGGCAACCCAATGATACTGTCCACCAGAAGTTGGCTGTGATGACAGAAACTCGGCTAGACTTGCAGCAAGTGAGAGATTGCAGATACCAGCCGTGACCAGTCCCCAGATCACAGCGACAGGTCCACCTGAAGGTAGAGCGAGCGAAAGTGATGCTGCAAGCGCGGTCCAAGAGTTGAGGATAGCAAAGGCTAAGCCCAGCATTGTCCAGCGACTGAAGTTGCGCTTGAAGGACTGGGAATGACCCAGTTGAGCGAGCTGGTAGTCATCGAGATTGGTGGTTGGTTTAACATCCATGGCGTCATATGCATCAAGAGAATAAAATGGATGAGACAAATACCGAAGAAAAGAGAATATGCCAGGGAACTGCCTCGATTATAAACCTCTGATCACTCCATTCCGGACATAACGGTCCCAGCACATGCAGTAAGATCAGCAGCTATCGATACCGACCGAAGCTAACTCGATTCAATTGCGGGGAAGAAATACTCAACCCTCATTCGACAATCAAGCAGCATTTCCGTTTGCGCCCTCCGACTACGCTCCGTTTCAACAGGATAAGGATCCACCGTTATCATTCCCGTGCGGAGAACCCTGGCCAGAGTGAAAGCTTGTGATCACGGTTTGGAGATAAGAGGCTGAGATGCTGACACTTGATTCGTCTGATTATCTGACTGTCGGAAAGTTGCTAGTCAACTGCTCGAAACGGTAAGAGATTGGGCCACCCTTGACATCTGCATCTCGGTGAGATTGACGTTTCTCGGGATAATCTTGAGCGCTTTGGGAAGTTCGAGGGAGACGCAGTTATCCATTGTCAGAATTAACTAATAGAATTAAAGTATTGTCCGATAAGGTAGTGTTGATGATCTCGGCGAACTCACTCTTATCCTCAGGTGACGAAACGGTTGACAAATTAATAAAAGTTATTGTAACGGTAGACTCCGTAATGACATCCACCACCGTTTTGAGTACCGACGCATTGGCTGATGATATCCTCAACGCCCCGTAACACAACTCCAAAGGCACTCGAGCCTGGTACTCAAAATGGCAATCATTTGAGTTACCGTCATTCTGGAAAATCCATTTGCAAATTGCTTCATCAGCCTGAGAAATGCGTCGTTGGTTTCCATCTCGATCAGTACAACCTCTGATGCCTTTGCTGCCAACCCTATACCTCTGAAGTCTGCAGCTTCAGTCGAATACAAGTTTGCAGCCACACTCAGGGGAATAAGTAGAGAGATTGAAGTCTCCATTGTTGGGAGTCAGGGCTCTGATAATTGATCAACATATAAAAATAAATTGGTTATGTACAGGCGCTGCTGAGAGATAACTGGCCTTTGTTAAATTTCTTTTTTAAAAATAGATATTTGAGTTTAATAAAATCACAACTATACAGACATTCTAAAGTTGCTATAGCCTTTAAACTTTATTGTTGTATTGCTATGATATTATTCGGCAGTTGCCTGCCGTGAAGTCCTGTCTGTGGGCATAGTGGTGCTTGGCAACACAACAGCAGGACTTGGCAACATCGTCTTAGTGTTATTCTCGCCGCTTGTAAGCGACCACTTTTCTGCAGCATTGGTGTATATTTAATTATACAGCATTTGCAGAAATCCTCCAACCTTGTTATCTTCCTCTATTATAGTTAACCAATGACTTATTTATTTTTTATCAAAGAGGTTTATATAATGTCGGGGATATTACCTACTCTGTAGAAAGACGGAGGGGATCCCTTGTCGCTGTCTTGAGACTGCGGAATGAGCGGAATTAACAGGATCTAACTATAGTATAGCACTGCACTAAGAGATACTCCCCTGTAACGTTAATAATCCTCTTAAGTATATCTTGTTTATGCTGTTTAAAGTGATATACTTTATAGTTTGCATTACATTACCGTGCTTTAACCTTAAGTACTAAGCATGCCCTTATTTTCTGTTTGCAAACTTAATCCAAATGACAAAGAGTATGGTAATACGCATGTTTGAATCGTCAGGCCCCTCCCTCCTGCACTCCCTCCCATTGGTCATGCAAGCGAACGTGGCTTGAGCCTCATTTCCTTCGAGCTTCTCAACATCTCCAAGAGATAAGGCTAGCCCTACCCCAGTCCAGCGCAGTCCCAAGTATTTGGTTAGTCCTCGGGCCCTGACTCTTGCAAGTGTCAAAAGTGGAGCTTTTCCCCTTATGCCATTGCTTCAGACCAAGGCTAATCGAAGCCCCGGAAGACGGCGTGCGCTGATTCAGAGCTGACATCCAGACTTGAGCGAATAGCATCACGAATTATTCGTTGTGAATTGCGCGAGGGTCCGAGTGAACACTAGGATGCACTGCCGTCAACGCCGCAGTGGGGCAGCTGCATCCCTTATCTCTTAAGCAGAAGGCTTTTGGAAACCAATAAACAAGAGGGCTGAGATAACCAGTTGCTTGAAAGACGTTTCGAGAGCATTAATATCATCATATCATGCATTTATCTATTGGATTCATGTAGACCCCTACCGCCCCTGATCCCATCAGTACAGGCTCACTTCTGTCAATGAGGCTGCTCACCTGGCTGCAATAGTTCGGTTGTCTAGCCAAGCCTCGCAACGGTAGTTCACATTAGTCCAGACATGCTAAAGACACTAAACCTAGCCTGCGTCAATAGTAAGTGTCTCGCGAATAACGATCAAGTGTTCGGGTTACACATCAGCGCTAAGCTAGCCCCGGGCCGCATGGATTGGTTGAGAGCTTCCCTCATGCCAGTCACTTCACAGTCTTCAGTGGTTGACAACATTCTGGAAGCTGATTGAGGTAGATATTGCACAGGGGATGCCACACAAATGGTACGAGGCCCCCCCGTTATATAATATTTGTCGCGTCGTTCGGTATCCGGTAAAGTCAATGTAAGAGCAACATACCTCAGCCATTTGCAGTCTACAGGACACAGTCAAGAGCTGGAAATGGTACAGATTTAAAAAGATATGCCCAATCGACTCCAGATTAAATACCGCTCGCTTCCTTCACATGTTGCATCGTGTAGAGCTAAATCGCAAACACTAGTCATGCTACTCCGTACTCTCCTCCTCAAAACGCCACACTAGCGATAACGGGCGTGGCCTGACTCGAGAAGCAGGAGGTCACTTAACTCGAATCGAAATGGCTCAGCCTGTTTTCTCTCAACTGGGAATTAACCAACGTCTCTACATATATCCCCATGGAACTTTTGTTCAAATGATCTGCATCCTTCGTCATTTCTCTCCCTTCATTCATGATCCTTTGATCTGAGACAGTTTGCCCATCATGGTCCAAGCTTTCCCCGTCTACCTGCCTCGGCAGCGGGAGCTGATCGCGACGTGGGTAATCCTGCCCATGCTGTCGAATATCACAGTTGGGCTTCGGTTCTACGCAAAGTCCAAGACGAGAGGCGTCTATGGTTGGACTGACTGGATGATCATAGCATCTGCCGTATGTCAACTGGTCCTACGAAGCGCGCATCGAGATATTGGTCGTCTAACACTCGGTAGTTCTTCACTACCCTCCTTTTTGTCTTGCTTCTTCTGAGTGGGTCTCCTCTGCTTCCCCATACATTCGAGAAAATGAGACTCCGCCTAAGCTCAATGGCTAACAAGTGTCTCATTACCAGTGCTTATGTACGGAGGCATTGGCATTCCTGGATATCCATACACTAGTACTACAGAGCCAACCGACGTCTCGTTGATCCACGATAAGGTACGCCCGTATAATAACACTTCCAATGTTAGGTTTGCTAACAAAGCTTTGGCTCATCAGATTGGTTATGCCAACAACATCGTCCTCGTGTTCGCAGTCTACGCCTGCAAAGCCTCGATCCTATTCCTCTACCACCGCCTCTTCACAGGCCACAATGGTCCAATGAAGATTATAATATACGTGGCGTCGGGCATAACCTTTGCGTGCTTCATGGGAAGTGTTATCGGTTATCTCGCCGCCGTACGGCCGATCGAGAAGTGGTGGGCTTGGGGCGATGCGACGGCTGAGCAGTTCCTCGCCATGCAGAACATCAACATCGCCTATGACAGTCTGACGGTTTTCACTGACTTCCTGATCTTTGTGCTTCCCCTCAAGTCAATCTGGGGATTGAATATGAACCGCGGGAAAAAGATTGGTATTATTATATCCTTCTGCTTTGGGTTTATGTAAGTGGCCTTTCCCCTTGATACATGACTCCTCTCCAGTAGACTGTTACTAACAACATATACCCAGAACCTGTTTCATTGCTCTTGCGCGTGTTGTCTTCACACACGGGTACCAATGGAAGAATCTCTACGATGAAGGGACCTTGTGGTCCCTTGCAGGCGTTGAGCCAGTGGCAGGCATTATCTGCGCATGTCTCCCTGGATTGCGTCCACTCATGCCCAAGACCTTCAAGATGACGTCTTATGGCACTCCAGCAAACCCTAGCAGATTCAGGACTACTGGCACCACAGCGACGGATAATGCTAAGAAGAGTACTATTCGGGAACCCAACCCATTCAGGGTCCTGAACGATGACAGTTCGGTGACAGAATTCGGAAGAACTGTCAGAGAGGTCCCGTCTAGATCGGAGATAAGCGATGAGTACATTGAGCTCGAAGAGCAACGGCCCAAGGCTTTTGATACATAGTGAGGAATAATGAGAAGTTCACTTTAGACATGTATTTATTTTCCTTTATTCTTATTTCCTATTGAAACCTCGTATTACATGGAGGATTCTGTTTCATCATGTCAGGGCTTCCTCTCCTTACGGTCCCATACCTAACCAATTCCAAGAAGTAGATGGTAGGTGTATGCGCAGCGCCTTGCCATAACATCGGCCCCTTGAGCATGAGAAGCATAAGTAGCTCCAGTGACTGACACTCCGTATAGATGAAGGACTTGACATATCCGGATATAGCATAAACAAAGGACAACTAAACTGGCAAATTGACCATGACTCCCATGTACTCTCGTTGGTGCATGAGCTTTCCATCAATCAGAACTCGATGAGCACCAACTCTATTGTTCACTGTATCGGTAGGATCCGTACATGTCGCGATCTGGATCTCACGCCATTCTCTGTTGGTAGGAACGAGCTTGCCCTGCCGAGTTCGCCTCTTGAACTCGGCGTACCTCCTTGGTCTTCGGCACAGCCCTCGTCCTGAATAAGGGGAGATTCTGGCACATAGTCAGCAACAGAAAGTCAGAGGGACTGTTATAGTCAACTTACCAGCAGCTGGTATCATGCGCAAGTCACCGACGGAGCTGTTGAAAAGCACCAATGAGAGGCGTTCAAATTGCGCTGGTCAACGGGGGGCTTATAGACACGGTGGCGAATGGCTTTGAAGTGGCCCCTAGAAACGATCTCGAGGATATCACCGATGTTTACGAAGAGTGAACCCGGCTTACAGGGGGCATAGTACCACTTCTCATCCTGGCCCCAGATCTGGAGACAAGAGACAGGAACAGAGGAGAGCTGGGTGGTGAGACCAAAGTCTGTATGATCACGCATACGAAGACCCTTGGAAGCCTCTTCTGTGGTCTTCTGCACAGGACGAGATCGCGAGTGCGATGGTAGCACCTCTCGGACAAGCTCACGCCAGACCCTTGCTGATCGCCACGATCTGGATCTACGCCATACTGATATGCTAGGCAGAGCATGCTGAGGAGTAGGTGGCTTGGGATGGAGGTGGAATCAAACATCGGCTGATGCAGAAAAGCAGGAAGTGGGATAAGTGCTTGAAATACAACTCACAGCGTTGTCTAATTTGGTTGGCTCACGGCAACCAGTCATTCTGGCCGCGGTTGAATCAATTGACCCGTACAATAACCTTTCGGGACTTCTTGGTCGAGACCAAAGTTGACAAGACTCATTCCAGAGAGCGAGTTCGACATGAGATTACATAAGGATCGAGAAAGCTGACGCCTGCCAACTGAGAAGCATTCGGGCCCAGCAGCATGGACGCTTGCGATGAGAATGACGTGGCGAGCATCTGAGTATCTCCCAGATCCGAGGGCAAGCTATTGGAAAAGTTGATGGCACCGTCATCAGCAGATGCCTGTCGAAAAGACCCATCGTTGTCAACCTCCCCCTCACCGACCTGCGACGGCGGTGTAGGTGCCTGGCACTACACGTCGCTCTGCGGTGAGTTGCCCGATCGTGAAGTCTTGTTGTCCATACGGTCCGGGTGTTTCCGCTTCATGTGCCGGTGACGTAGATCTGGGCGCGAAAAGATGATAGGCCAGAGGTGGCAGGGTATAGAGGCATTGCTGGACGAGCGAGAATGGAGCACTGCCTGATGTTTCAGATTCTCATGGCGGGTGAAGCGACTTGAACATACTTGACATTGGATAGGATGGGAGGACGGTGGAGAGATGGCTATGCTGCGAGTGTTTGTTGATGCCCTTCTGAGCTGGTTTATTCGCGGTTATATACGTATGTACCAATGCATCAATGGCTGGGTTGAGTTGAATTGACTGACAATTTCCCCCAGACAATCCCCATCCCCTTCTAGTTCTTCCCTCTCTTCCCCGCAATCTGCAATGCAGCGTGGGACATTATTATCTTTAGGGCATAAACCTATCTCTCTTATCTCTCTTGTTGACAGAGCATGGCCCTCCTATCAGCGTGTCATACAGCAAATATTGTGCACGTGAGCTACGTCTTGTGTTACGTTGGGCCTTAATTCAAGCGACTCTCCCCAGCCTAATTATGTTCGCAATTGTACCAAAGGCTGCAAGGGAGCCTCAACATGTAGCCGCCTCGGCTGCCTCGTAGGCGCAGCCGCAACAGCTGATGTCATCTGAAACTCGCGCCACTGGTAATCAGCCGATGAATACGCCTTGTCATGTATGCAATACTGCCTGCCTTTTGAATTATTGTTCTCCCGACGGATTGAAGCCGAGTGATTTCCATAAGGAGCCTGCCTGCATCAGCACTTGACATGGGGGGGTATATAATGGTGTGACCCCTCAGGCACAGTTGGTGGGCTGACATGCTTCTCATTCTGGACAATCACTTATCGCGAAAAACAATTAGATTGCTCACTGTTGAGAGTCTAGTAATGTTGCCTCATCAAGCCAGTCTTACTAACGCAATCCTCCAATTCAAGCACCGGCCCTCGACGTGTTAGCGTTTCCCCTCTCATCTCAGCCATATATCATATATTATTTGCTGTTCAGGATATCTACGCTGCCAAGAACTGCAACCAGTGAGTAGATCTCTACGATGAGCTATTTTCTCTCATAGTATCCACGACTGACCTGCATAACAGTGTGCGGTGGGCCAAGTTGTCGTCTCATCAGTGCAACAAATGCTTGCGACAGGTTTCCTCAGGTGAATGTGACACCAAGGCCCGAGCCAGATCCTGCCGATAGGGAGGAACACGAACTCTGGCTGCAAGAATATGAGCAGTGGAGAGATGTCGAGTGCGCTTGCGGTGACGGCTACTTTTGTCGGCGTCATGCAATCTGGATTCCAGGTGGCGATGTCAAGGAAGGAATTGCATTACCCCGTGAAAGGCAGCACGAAGGTTGTCCCAGAAGTCACTACCAGCCTACGTATCTCATGGCAGATACAGAACAGTCAGCCAATCTGGAAGATCGTCAGCAACAAAGCAAGGACAGGCGCAGATCCTCAGGTCGGCACTCATCCTCTCGAAGCCAGACTAGTTCCAGAGATGAACCAGAAAGACCATCAGCCAGTTCCTCTTCCCGGCATAAGAGGTCTAGAAGTGATAGACCTCCTGTCAGTAGCGACAATCGCCGGAATGAACGAGCAAGCGATGGGACTTCTGCTCGATCATCAGGAGGGTCTACCCGCTCATCAAAGACTTCTACGAGTGGAAGAAGCCAGGCAAGCAGTTCTCGTGCCCGGAGAGACTCCTCGTCCCGCCAGTCCACGGCTGCTAGTGACGAGGGATATATGTCATATCAGGCAAGCGATAGCGCAACCAGTCTGATGTCTGGGGCCGATACCCAAAGCAGCAGCTCCAACCAACCGAGGCAGAGGACAATATATCAAGCGACTCCGAGCACTTATGACGATCCTGCTGCTTCTGGCCGCTACCCAGCCATGGCAAGCAATACTTCAAGGACTATTCAACCTTCATACCAAGATACAGCATCATATAGCCAGTCACCTTCATACTCGCAACAATCTGCATATGTGCAACAACAGCCTTTTGGGGGGCAGTATCCATACCAAGCCCAACCAGCCCCTCAATCTCAGTATTATGGACAACAGACATCAACTCCACAACGCCTATACCGTCAGGAGCCAGCAAGACAGCAAATGCAATATCAACAAGAGCCTGCAAACCAAGATTCATTCATGACTTCAAGGCCACCAAACCCATTTCAACAACAGTCCACAGGACAGCAACAGCCATATAGCCAACAACCAGTATACCAACGCCCAACTGGGACTTCAAGAGCTGCACCATCTTACCAACAGCAGTCAACCGCACAGCAAAGCCCATACGGACAGCAAAGCCCATACGGACAGCAAAGCCCATACGGACAACAAAGCACAAGGCAGCAAGAACCAGATAGTTACGAACCAGAAGTCCGGAATGACTCGCCACAGCTGTCGTCATATAACCAGCAACCCTCTTATCAGACATATTCCTACTATCCAAGTACCGAAGGGCCCACGGCGCGAAACTACCCATCATACGATACAGAAAGAAGGCCCCAAGAGGATCTTGCAGCAAGAATGGCCAACGTGAGGCTTGATGAAGACTCATACAGGCCGACTAACTACAATGATGAGTATTCATCTGAGGAGGAGCCCGTTGAATACAATGCAACCCTAAGACATCGGGGGGATAGAAGGGGCGGCGGACAGTGAGTTATCACGATGAAAGATCAAGGTGGATTTTATTTAGACCTTTTTGGTTTGCACTTCATGCTATGACTTTAATGATATTATCTATGTATTTCAGCTTCATCTAGACCAAAGCTTCATTAAAATCCTCAAACTTAAATTTGAGCCTCAGATCGATGTAGCTATGTACATTTGTTATCCCTCTAACTTCTTTCCAGAGGACTGAGGCCACCCTGCACACCCACGCACAGTCTCAGCCCAATTCTAATAGGCTGTTGTGGAATTGGGATTGCTTACGGTGGCTTTAGTCATGTAATCACCAACCCTGCTCGTTCGCCTTACTTTTAACCGTACTGCCTCCCTTGCGCCCGCGGAAAATCGGGACAACTTTTGGTCGGAATTCCACCAAAGTATTCTTGATGATCTTCCATCCACCAAAAGATGTACAAAGTTGAGGCTCTACTCTTGGAAATCAATTATTCCTCGACCGTGCATATGAGGCTGACTCAGAGGAATGTGCAATTAGGCAAATTTGAGGCCACCAACCTCTTCACAAAAAGAAGGTGTCGTTCTCGCTCTACGTGGCCTTTACTCATTGGGCTAGGGAATTCTGCTGTGCAACATAGATGCTACAACTGAAACATTCGTGGTCAGATGCAATTGGGCTTGTGATACCCTCCAACAAGCCACAGTGCCCGGGAGTGTCAATTTCAGAGCCTGATTTCAAGCTCTACTACCTGCAAGGGGGGTGAAAGAAAAGTCTCACACGTAAATATGGCGTTAGCGTGTTGCCGCGTCAAAGTTATTCTGTCCACCCTGGGCACTCGCAGCGAAGATGTAGATGGTGCAGTAGGCTGCTTGAGTCTAGAATTTGGGGTCAGATTGGCATATCTTGTATGTAGAATGAATTATTCACAATCCGTGGCCCTCTTCATCCACTGCGACGCGACAGACATCATTATAATACTCCGTATGGCAATATACTATGATGGACGAAACAATTCCTTCCGAGAAAGAACTCAAAAAGTTCTTCGAAAAGGATGCTCAGTGCTGGGAAAAAGCAAATCTGGTTAGTAAAATGAAACGGCAGCCTGTGCCAGTAGCGCCTCAAAGCCCAATTGATTAGCCCTATACACCGTTTCCGGTGTCACTGACCCATGTGCTGTTCAAAGGAGCTCCAGAAAGCACGGGCGGCAAAGATAAAGAAGACAAATAAGCTCAAAAAGAAGAAAATACAGAGTGCAGAGATAGATGAAACGATACAAGCTCTGAACGATACCCAGCCCTTGCAGACGGTAGGCACTGTGGACGAGCTTATACAAATAGCAAAGGAGGCATATGGCAACTACCAAAAGCAAAGAGGAACGGCGGAGAAGATCTTCCTTAACATTGCTTCCTACTTTGAGAGGCATTCTCAGGTCATCGATGTATTCATTCAACATGAGCCGAAATTTACAGCCCTTGTCTGGGGTTCGATACGCTTCCTTCTACAGGTATCTCTCAATCCTGGCTGTGTAGACAGGATACACAGCAGCTAACGAAGGACAGGTTGTCGTAGATTGCAAAGAGGCGTCCGAAGTAACGGCGAACGGCATATTCATTATTGCACAGCATGCGGAGAGATGGTCACGAATGGCGAAAAGCTTCGGGGGTAAACAAAGAGTGGAAGAGGCCACGGTGGACTTATACTACCATGTTCTCGACTTCTTGCACTCTGCCATTGAGCGCTTTCGACGACACAAGTTGGGTGAGTTGGACTTTTCATTTTATCGAGGCACGGCTTGGCCCTGACGTTGATTCCCACCACAGCTAGACTTCAAGCGTCGTTCTTCAACAACACCAGACAAGAATTCGAGACAAAAGTCGCCAAGTTGCGAGACGCAGCAGAAAGGCTGGACAAGGAAGTGGATTGGGAAGGTGAGTCCACCTCCCTTGGTACAACTAATACTATTGCCTCATTATTGAGCTCCTATGAAACATGCCTGACCTGGCTGACGATCTACGCTCGTAGATAAAGAAGAAAGTAAGGCTGCATAGCGAAACGACTACATGTTCTCAGTTGACTGGGTGCAGACAAACAAATAAGGGAAGAGATGTTAAGAATTCTCCAGACATCGGAAACCTCTACAGGTATGTGAAAGCAAATTGCATGTCTCATTGCCCTACCCTATTACTAGATGTCGAGCAACTATTCTTCGCATTAAGCTTTTGCCTTATCTCGCCCCCTGCGTTTTGGCTTTCAGTCACCTGATCTAAGCATACTCCCCCAGCCTCTCCGCCAGGATAACCCAAGTTGCGCCTCTGACCTCTAACCCCAATCATTCAACTGCGGGGCTATGTACGCGTCAAGAGTTTCACAGCTTCATTTGCCACCTGTCGATCCGATATTGAAGCTCCGTGATAAATCAGCAGTATTTTCAACATCGCCTGAGTTTCTGGCGAGATCACCTTACCATATCACGCTAAAGCACGCGACTACGCACGACTCAGGGCTGACCGTATTTTGTATCAGAAAAAACGAAAATGTTTACCGAGGCAATGCTGGCATATGATGTGGAAAAAGGTAAGACTACAGAAATCTATAATTCCGAGGCACAATCGAATCACATTCATTACCGTGAGCCATAAGCTATACGCCGACAAAGGAGGACTGATGTTATCTTCGGTTGCGTCATTCAACGATGACGTGTGAGCTGATGCTTACATTTCTATGTAGGATCTTGCAAGATGAGAGTGGACGTTAGTCAGATTCACGACTGCCTCAGTCTATTGGCTAGTCCAATTGCCAGTCGTCCACAAGGTCTTGATGTTGCAGCCTCGGATGCTCAGCCCAAGTGGCTCAATACGCACCCAACGTACCAGAAATGGCTAGCAAATGAATTCCGGAGCCCACTTTGGATAGTGGGTAAGCCAGGTATGGACAAAGTCAATGATGCGCTAGGGCATTAGGAAGAATGGCCAAGCAACTAACTATATTATAGGCGTGGGCAAATCAGTACTCGCCCATCAAACTTCCAGTGCCTTGTCTCAGTCAGGGCGCACCGTCTTCACGCACGCCTTCCAGAGTAACGTGTCCTCACAGAAGCGGGACAGGACCAGTCTTCCAATTTCAATCCTCACCCAGCTTCTTCCTTCAACATGTCCAGTTCAAGATTTTCAAAAGCAAGTTTTTACAAAGCTTGTTTCCTCATATAATCAGTATAAGCGACGATTTGAAGATTGCCCTTTTGAGCAGCTATGGCCCCATTGTGTCACCCTTCTAGAGAAAGAACGAGATTTCGTACTCCTCATTGATGCTATCGATGAATGTAATTTCGACAACCGTGCGCAAGCAGAGGAGCTCCTGGAGTGTTGTCAACAGGTCCTCGACTGCACAAGCGGAAAGATTGTTATCCTTTCTCGCCCCAACGATATGTTTGGCTACGGAACCTCGTCAAAACTCCACATGAATGAGATCAGAATCACTCATGGAGATACCCTACCTGAGATTATGGCATTCTCTGATTCAGCACTGACGAAGTTGAAATTCACAGAGGATATGAAGTTTCAGGTCACCTCCCGACTCAAGCGCGATGCCAACTCCTTTTTATGGGCTACAAAATTGCTACAGCAGTTCAAAACTACTCTCAAGATGGAGACATTCGAAGCAATTGTCCGAGACTGGCCCAGAGATATCTGGGGTGTTTACACCAAAATTTGGCTGGATAGACTAAGCAGCCTCGACGACGAGAATCAGTCAAGTTGCCAGGACATATTTCTAATGCTACTTGGAGCTCGAAGGGAATTCAAGATCGATGAATTGGACGACGCCCTTGGTTTGATCCCAGACTCGGGTATTGCCCAGTTTATTACCTCAACGCATTGTCAGCCTTTGATTCAGGTTGTTGATGGCAGTGTGAGCCTCAGTCATGCTTCTGTCCGAGATTTCCTGCTCAGTGGAGAAATCAGAGACACCAGATTCTCGAAATCAGGGTCCGACGCGACTTTGGCTCGGAAGTGTCTAGAGTTTCTCATCAAAGAGATTTATGCAAGTCAGGACCGCATCGGCCAGCGTCTAAGGAAGAATACTAGAGCTGGTAGCTCGGATCCCAGTGACGACAAGAGCTTTTACGAATACGCTGCTCGCTACTGGTACATCCATCTCACAGCCCTCTCGTCTCCAGACCAAAGTTTATTGGAGCTCGCCAACAAATTTCTACATCTACTCCAGTTCGCATACTGGGCTGAACACTTGATCACGGATAGTGGTGACTTTCAAGCCATACGATCAACAGAAATTACTTTGACGGTTTGGCTCAAGACTTTGAGCCACCGTGACAGATCCCTGATACAACTGGATGACTACTTTGAGTTCCCTTACCGAAATCTTGCCAGAGTCTTCAAAGATAACGAAGAGGACAAGGAATTGCAATGGTTGGCTTTGATGCAACTCGGGTTCTACTATTACGACAAGGGAAGGATGACTGAAATGGCAGAAGTTCGTAGGGAGGTCGCTGCTGGGCTCAAGGATCTCCTTGGACCACGTCACCCTCTAGCGCTTCGAGCGGCTTCAGATGAAGCATATACCTTTCTCTTCAACAAAGAACTGCGGAAAGCCCAAAGACTCTACGCCGAATTAGCCAACGCCCAGCGTGAAGTTGGAGGTCCTGACGATACCAGTTCCTACTTTACGCTTGTTTACAAGGCTCAGGCTGAATATTTCATGCTTGACTCGCCGAAAGCACTGGCTACACTTACTGATTCTTTGGAGGGTTTCTTTCGAACACTGGGTCCAGAGAGCAATGGCTATCTGATAGCTCAGTTATGGTATGCTGTTGTTCATGCATCAGCTGGTCATATTGAACAGGGCATCAGACTACTGGAGTCTGTGCGTGACAAGCGAAAAGAGCAGTATGGGCCGAAGGACTCTTTTGGAGTAGCTACACAGATCTTCTTGGGAGATTTGTACCGAAAATTGGGCTCCGATGAGGCGGCTCTGCACAACATTCAACCTGCACTTGGCTTTCGACGTAGCTTCTGGCAACTCTCTCACTTTTTGACTCTCGATACAGCTCTTGTATTGGCAATTACATATAGAGACTTTGGTCGACAGGATGAATCAGCTGAAATCATCGAAGAGCTTGAAAACAACGGAGGACTAGACAAAGAGCAAAACATAATACGAGCCTGCCAAGTTAAGCACATGAGGGCGCTATGGTTGTTCGAGGATGGACAACTCGACAAGTCCATCGGGAAATTGGAGTCATTGCTCATCGAGATAGACGAGAAGCACAATAACAGGGCCCTCCAGTGGGTTCGACTCGACCTTGCATACATGCTCAGATATAGAGGAAGAGACGGGGATGAGGGTATCGCAGGTTCGCTCTTTGATGGTATTGTCACGGATGAGGCAGACGATCCCGATGATGAGCCTGATCCACCAAGATGGCTGGAGATTGCAGAGCGGGCGCTTAAATTGCTACGGAGAGGGAATATTGACGGAGCAAATTCTCTTCTCGGGAGGGAGAAGTTGCGTTGGGCTCGTGAGGAGACTTTATGGATGTGGTTAGGGATGCCGGCGGCTGATACAGGGTGGATGAGGCTGCCAAAGGGGTTGGGTGATGACAATATGTGACTTGTATAACACCATTGATTAGCACTTTCTTTGATTTCCTGTATTATTGAATTGAGACTGTTTCGCTTTATATCTGTTACTATAAACCCCCAGACTATACTGTTGGACTAATATAAGGTCATGTACCTTTAGCTTATTAATCCGCGGCCCTGCCCACAATATCATCAAGCGAGCCCTCGACACCGACGCACACGGCATCATGGTTCCTCGGATCAACAACGCAGACGAGGCGAAGCAAATCGTCGCGTCGTCCAAGTTTCCGCCTCAAGGAGTTCGAGGCCAGGGCTCTGCGTCCCCTGCCATCGTTCACGGTCTCACACCGCCTGAGTACATGAATTCTGCCAATGAGACCATGATCACGATGATTCAGATAGAGACTCGCGCTGGTGTTGAGAACGTTGATGAGATTGATGCCACTCCCGGCGTGGACATGCTGCTCATCGGGCCCAACTATCTTACCCAGTCATTGCTGGGCTATGTACCTGCGCGAGGCGACGAGGCTGAATTTAATGCCGCTGTTGATAGGATTATCGATGCTGGCCGCAGACATGGCAAGTGGGTTGGCCGTATGGTTAGTAATGGCTCGGTCACGAAGGGGAAACGCTTATAGAGTTAAATTCACAATCTCATCCTTTCAATCCCATCTAGCTTATGTTGTACTGTTAAAGATTCATCAAAGCCTATTAAGCTATTCATTTACATTTTCGGTATTACTCACTTGGCAAGTTGCCATACGTCAATTGAAGTTGCCCATGTTCCAAGGAGAAGGCCATCATCGCTCTCAGCCATGAACCTCGTGAGATAGTGCCTGTAGCTTCGTTGACTTTAAGACGCGATTTGTAACCAACAATTAAATCTTTGAAAGGGAAACAAACATCCATCATTGTAGATCTCGGAATTTGACGGACAACAGATACGATTGGCTCCTCAGAAAAGCGACAAGGGCTGGTCTCAGTTGTACCTGAACCCCTGGCTTCTCACAATCAATTGACTGAAAACGGCGTAGCGGAAGTCCAGTTTGATCAATCAAGGCTCGATTTCAAGTGATCCGACAAGGAATAAAACAGTCCAAGTGGGCTATCCGCAATATTCCAGCTTCTAGCCAATCCAGTAGTCGGTTCGACCAGAGCCAGCAGGGATGCAATAACTGTGACAATACAGGGGGCTCAGGTGTCCGTGTGCAGCGAATCGTGACACAGCCGCTATGACCGGCTTGTCAGTGGGCGCAGCAATCATAACGTTTTATGTTTAAAATAACCATACATCAGTGGTTTGTGCTTTGCGTAGCGAACCGCACTGCGGAGATGGTCAAAACACGTTTTCTCGTTTTGTTTAATAAAGAGGCTGTGCTCTTCGGTTCTCTCGGGAGACGAGGATTCCGGGTCTTGGCCGGAGGGTCATAGCGAAAGCGAAGCCTTTTGACGATATGTTTGTAGAGACTACCATTCATTGTGAAGCTCTTGATTGTCTCATGGCATGTCTTGTGTTCTCTTGGCTTGTCTCTTGTGGTGATATGCCTATGTCAAGATGGTAAGCAGAAGACAAAAGCGCCTGTCACATTTCTCTATAAAGATGTCCATTTCCCTTCATCAATATTCCTAATCATCAACAACAGCCTCAGCATCCTCAGACCATCAGTCAACTCCTCTTCTATCTTCTACCCTTCCATCTCCTGCCGGTCAGGTCTTTAATTATTCTTCCGAGTTCTTTAATCACACGGACCAACTTTCCTACTTGACCCTTCCCTACAATTACATTCACAATGGCACCCATCAAGAACATCATTTTTGCTCTCTTCGTTGCTGTCGAGCTTACAGCTGCCCACAGCGTAATCACCGATGCTGTTGGAGACGCCGGCGGCTCTGGCATGGCTCTCGGTGTTGACACCTCCACTCCTCGTGATGGCACCAGACGCCGTCCCTTCCAGACCGATGCTACTCGCTTCCGTGGTAGTGCCGCCGACACCGTTGGTGAGACACTCGCTGGAGGTGACAACCAGATTGAGCAGGGCACCCTCGACATCATGGAAGAGACTGGCAGTCAGCTTCCCCAAGTCAACCCTGGAGGCAGCCTTGAGATGACTGTCCACCAAGTCAACTCTGATGGCGCTGGACCTTATACGTGTATGATCAATGCTGATGGAACTGGCACTTCATGGGACAATATCCAAGTCACTACCAACGTTGAAGGCAACGAGCGCGGCCGTAACCGTGATGGTGAAATGGGCGACTTTCCTCTTATTGCCTCTATCCCTGCTGGACAGACTTGCACTGGCTCGGTTGCTGGGGAGGAGAATGTTTGCCTTGTTCGTTGCCAGAACCCGGCGCGGGCTGGTCCTTTCGGTGGCGTCATTCCAGTTCAAATGGCCCAAGCTACCGGTAACAATGGCAACAACAACAACGCTGGCACCGGTAATGCCGGTAACACTGATGCCGCTGGAAATGCAGGCAACACAGGCCGCACGGGCAACAATAACGGCAACGGCAGCGCTGATGAAGCAGATACCCAGGACCAGAACGACAGCAACACCAACAGCCGTAATAACCGCCGCGCTACTCAATTCTCTGCATAAGAATCTGGCGATTGTCATAGGTCTGAGTCGATGGAAGACGGGAATGTGTGGATGCGAGACTGAAAAGAAGGGGGGTTGATGGCTAGGCGGATCTGTGGGGGAGTATATCAATAAGATAGTATGTTGTAAACATGCCAATGAACAATACTTAACTGTGTTACCATGAACATCAAAACCCAAGTGTTTGGAGGGTGTTGTACTTGAAATGGCAGCTGATATATTACCTTCAGGTATAATACGTGGTCCATCGACTTCCTTTGAAAGCCCTCGTCTTGGCAACTTTGCTCGCAGTGATATGTCGACTGAGTAAACTCATGTATGAAAATTTGCAAAACTCATGGGATTATACGGGTTGACGGTTTGGCTTCTTATACAGTGAGACTACAATAGGCGCAAACTTTATGTTGGATAAATGGCTTATACATGTACTCAAAGAGGGATTTATATCGCTTAGACCGGGGGCCGTGGACTACTATGTAATGGGGCCTATGTACCGAGTCTTAAGGTTTACCATCGGGCTGGATATACATATCGGACACTCGGCTCGATCCAAATTGAACAGACAACTACGGTATACGCAGAGATTTTAAATATATAGTGCCCCTATGACGGATATACTCTGTGCTAACATAGACTTGTTGATGCTCTTGTCAAGTCCACGCAAAGGCCGGTAACCATCCCAGATCCCGGAGCTTCTTTGGACTTGCGTGTCTAAATAGATTCTGTTCACAATTCAAAATGGTGACAGTAGTCCAGCCTTGTCTAAGCCCCGATCAACAAACATGGAAAGGTTGCAGCTCAAGCTACTAGTACAGCCTGGAGCTTTGTTTCAGCAGTCCTTGGATTAAGAGCAAGAATTCCCTTCTCCTTCTATGATCCAATATTGGACCTTTGCAAACAGGTTTTGAGCTGCTTACACGGAACAAAGGTCATTGCGAGGCAGGCAAATAAGCAACCACCAATGGAAACCCGCGGGGTTCTCCGTCTGTAAGCAAACAGACTCGAACGCGTGGGCTCTTTCGGGGAACTAAGTTGAGCGGCCTCTCATGATATCATTAACGCCGAAGGACTGTTTAGCGTGCATGCCCAGAAAGCTGGCGGAAGACGCGGGCCAGCAATTAACGGCCAACCTGCAGTTCAAGCCACCGTTCGGGAGGGGTCCGAGAAATTTCGCTCTCAACTGACGAATATCATCAGACAATACGCTAGGACAGCCTTTTAAGCCTATCAGCTACCTTGTATTTACCGTCTTCACTCTAAGCCTTGCATGGTCTCGCCATCAAGGGAGCCCACGGTCCTCGTACCTACGTCCTTGGCAAGAATGATTCAGTTCGGTTTGACATGGCCCTGGTTTGAAAACCGCAATCACGTACTATTGAAGATGAAAGCACCAGTGACAGCGTTTCACTCAGATCATTGGTCAGCCGTAACACGTCACGCTCTTGGCGTTGGTGGTATGATGGGCAATAGCGCAGCATAGCGTAGTATAGCGCAATATGTCATGCTGGTTCACGGCGCGGGCCTCGCGGTGGCCAGGGCAAGGATGCCTGCAGCAGCTGTCTTAAAAGATGGAGCAGTCCGTGAAATATCGGGTAACCGATACCGCGTGAACGGCACCAGGTGGATTAAATTACTCATTATTTAGATCGTCAAAGCCCAGGTCTTTTACAACCTGAGCCGATTCAGTTGAGTTGACAGTGTTTGCGCACTTGTAAACCACTAAAGGCTGACGGCAGAATGACGTGGCAGAGCAGACGACGCCATTTTAGTCAAAAGAGTGCGAACTACTTTCATGCAATAAGAAACTCAAACTCACTTTGTTCTTCAGATAGCTGAGCAGTTGGTGATTTGCCAGGGTTGGGGTGGAGTAGCTGAATTTTCGACAAGGGGTATCATCATGTCAGACGACAGCCACGCGAAGCTAGTCTGTCGATCCCGGCACTATTTGACCCAACCGCAGCGTCAAGGCCCAATATTTCCCTGATTGCCTACTTTTGCACTACCCAACGAGCTGCTCTCATTGGTCACTGCTCCAGGGCATAGCGGACGTGCTGGATCGATCGAGGCAAACGATAGTTTCTTGGTAGATTGCGCCCTGGCCAGTGATCTATCAGATATACAGTGGCACGACGAGACTGTCTCAGTTGGGTTATGGGGACAGTGAGATAGTTTGGGACGAACATGGAAAGTATTGCCTCTTTGGGAGATGAAAATACCTCACTGCTTCTCAATGCGTGATGATCTGTTGGTTTCTGACACCTGAACGTTAGCCGGGCGAGGGACATGTCCTTGCTGCGGTTAGACGTGACAAGGATTATACGGACCTAGGACTCTGCATAGCATTAGGCAAACGGCAATCTGCATGTTGGTTCAAACGACAATTAGAATTACGGGGCGATCTACAGTACAGCATGCCATCTCAGCCCATCCAGGTTATCTCCCAAGACGCGAGGACCCGAGCGCAAGGAGCTGCGCCATACAAAGCAACCATGCCAACACTGCCGTGCATCCAATGACAAACACTACAAGGTACATGAACTCAAGGGGTCTCTCAAAGAACCACAAACGCCCCTCGGCCCGGTCGTTCTTCTCCTTGCCCTGGATCCGCCCGTCCGGCACGTATTTGAAATCAAGGATGGAGCCACCCCCGAGACCTTGGTCACTGTGGATGATAGCGCTATGCAGCCCTTCCCGACAAACATCAATCACCTTATCGTCCAGGGCAGGGATCCATCGCTGCAGGCTAGCCAGACTCCACACCAACCAGCAGTGACCTCTAAAGCAGGCATATGAGTACCAGCTGGGCCGTCCCATACCAAGCTGGTCGCAGATCTCGTGGCCATTCAAGACGCGACTAGCAGCCTGGATGAAGCCATCGGAGATGTTGATGGGTGGCAGATCCTTGAGGGCCTCAACGAAGTTGTACCCAATGACAACAGAAGTGGGTGTCACAAGGAGCTCGTTATAAGCTAGGCTCTCCATCACAGCCTTAGCTTGAGTCGCTGATGTGAAGTAGTCTTGGGGCGCCCCGATAACGTGGGCCACGTACCGCCAGAGGGCGATGTAATCTTCGACTTCCTGCTTCTCAGGGGTGATGCCCATAAGAGGGAGCTGAAGCCAAGCATGGTTGCAGCTGAATGTCGCAATGGCATGTATCGAATCAAGGGTGTTGATAGGAATGCCGTGTGTCTCTTGATCAAAGAATCGGCACTTTGAGGCGGCAACCTTGAGGATCTGCTGTCTGACCATGGAGTGCAGAAGACGGACTCGCACAATAGATCTATGCCCTGGCCCACCAGGCTTCACATGATCAAGAGAGTGCGTGACTTGAAGGACAAGCTGAAATGTTTCAAGCAGTCGACGTCTCAGGACACGAGTACTGAAGCCACCAGTGCGAGCAAGTACCTCGACGACGCTGGTGGAAGCAGAGTTCTCACCAACAAAGCCCTGAAAAGCAAAGCCGATGAG
Organism: Fusarium miscanthi; assembly: GCA_014898875.1. NCBI lineage: Eukaryota > Fungi > Ascomycota > Sordariomycetes > Hypocreales > Nectriaceae > Fusarium > Fusarium miscanthi. The sequence continues at coordinate 81,921 of JAAVUA010000119.1, forward strand.
GTTCGCGAGGGCATAGCGGTAGAAGAAACGCTGCCCTCGAGCAATCTGATCCCAGTCAACCCAGTAGGGAACACTGTGGACTTCAGTCCAGAGCTGCGAGAGGACTTGACTCTGGCTCTGGTGATGAGAAAGTGTTTCGAACAAGTCTGCTCTGCCAGTTTGACAGCCGTCTTTCTTTTGCTGGGCGTGGATTTCTTGAATCTCTTTGACAGCAGCAGCTCCAAGTTCATCAAATTCGTAGCGTAGAGGGTCTGTGTGGGATTTGGGAATGTGATCATTCGTCCATGTGAAAGAGTGGTTTCCAATGGTTCGAAGCTCTTCCCGAGTTGCGGGCTGCCCAAATAACTTCATGGTGAAATGGATGAGAAACTGATAAAAGGCTGGAACAAGAGACTTGGCACTTGGCTGAATTTCCAAGAGAACAGTAGGACAGACGCACTTCAATTTAAGCTGGGGATGTCCGAGTATACCGTACAGCCAGACGGAACACCTCTTCCCGTTTCCATCCCTTGAGTTAAAAGGTACATTTAGCACTCTTGTTTCTCGGAGGTTGTTTGATGGTCCGCGGGCGTCGCGATTCGTTGAGACTACGATCAACGAACGAGGGGGTGGACGCCTACTCTTAGTCTTCACTCCATGATTTAGATCTGAACCATACCCACGGAGTGTGTGCCTCGTCTGCCAATAATTCGCAAATAAGACCCCTGTCCACCCATCACCTGGTATGATATGCTCACCCTAGCCGACTATCATGTCTGGGAATTATGATTCCATCATGGGCTAGTATGTGTCTAGTCTCAAGCTGAAAGAAAATGACGCGGGATCAAGGGAAGCTGGCTGATTGGAACATCTACGAGGCTGGGTGCCAGAACCTGGCGTTGTTTGTTTCCTTTGGGATATTTGAGTACTCGTGACGCCCAGGAAGCCCCGAGCTGATTTCTGCATGCCAAAAAACCGTTGTTGTTCTCTCCCCCATCATTCCCCTCCCCGCAATCTGTACCTGCAGCACCCGCTATGCAGGTGACGACCAAGATGGAGCCGAGAAGAACTGTCATTCTTCCCGACATGTTCAAAGCTTTCGTGGTCGAGGACCCGCCTATGAATCCCAACTATGAAACAGTCAAGCCCATATCCGAGAGGTGGCTCGCAGAGTATGCCCGCCTGCCAGCTTCTTACTTACCATGCTGACGCATTATTAGGAAGTGTTCCTTCTCACCTCGGATGAAGAAGAGGGTTGAGTTCTGCGACTTTGCCATCTTTATTTCCATCGCTGCCCCTGATGCTCCCTTTGACAAGCTCAAGACGATGTGCGATTGGGGGAACTGGGTAAGTGAGCCGTGCCTCTGGTTGTATTGCTGCTCTCTGACATTTATTCCAGGTCTTTCCTTTTGATGATAGTATGTGCTACTGTTTATATTTGTTGTTGATTATGGGAGCTAACAATGACAGTGTTTGATGAAGGATCATTGAAATCCGATCCGAAACGGTCGCAAGTCGTCATTGATAGTCTCATGGCAGATATGCTAGACAAGACTTACACCAGACCCAAGAGCGCTGTAGTCCAGGCCCATGATGACATTTTCCGCAGAGTATCAGAGGTAAGTCCAGCCTCATGGCACGACGTTATCGCGATCTGACCTGTCATCTTTACAGGGCTCGACTCCTGGCAAGTTTCCCCAGTTGGTCTTGAAGTGGACCTCACTAATAGTTTCAGGTGCCAGGAGAAGATTTGCTCTTGCAATGAAGCAATACACCGACGGAGTAGTCCATCACGTGAAGCAGTTTTCTACAAATAGCATTCCTAGTATCCAGGAGATGCTGGAGACAAGGCGTCTTTCATCGGGAGTGACGCCTTTATATCATCTGATTGAGTATGCCCATAATCTTAAGCTGCCAGATGACGTATTCGAAGACCCCATTATCCAGAAGTTAGAGCTTCTGGGCGCTGACTTTGTCTTGCTGTAAGACCTTTCCGTTCTTTTCTCTCCCTTTAAATAGCTAATCGACATGTGAGGTCCAATGACATCTTATCGTATCGGAAAGAAGAAGTAAGTCGACGTATTGCATACAATATCTCACGTCACGGAAGTTAATATAGCGCAGAATGATGACTGCCCTTTCAGCATGGTTGCAGCTTGTCGAATGACTGGCCAATCTGCACAAGAGGCGTTCGATACAGTCGGGGCCCTCATTGAAGACAGATACCAAGATTGGCAGAGCGCAATTGAGCAACTGCCAAGTTGGGGACGCGAGATTGACGCGAATGTCGCTCGCTATATCCAAGGTATTCAGAATGTCGTGCAGGCCAACATCACGTGGAGGTACAAGATTACTACAAAGAGTGAAGTCCACTAAATGCTAACGACACGCAATAGCTTCCGATCGGGGCGATATTTCGGGAAGCAAGCGCCCGAGATCCGACGGACGAGGATGATTGATGTGATGGTCAATCCCCCATTTTTGCAGGCGAGACAGCGTCGGTCTGGTTGGTTGAGATTGGTCATTGGATCATTGCTCAGGCGATTCCTCGGATCATTCGTCATTTGTTTCATGTTTGCTTTTTATTTCACCGTTTTGAAGGGTTAAACGGAGGGAGACCCACGGACCCGGGACGGAACAGTTCATTCATTCGGCGTTAAACCGGCTGTAAATATTGCGTTTAGATTAGATACAGACATCAAAGCTGAGACAAATAATAAGCTCACTCATTAAGATTCATCAGTGCGCCCGATCGGCTTTGGGAAAAGGCGGACAGCGGGAAGCCAGGGCAAGCGCACAGTAGCGGCAAGAGTCTGTGTGTCCAACAGTAAAATGCGCGCGTGTCACTGAAAATCCCGCTATCTAGGGAGAGCTGACAGGCCGATCACTTGCCTGATTGTCCTCTAGCCTGCGACATGGGGATGCACGTCAGTGGATCGAAGGCTTGTCATCGGAGCCAATACATTTGTTATTTCCGTCGGCTGCTGCGTCCCTGTCAGCAACTGGCCAGTGAGAAGTCCGAATCTGTGAGGGGAGAAAAGAGCGGGATTCCGATTTGGTGTGCCGTTGCTGTTGTTGGTGAGGCCCATATGTACTGTACCCATATCACTTCACCTTATGCGCTCTGTCTTCGGGCGTCATGCCGATTTATTTCGGCCGATTTATTTCGGCCACCACCGACTTTTTCACAGCACAGCACAGAACAGCACTCTACTCCGAAAATGAATCTTTTGTCTATATCATATACCTACAATGACAGACGCCTAAGTTTGCAATACACTCTCGCTGACCTTTAACTGTGGCGTAATTATTTAAGAATGTCGACCCAACCGCTGACTAAAACGCCGACCCTCAAACGTCCCCGAAGCCAAGCAGAGGACCAAGATAGCAATTACGATCCCCCTTCGGAAAACACAAGCCTCGCCCATTTATTACATCCAGATGAGGCTTATCTCCATGATGGATTCTCCTACTCACTAGTCAGTCCACCGCGCCTGAAAAAAGTCGTGGTGATGGTTCTGACTGTGTCTAACTCGCTTGCAGCACAATAACAGGGACCATCATGACCTAACAATTCTGGATGCTAGCGCTGACATGCAACTGCGAAATGCACTCCGCCTCCTCCCTGCCAAGCCTCAATTAGGTGAGCATCTCGTAATCTGACCTTGTTCCGCGTCTGACAATTTCTCCCAGACGCTCTGATTGAAGCATTCTTCAGCAACGTCAACCACCATTACAATTTCATACATCCACCAGCCTTTATACGACAATACGTCGATTGGTCATGCAGAACGCAGCAGCCATGTCTCCAGGACCTTCAACTCACGACCCTCATCTTCATGATGTGCGCTTGCGTCACGCAACATCTTGACCTTGACTCCCAAGCAACACTCGCCCAGCCTCCAAAGGATGTTTCCAAGGCTTACCACGATGCTGGGACAAGGCTTGCCGAGGCCATACCAGCTGGGTCATATCATCTGACTAATCTTCAGTGGAAAGTTCTTTCTATCTGTTGGTTCAAAGGCGAAGCAAAATTCACTGAGGCCTGGCATACAATTGGACTCGCTGTGCAAGAGGCATATGAGCTGGGTGAGTCAATAACGGAAACACAACAACCAGGCTCTTACTAACCATGTCTGTACAGGACTCCACAAGTCGCGACACAAGACGATACAGGATATTGAGGTGCAGATTGGTCGGAGAGCCTGGCGTGTACTATACTGCTGGAACTGGTACGTTGAAATCAGACAAGGATGATGAATCGTCCCATGTCTAATATCGCACAGGCAATTGTCGTCAATACTAGGTCGGCCATTCATCATGAACGACATCGATTCAGAGCCCGAAGTACCCGACCTGAAAAACGCAGTGCCAACACCAACCCTCCACACCAAGCTTCAATACCAACTCATATCATCCCTTGTCAAGCGCTGGCAGACACCCCAGAACATCAACTCGCCCTCCAAGGTCCGGGACTACAAGAAGATGGTGGAACACCACGTATCCTCCTTCCCAGCTGTGTTTGCTCTAAGCGACCCAGACACGTCCAAAGACACCGAATGGCCATGGGTTGTGACGCACCGCTACTACGTCCAGACCATGGCGTACTTTATGATCCTCCAGCCATACAAGTCCTACCTACTGCACCCCTCGACAGACTCGTCTGTTCCCGAGATACAGCAGCTACGAGCTGAAGCGGTAGAGTGTTCTCTGAAGACGCTGCAGATCGCCACTCGATGGGCGTCTCGCGTCTCGCAAGGTGACGGACAGTTCCATCTTGTTGTCTTGTGTCTCTTTGACACAGCTGCTTTCTTGTCCATGTCTCTGCAGAGGGATCAATTCGAGAACTTCCCCCAACGGATCAAAGTTGTTGCGGCGATCAATGAAGCTGCCGAGACACTAAAGTCACTGCAGGCGATATCACGGGGAGCTCAGTCGTCGTACGGCCTTTTATGCAAGATTCTACGGAAAATGGATTGGAATGCTACGAATAGACGAGAAACGTAATGACTCACGATTTATGCCACATATTGTAACTAGTTGTACCCAGGTGTATCTAATTACAGGTAATCAATACTTATAAACTCCCAAACCTCGTAGATGTCTTCGATAGTATCTCCAGGGTGTGCTTATCGTCACAGGACGACCTGGCTGCAGCTGAGATGGCCGCGCTGTAATTAATACGGCTCCATGGTCTGCTTTAGATAAGAACGGCCGCATGTCGAATGTGTCTAGCTTGTCATGCCCTAGCAACTTCGGCGTGTCGTAGTTGCGGTAGATAACTACTTACTCGTTTTCCATGGCGGTTGCGACGCTGAACCTTCACAATGGTCATTCAATGCGAGCTCAATGCAGTGAGACATGCAGGCACGGGAGCACATAATGCCGAATTACTAAAACATCACAAGGTGTTCTATCTCGCAGACTTTGTACCCATCCAACATCTCAAGGCTTTAGCAATGTGAACCTCGCCAAACTTTGTATCTCTTCAGCCGACCTAGCTAGCAACTCTTATACCTAATTGCTAACACATGCATCTATACCGCGGCCTCCGTTGCACGGTGCTGTACCAAAGTGCCCTACATTCTGGTAAAATGAGAAGTAGCCACGACCGTCACAGTTATCTAGAGGCTCTCCATAACACTGCCGGCCTAAGATTAGCATGATAATCCAAGTGATCTGTCACATAGAAACTTACGCAAGCCCCAGTAAATCCTGGATATGCAATGCAGTCGACCCCTCCACCGGAAAGATATCTGGTGCAGCAGTAACCTGCATTAATTCCTGGAGTGAAGGCCAGGGCAATGCCGAGGAGTGCAGCTGTTGGATTCTTCATGGTTGGTATTTCGATATTTGGTGCTGATGTCAAGGGACGTAATGTTGATGACGGGCTGTAATGCTAGAGCTGGATGTATGAGGAAACCTCTATTAGCAAGACTGTTGAAAATATATATAGAACTATCAGAAGTCTTCGGAATGTCTCCTTATGGGTATCTAGCCCAAGTTACGTGGCATTGCACCTGCAATTTACGCATAATCCTAGCTAACATGGTTATATACGAGCGCTATTTCATTTTACCGCCAGACCTATGCCTCTAGTTAAGCTTTACTGCAGTTCCTGAGCAGGAAATTGTGGGCTTTACTCCGAAGTTCTCGTCTATTTCTGCTCCTTTAGACAACCAATAGTATCTGTTAGCCAAACTCTTATTGTTTCCTATGGGCTAAGTTTAAAGAATGCCGAATTAAATCAAGATTAAAAGAACGTAAGAGTGACAGGCCTACATTCGCGGTGGAACAGCTGCTAAAGACCTCTGTTGGTATTGAGTCCTTGGAGTAATCTGAGATTCTCGGTATGCGCGACGAAACTGATAAGTTGCTGTTAAATGCAGAATACAAATTGCAAACATTAGGAAATGGCCACGCTACTTTTAGCTAGTGAGTTAGTTGACGGAAGTTTCATACATAAAGAATGCTCCACTGAACCACAAAAAAATAAGTTGATGGACTCGGAAAACTCGGCAAGCCTGGGATGGTGTGTTTTCATAAGCGAACCACCTACTTTGCACCAGAGCTTTAACGTCAAGAGGTTATCACGCACTCTTTATAGTCAATGCACTATAATGGTCACGTTATCGCACGTATGAGATCGAGTATAAAAGAGTCAGTACAGATGTGAGTTCCCCAAGACTATGCTTAACACAACTACTAAACTCGCACTATGTATTCGTACAAGCTGCTCCATCCACTATGTTGAGCAACAGTCCACAACAGCTGTATGCTCACCCTTTTGGGATTCATCCCCCCGTACTAGCGATGCGGCATGTGGCCTTGGCACCAACCGGCCCCAGCTTATAGACCTTGGTACAGCCCTGGGCCCCTGGTCAACTGAACGAATCCACCACCAGTGATATAATACATTCTTCGATCTCCATAGTGGAGTCAGGTACGGAGGGTCCACGCAACATCTGCAGGAACCTTGGGCGCGAGGGTTAATACAATTACAAGTATTGTTATAAGAGGCTTTATAGCCTTGTCGGCGATGGATTGGTGGGTAATAATAGGAGGCTAGCTTTTTGTTAATTGATAATTCATAGCTGTTGATGGGCTGATTAGAGATTATACTTTCAGTCTAATACTATACTGGCAAGTCAGGTTATAGAGAGAGAGTTCCACTTTCACTGTTACTGAGAAATTTAGGTACTAAGAGATAGAGTTCTCTTACTGGTATAAATCAATCATAAGGGGTTCTTGCTGAGATTGCAGCGGCAGTTGTATCACTTAAGTTTTATCTTATTATAGCACTAAAGCCGGCCCCGAATATCGTGCTCGTATGATCCAGCCAGCTACTTCCATTCTTCAATGCTTTGCCGGCATGTAATGCCGTACTTGTCTATCTCGGGAATGTATCAAGCATGTCATTTCCCATCGGCCCAGAACCTCTCCAAAGCATCTTGTCGAACTTCGTATGCCCAGTGGTGGCACGTCTGATGCACGACAGGGCTCACATCGACCTCATCTTCTTCCCTACCATCATCCGCGAATACCGTCCGTATCCCCAGAGCCACGTATTTCTTGAGCAGTATCCGTCGCCAACGACCCGTCTCGCCAACGCACTTCTTCCAACGACTGATCTGGCGCTCGTCATCAGAACATCGCCGACCCATCCAGAAGCGACAGTACCACTGAAACCAGCCCCGAACGTCGTGCTCGTGTGCGATCCAGCCAGCGGCTTCCCATTCTTCAATGCTCTGCCCGCATGCGACGCCGTATTTGTTTATCTCAGGGTTGTATGTGTCGCTGATGAGATATTCATCCACGTTCAATCCCGCGGTCCATGAGGATGGTAGCTCTCTCCAATCATCTTGTACAGTGACTCCAAGATGCTTTGAGAATAAAGGCCGCCAGTAAGAGCCGCCAAAGCTTCCCTCACGGATGATCTCTTCCGGGGATTTGTTGGGCCGGAAATCAGGATTGGACTCAAAATGAAATGCTCCGGAAGCATCGCGCGTCGGCTCGCCAGCTTCTGGCTTCCATCTCGCCCACCCGTCTATAATGAATGTGACGTCTTTGCGAGGCTGAGGGTTTGATTCAAGTTCTGAATTTGTTGACTGCGCAGCGTTGTTGGAGACTGTCCGACCCTTTTTTCTGGTTCTGGTGGATGCAGTTACATCATCCCCATCTTCATTGTAACTTGGTTTCGTGCTGGCTTCGGCTATGCGCCTAGACTGTCTTGTAGGCGCGCGTGGTGAAGGGGCCCTACGCTTCGCGCTTTTGTTGGCAGGCTTGGATTGAGGATAGGCCTTGGGTACGGGATCCTTAAGTTCACTGAGAAGCACCTCATTCTGCTTAATGTTCTCCCGTCGTTTTGCCGCAAAATCAGCCATTTTGGTATCCAAGACGCGTCCACAGTGGTGATGTGCGCCTAAGAGATGTGAGATGCAGTAGCAAGTGCATGTTGGAGCACTACGTCATAGACCTGAAGCTGTATACACTGTACAAACACGGTTAGTGCCAACCGATTCTGAGACATACAGGGTAGTTCTGCTATTTACGTTGTATTTGGGATTTAAAAGTACATTAAACTGCAACACATGGTAGTCAATTACATAAAATTAAATACAGTTAAAACATAAATAAGTCTCTTTAACCTCGGTAATATTAACTTGTAGCCTACAGAGTGGCCGTGAGAGGCTTGATGAATCAAGGCCGGAGTCCGGACCGGCTCCACTCAAGCTTGCCGGCGGAGACCATTCGAGGATAATTGAGCTTGGTTGCCCTGCACGTATTCAAAAGCATCTCAAACTCGTCGTTTTCCCTAAAGAGGCATTCTTGATTATCTGCAAGTTATTCATTTACTCTATTCCCGATCTTCCATTGGTACCTGCCAGCTTCTACCAGTCAACATGCATGCCCACAAGACTCTCCGACAAATCAGCCTTGGTTCGAGCTTTACTCGTTCTCAGCGAGGACGAGCCAGTGCATGGGGCTTACCCCAGGATCGTTTTCGATTTGGGACCCAAAACTCGTTTGCGACATCCGCCGTCGCTTCGTCGATTGACAGATCAAATACAATCGGCTTTATCGGTCTCGGTGCTATGGGCGGTCATATGGTCAGCTTCTGTGCACTCACTTTGTTTCCATGAAGGGAGTTCTAATCTGAACAACAAGATGAACAACCTTATTTCAAGATACCAGAGCCCCGCTGGCGGAAAGAACATTGGCTTCGCATTGTGTGACGTGAACCAGGCTGCGGTAGACAACATCGTCAAACGCCAAAACTCTGAGCACCCCAACGTGCGTCTTATCAATTGCTCAAGTAAGCATGAACCATAGGACAAGACTTATCATACACTAGGTGTCACTGCTAACACCTGATAGCACCTTATGAGGTAGCACAGAAGGCTTCCACCATCATCACCATGGTCCCCACCGGAAAACATGTTCAGGAAGTGTACGTCGGCCAAGACAAAAGTGTTCTGAGCGCTCTTAAAGACATGAGCCAAGATCAACGTGCAGAGACTCTTTGCATTGATCAGTCTACCATTGAGCAAAGCGTCAGCAAAGCGGTCGCCCTGCAACTACGACAAGTTGGCGCAGATCTGGTGGACGCCCCAGTTTCAGGAGGTAACTAAGCCGAGCCACCTATTTCTGCCACGGCAACTAATCCGCCATGATACAGGTGTCATTGGTGCAGAAAAGGGAACTTTGGCGATCATGGTTGGAGGATCCAAGACCTCGTACAATCGCTCGGTCCCCGTCCTTGAAGCCATGTCTCGCAAGGTCACATATTGTGGTGACCTCGGCGCTGGACTTGCCGCCAAGATTTCAAATAAGTGCGTCTTCCCTGAACTGGCTGCTTTAGATACGATTACTAACTGAACATACTCGTAGTCTCCTACTTGGTATTACCATGCTTGGCTTGAGGTGAGCTACAAACAGTCAGCATCCATATACTCGAGATTATAGGAGGCTAATAAAAGTTAGTGAGGCGATGCTACTGGGAAAAAGACTCGGAGTCGATCCGCAAGTCCTTGCCGATATCATCAACAACTCCACCGGGCGATGCTGGTCTAGCGAAGTAGGTCCCCAAATGATCTCGCATATAGCGTTCTCAGCATCATCCAGTTAGAATACACGCTAATGTTCTTGTCTAGATCAATCACCCAGTTCCTGAGGTCAAGGTCGGAGATGCTAGCCCTCCATGCCATCGGAAGTACGAGGGCGGCTTCGTAACCAAGCTGGCTCACAAGGACCTTGCCCTCGCGGTATCAGCCGCTGCAGAGGCTAATGTGCCTCTCGCGGTGGGAAGATGCGTTGAGGAGACGTATAGACCGTTGGCCAAGTCTAAGGAGTATGGAGACCGCGACTTCAGTGTCATATATGAGGCTCTTGATTCCTTGGGCGCCACCAAGGTGTAGGCCGTTTATCGCGGAATTTTCCTAATCGGCGTCATAAGTCTATTCTAACCAAAGTCGGGAAACAGAAACTCTGTATCCTTTCAAAATCAACAATTGGCATAGGGAGCTATGATAGTTTCAAAGCATGTATATGAATCTAGTATGATACATCAACGGTCCACAATTCGTATCGCCTACTACTCTTCTATTCATCTTGAGCCTGCGCATTAAAACTAGATAGCAAAGCATAATCGATAGGGCCAAACAAATCGATCCACGAATTCGGCATAAGAGCATCTGATTCCTGCCCACTAGTTTGGGAATCTTGGCCAAGCTGATTTGACATTGTATTATAGTCGACCAGGGCCCACATAGCTTCTTCTTTTGCAGGCGTGAAGCTCAACCCTTGCGTGAGGCTATTCAGGTGGTGCCCCGCAAACCCATCGTAGACTATCTGGCGAAGTGTCGAGGCCTGTTGACGATAATTAGTGTACAGCAAAGGCAAAGCTGAAATGTAGCACGTCACCATTGTTTTGACATTACTCCAGTGATGACCAATAATATCCAGATAGCCCAAGGCCTCTTCGAGCAGTATCTGGGCCTCCTGGCAAGTGGGAGAGTCCTCGTCATAAGCCTGGAGCGCGATGATGGAGCCCGCGACTGTCACGGCATAGCCGCTGGATGAAGAGTGGAACGAGCAGCCCAACTTGCGCGAGTCGCGGATGAGAACCATCATCTGCTGTGCGTGAAGCCAGGCCAAGTCAGACGATCTCTTGATGAAACTAATGGGAGCAAGGTTTCGGCATGTGTTGATGCGGCGCCGTAGTAAGAAGGGATGGTTGAGTAGGCAATAGCAGAGGTGGAATAATGCTCGGGAGAAGATGATGGGGCCTGAGGACTGGCTGTCTACCACGCCTTGGGCCAAAACATAAGGTGCGAGTATCTCGTCGATCGGTCTCTGTATCTCTAGATATGCTTCGAAATGGAGAAGGTCTGATTCAATGCCAGCGAAATCCGAGCCAGGATCCCAAGGCGGATGCGGGCCTCTGATGTTGAAGTCTTGAAGTACGTATTGGGCACATCGGCCAAGGATCTGCGCAATAGCAATAACCTGCGCCAGAGGGCATTGGCGTTGAGATACTGAGAGGGTTCGGTTCGTCATCTCGTCCAGCGATTGTGTCTTGGCCCAGAGGCCCTGCCTCCAGATCGACTCATCACACGGCAGCTGTAGGTGGCACGACGCATCAACGATGGCTGGTGGTCGACCACGGCCGCATGAGACTAACCGATCCAGCAGATATACTGACCAGAACACCCGCCGTCGCTCCTCCTGCTGGGCATACGAGAGATGAGCTGCGTTCTCGAGCATGAGCCCACAATCCTGGGCGATCCTAACGGCCAGGCCGACTTTGACCCAGGCTGAGCCGTGGCGCAGTCGACCGGCTATACATGTGAGACACAGGAGACATGATCTTGTGGAAAATGCAAAAAAACGTACCGGTAAAGTCGAACAGGCCCAGCAAGGCGACTGTCTGGACCGTGGATACCTCAGCCACCTTGCCAACAGTAAAACAGTCCGACACAATGAGTTTCCAAGATCTGTTGGCATACTCGACAGACATCTCCAGCGCGCGGCCCGAATAGTACGGATGCGAACAGAACCGCACCGCAGTCGCCATGACGGCCAGGACTAGATGTTTGGGGACGGCGTGTTGAGCCAAGCCCTGACGGAAGGTTTCCTCGTGGAAGAACGAGTAGGGCTGGTTCTGGAAGTAGGTGAAATACGAATCAACGACTGCCATGAGCACATCCTCCGGTGTTCCAAAGTCCTCAATCGCAGGGTCATTCTGTGATGAAGGCTGGAGCGCAGTGCCCCCTGTCCTAGGGCTGCTGCTGCTCTCTGGACGCCCGGAAGTTGCTGGTAGCCCTGTCCCTGTAGCACCCAGGTGAGGATTACTGCTATCCACCAGCGCAACGAGGCATCGTTCAATCCTAAAGTTGTTCAGCATCATGATTCATTGTTCGCCAGGACTCGAGCTCACCGTTGCAGGCTTGATCCCATTGACTCGATCTTTGCCTCTAGTGTCCCAATCCTACGAACGAGCTCCGAGGTCTAACATGCAGGTTTTAACACACTGTTGAGCATATATATAGAGTCAAGTCAATGTATACCTGTGTATCGCTTGACTCGGAGGCTTGTTGACAAAGCTCGGGGTCGTCAATGCTCGCCGAACGAGTGCTTTGCTGTCTAGGAGCCTGTCGCCGAGAAGGTTCGACAGGATATACACAGTCTTGCAAAGTTACACCCAAGTCCGACGATGTCAAGGTTACAAGCAAAGCATCACTTACCAATGCTGAGTCGTCGGCACTGGCCGCAGACAGGTCGATCGCCAGTGCACCGGCACTTTTTCCGCCTACTGTAATTAGCTGCCGCCCGCAGGCCAAGAAGGCGGGGAAAACAATGACGTACCGGCACTGTAGGCATGCTTGGGTGATGCGCTGCACTGGAAAGTAGGTATCGGCGTTGCTCCCCATAGCAGAGATAGGAGGCGACGGATCGGATGCTCGCTTGCTTGAGCGTGGATGGAGTCGATGAGTTGCTTGGTCTGGCTGCTCACGTTGAATATCCGGACCGCCACGGCCAACTACGCCACCAGCCTGTTTTGGGCCTAGTTAGATGCAAGGAGACGACACTGGGTAATCATGTGGAGAGTGGCCGGACCGTTCCCACTTGTCGGAGTTGGAGACCGTGTCTATATGCTCATGATGACGGTTTTCGGTATCAGAAGCCGTACTTGCAGCAATCCAACACAATGTAAAAGTATGACCCAACGACTTTATCGAGGTCGGGGTTTTGTAATGGGTGGGATAATCAAAAAAACTAATAGAACTATTTTCTTATACAACCACCAAGACCGTCAATCAGCTGGCATCGCAGGAATGGACCCTAAACCCCATATCTCTATGTAAGTATCTCGAGCCGAGCAGTTTTTCTCGCCAACTTAAACGCTGACGATTTATCACAACAGCGAAAGCGAGGCAATGCCAGAGCAAACACCAGTGGTCCTCGACGAGAACCAAATCAGCCAAACGGCCTTCAGCTCGTTCCCAGACACGAAATACGGCACCGTGGTATGGCAAACCCTTCTCTCCAAGCCGAGCACCTGCTCCGACTCGATGTGCGCGGGTATCGCGACGTGTCCCTCCGATGGAACACTCGCTCTGCACCAGCATTCGCAGGCAGAGATCTACTACGTGCTCGCGGGCTCTGGGCAGATTGAGATCGACGGGGTCAGGCACCATGTCACGGAGGGTACCGTGCTTTGGATTCCTGGGAATGCGATGCATGGTGTATTTTGCGGGCCTGATGAGACGCTTAAATGGTTCTATGTCTTCCCAGAAGCACGGTTTGAAGACATCATTTACAGGTTTCAAGATACATGATTAGTATACTATTAATTAATTTTAGAATGATAATGTAACCTAGTTCTGGTCACTGGTCTTACCCTCCGTAATGCCTAAGCCGTCAGCGATCCCAAACAACTGAGACCATCGACGGCGCCAACGCAGAGGGTGCAATTCTAATGTCTAATTCGTTCAACGGCACATCAACCAGCGTAAGCCACCTTGAGAGTCAGTGAATGCATACTGGATATTATCTGACAACCACATCACCTACGGACCGTACCCACTCTCCCCACAAAGAAAAGGCCCCCCTTGGGCCGAACAGCCCACCCAGATAGCAGATCCATTTTCTGACTCGCAGCTATGCTAGACGTAATATCTATAAGATAAGGTTACCGAAGTTGCTCTACTAAGAGAAGAAATCCACGGGCTCAGCATTCCTTAATAGCTGGCACAATTTGATCCTATCTAAACTATCCATTCATCAAGTATCATCAATAATGGCGCAGATAGTTTCGGGCGCTGATATCTACGGACAAGGGTCCTGGATTGACTCCAAGGCACTGCCAGTCCCTGATGATGCACGTCGACTTCTCAAGGTGCTGGCCGAGGCGACGCCGGGATTCACCAATGACCCTGCCGTTCTAGACACGGCATCTTTCACCGGTTCCTCCGACACAATTATCCCCGGCCCGTTGAAGTCCGCCGTTATCGCTGGTGCTCTACATGCCATGAGTGGCATCGTTGCCAACGAGCTCCTCGAGCTCAGAGACGGCCAGAGCTCCTGCAGGACTGTGTCTGTCGATACCGACCATGCTGCATTCTGGCTCGGAAGCGTGGGCATGACCAAGCGAAACGGCCAGACTGTCCAGGAGATTGCCAAGCAAGGCAAACTAGCTGCCATCTTCCCTAAAGACCTTCAAGGAGACATCTTCGGGACGCCGCTACGATTGCGCACTACTGCAAACTACGAGACAAAGGATGAAGGCGTTTGGTTCCAGCTACATGGGTCTCTAGGCGCAGATCCGGTACTGAAGACCATCGGCATAGATCCATCGCAGGAGTGCAGCAGTAATGATGAGGCCTATCAGGTCATCGCCGAGCACGTTCGCAAGTTTGGAGCGCACGAGCTGGAGATGATGTACTTCGTTCAAGGCCTCTGTGGAAGCATCTGCTACACTCCCGCTGGATGGAACCAGACGCGCATGGCCAAGGACTTGTCCAAGCACCCCCTTATCAATTACAAGCAGCAGACACATGCTGTCCCTACACCGGCCATTCCATTGCCGGTCTCTGCCGACAAGAGGCCGCTGGCCGGCATCAAGGTCGTGGAGCTTGTCCGTATTATTGCAGGCCCCGTGATGGGGACGACATTGGCTGCTCTCGGAGCGGATGTGATCCGTGTGAACTGCGGCCGTCTGCCCGACTTTAATGTAAGCCATTATTCCCTCTTTCATTTTATAGAGACTTGTCATTTCTTCTTATATATGTCTCAAAAGAGTGTCGAAGCTAACATTTCATAGGGACTTCAACTGACGCTGAATGCTGGCGTGAGAACTGTCGACGTCGACCTGGCTAAAGAAGAAGAGGTAAAGCATCTTCTCAGTTTAGTTGCAGATGCAGACGTCTTCATTCAAGGCTACAGGCCAGGGGTGATTGCCAAAAACGGGCTTAGCCTTGATAATCTCCTCGAAATTGCTGGCAAGAGAGGCAAGGGTATTGTGTATGTGGAAGAGAACTGTTACGGGCCGGATGGCCCTATGGCCCAACGGCCTGGCTGGCAACAAATCGCCGACGCTGCCTGTGGTTGCTCCTATGTCACCGGTCGAAGCCTGGGCCACAAAGACGGAACATGTGTGCTCCCTGCTCTGCCTGTGCCAGATATGCTTACGGGTTTGATTGGAGCCATCGGTACCATGATGGCCATTAGGGATCGTGCACGCCAGGGAGGATCCTACCATGTGTTTGCTTCTCTCATGGCCGCAGCTGCGCTGCATCTAAGCCCTGAGGTCGGATTGTACTCACCAGAGGTGGTGCAGGACTGCCAACAGAAGTTCGGATGGAGCGAAACTAGCCCTGACCTCTTTGTACTCGAGCTGTTGGACGTGGTGCTGCAGTCATGGGCCAAGGTGATGCCCAAGTGCTTTGGAGATGACTCACCTTGTATGTCTACCCTCAAAGGGGACTGGGGTGAATTCCAAGTGCTGAAGCCTGTTGTTCACCTGAGTGATGAAGGGGCATCACCATTCTTCTCGTCCGCTCCAGAGCCCAACTGTTGTTCTAATAGTGCTGTGATGGCGTGGCTATAGAAGTAGTATGTTTTGCAAAAATAGTAAAGTAAATTGAAATATATATATTATCTTATTTCATTTATTACTGTAATACTTCAAGATAAGCTGTTATCATACTGTACTTAATATAAATAATCTGCCTTGGTACCTGATTAATAAGTCTAAGCAGGCCTTAAGTTAAAAGGCCGCAGCTATATAATCTATTAACTTCATAACTAAGTTATTATATTTTAGATTTTGTTCATGTCACCTTGTGTTATTGTTGTCTTTAAACATGCCATGTTCTTGATGTGTGTCTGTCGCATTACTGTTCTCTTAATTATAGTACTAGATCTTGGGGCTGCTTGGCTCCTCTATCTCGACAACAAACTTCCCCATCTGTCGCCCAGCCTTCATATCGTCAAAGAGTCCATCAATATCCGCGAGGTTACTTAGACCTCGCACTATTCTACTGACCACTGGTCTGATACCTTTACGATCAACAAAGGCAACCATATCCCGAAATTCTTGCCTCGAACCCATGGTTGTTCCCTTTAACTCAACATTCAGAAGAACAGCTGGCATGGTCCAATTCATTTTTGGCGAGACGGTCATACCGTATTGGACAATGACACCGCCAGGCTTGAGAAGCTTTACAGCTTTGCTAACGATATCGCCACCTGCTCCGTCAATAACGGCATCGATGAAAGGCCTCGATGACGGAAGCTGATCGCGAATATCTGCCTCCCACTTCTCCTTCTTGTAGATCGCGCCGCCTTGTGCACCCAACTCTCTAGCTCTATCGAGCTTCTCTTGACTCCCAGATGTGACAAAGACGCTGGCACCCATGGCCGCGCCGAACTGTAAAGCTGAGAGAGCAACGCCGCCTCCGATACCTGTAATCAGAACATTATGTCCTGGCTGGACAGCAGCTTTGGTGACTAGTGCTCGCCATGCTGTAAGTCCTACCAGTGGAAGAGCTGCGCCCTCAGTAGCAGATAGGTGTTTCGGAGCCGGAACAACCTCGTCCTTGTGAACGCAAACATAGTCTTGCGCTGTACCTACGTCGTAGAGACGGGTCGATCCGGTAATGGACCATTTCTTAGGGTCCTCTGGGCCGGTTGGATCAGATATCCAACCTCGCATCGGTGTTAGGAGGACGTTTTTTTCGAGGAGGGAGTCATTAGAAACACCTCGCCCAACTTCAGTAATCACTCCATAACCGTCCGATAACATGGGATTGTCGAGGGATATGGCGGGGTACTGATGATGTCTGACAAAGAGATCGCGATGGTTTAACGCAGCTGCTTTGAGCCGAACGAGAACTTCATGTTCTCCAGGGACAGGCTTCTCAGTCTTCCTGAGCTGAAGACTGCCAATGGAATTAGTATTGTTAATTGAATAACTAAAAAAATAGAATGGAGCTTACGGGTAGTAAACTTCCCCAGGTTTGCCTGTAGCCTGACCGAGATGGAGCACCCGCTGCAGAGCTGCTCTCGATTCTTTTGAGGCCTTGAGCATGGTTTGTTGCACTGCCGCGAGTTGCTTGGGGAGTCTGTCAAGATGATCCCAAAGCCCAAGATTGGCTGATAGTTATTTTTAAGAGTGAAGCGTTACGATCGCCGGACCGTACTCCGTACCCATTGAGACCATCGGCGGATGTAGTAGCTCTGTGGGTACGGTCCGGGAGCCAGGTCTTTGAATGAATGCTGTGGAGCCAATTACAACTATATGGTAAGTAATAAGACAGGACAGAATGAAAAAAGAACAAAATGATAGTTTAATATCTTTATTATCTACCTATTAGCAGTTGCAGTCCCTGGAAAAATAAAGGCATTATCCCAATGCACTTCTCTTTAGCCTTTTACTCTCCAATGAGATCGTATATTGAAAATGGTAGCCTGCTCCGTACGAGTGAGGCGCGTGATGTGAGGATAGGCGGTTTTGCACCCGGCCCGGCTGCAACTAGTTGACAACGGCACTACCTGCTTGGGTAAAAGCGCTATCGACACGGATGCATTGAAACGCAGCTAGGTGAGCAATTGTGTCAAAGAAGGGTGTTTATGCGTATGCTGAGTGTGAATATGAGATTGGTTAATTTAAGGGATGGGCAATTTATATCTAGCATTACTTTCAACTGGAACTGGGGCTTTCTGCCTGTTCTGGGTACATTTCCTGACATTTCTTCTCAAATTATGCCATCGCCCATCATTCCTAATGTCATCCTGTGTTGCTGATGTCATGTGACTGATTAGTGAGAGACCAAGACGATCAACCCCTCACCTATTGATAAGCGTGCACTGGGCTCAGGGCCAACCATGAATACAATGCTCAACATACAAGGCATATAATAACTTTTTACAGACATACCTAGTTCAATTCAATTGTCCCTATCTTCATCCCTACTTGTCTATCTCTCAAGTCTACCCTGTCAGCATGCCTCAACTTCCCGCCCGACAAGGTGTAGCCATTCTGCTGAACCAAGGCCAGAGCCTCCAAGTCATCAATACGCACGGAAAACAAGGCATCGACTTATGGGCCTTCAACCCGAAAGATAGTAATGACTACCTCTCAACCAGCCACACTCGAGCAATGCTTTCAAGCATTTCCTTGCATAAGGGAAGCAGTCTATACAGCTCTCGCCGCAAGCCCATCTTGACTCTTGTCGATGACACGACCCCAGGTATCCACGACTTGCTGTTTCCCGCTTGCGATGCTGAACGCTATCGCCAACTGGGTGCTGAGGGGTATCATGATAGTTGTCACGATAACATGCACAAAGCACTCAGAGAGTTTCCCGAGATCAAGGTTAGAGACGATTGGGTCCCCGATCCGCTAAACTTGTTCATGAACGTGGCAGTGGATCATCACGGCGGAATTGATATCCGCGCTCCTACCAGCGACAAGGGCCAATATGTCATTCTGAGAGCCGAGGCTGACCTTGTTGTCGTCATGAGCGCTTGTCCTCAAGACTTGGTTAATGTGAATGGGGACGGGCCTGCTGATTGCGAGTATCGAATGATTGAAGAATCACGATAAGATGTGACATTGCGACAAGGTTGGCCCTGAGTCGTTAATGTGTGTGGTTGATGAGCGGCAGTTTTCATGCCCAGGGGCGGTTTATGATCCCCAACAAGATTATGCATCCTTGATTGTATTACTAAGATACAACGCCAGCTTGTATTTGACACAAACTGCCTTTTTAAACTTCAATAGAATACTGTAGCTTCGAGAAAATTACAGAAAGAGTGAAGACTTGTTGTGTTGAGTCTGGTGAAGTCCTGGCCTGTAACTCAATACGCTGTTCCCTATCATGATTCCGCTAGAGACTGCATCGCACTACAAGAACACTATTGTAGCTTCATTGAGCTCACCCTTTCAGTCCCATTTGGCTGGTATCATAGCCATTCTCCTCCAGATAAGCTTTGAAACGAACGTCCTCCTCTTCGAGCGTCTTGGGATGCTGCATAAGATGTTAATACCAGGAAGATAGAAGGGTCTGAAGAGGCAACCTACATTTGGGATCAAGAACCAAACACAAAGGACTCCAACTACCGAAATGGCACTGCCGATGAGAAAGACAACTTGCTGACCCTTGAGCCTGTCGTCAAAGCTGACAAGGCACTTACTCAACGCTTGGGTACCAACCGCGGCACCAACCTTGCCGATCGCTGCAGCAAAGCCGAGAAAATGGCCTCTGAGGGGAGTGGGAAAGCTCTCGCTGCTGACCAGGAAGTTACAATCTCCAGGACCTACCGACAAAAAGGTTTGGAAGAGTCCGTAGAGGGTAACAAAAGCTGGGAAGGCTGAGGGGCTGTTGAGAGGGTACATGGTACCGCCAATGACGAAGCCAAACACGCAGACTATAGACCAGCCCAAAGCGTATGTTTGACGTCGGCCAATGCGGTCCATGAGCAGAGCTCCGATGAATGCACCAGGAAGGGCGAAGAAGTTGATAAGTGCTGACCAGCCAATGGACTCTTGCATGGTCTGGTCATTCGAGAAGCCCGCGACTAGAGTCGGTGCCAAAAGGTTGAAAGGGTAGACGACGGCATCGTAGAGGAACCATGCAGAGCAGCACCCGAGAAGAGGTTTCCAGTAATACTTGATGGCAAGCTTGTATGGTATCTTGTGCTGAATGGCATGCTTCTGATACTGAGTGGAATCCATCAAGCGGAGGCGGAAGAAGAAGATGCCAAGTGGAAGCTTATATCAGTCAGCCTAGAGATATCAGTTTATGCAGAAGAAGAAGACTTACGACAATGCCGATACCAAAACAGATGCGCCAGATACCATCGTGGGGAACACCTTTGTATGCTGCAATGACAATAAGGGACACAATACTCGAGGCTACGAAACCAGAGATGATGGCGGCGTTTGTCGCGACAGCAACAAGCATGCCACGTCGCTTTCGCATAGCCTCAGTACTATCGGCGCACTCTACGGCTTGCGAAGTGCACACGGTATACTCGCCACCTATAGAGTTAGCAACACATCACACCCTTGATGCTCCAAGAGACATACCTGCTCCAACACCAGCAATGCCACGGCCGATAACCATCATCCAAAACATACCCTCCACAGTAACACCATGTGCTGCAGTGGCGATGACGATACCCTATGCTGTCAGCTAAACCGTGTCTCGTGGCAGAGCCAGCGATACATACCAGAACCAGGAACAGAGTTGTCAGGTAGATGCCAACGCGTCGACCGAACCGGTCAATGCAGAGGCCAAAGAGGAGCATACCAAAGATGTCACCAATGAGGATAGAGTTGGACAGCCTGGTCTTGACTTCGGCCGTCATCTGCTTTGGGTATCTGCTCATAATGAACAACTGTAGACAATAGTTGAGGAACAGTATTGTAACTTACAACTTGGCTAGAACAGTGTTCATGTATCCAATAATCTGGATGTTGTAGCCATCGGAAAAGAGAGCAACTCCCTGGACCAAGACGTCGAGCTGACCAGGCGTACGCTGGACAGGCTCATTGGTCTCTGTCTCAGCAGAGATGCTTGCATCTGATGATACTGCGAGGGTCTTGTCTGCAGTCATCTCGTTCTTGTTGTTATCGGACATGGCTGGACCGCGGACCCTGCAGCAGCAGAGGTAAGAATGTCGATAGTGTTGATTGACTACAATACTTGCAAGCAAGGGAGTATTTAGGTCTTATATAAACTTTTAATCGCTGTCAAAGGATTAACAGGATGCAACCTCGTTCCTGGAAGTTCATCGGCGGTATTAATTCCCCGCTGAATGGCCCCAGAATCACATCCTGTGAGAGAATCCATAGTGTTATCTCTGGATAAAATCATACCCAAAGTTCTCCGACATTACCAGGAGAATGGCATGCATCGACGACTTGGACGCAATCGCCAGGCACGTGGCGTCGGCCAACCCAAGCAACCGGGTTTTACGTGCCGGTGATAATGGAGCCTCACACCGTTAGCGGCGCCGTGAAGACATCTTGGCCCGGCAGTTGGGTTCCGTATAAAGTGGACCGCTGATCGCACGTGGGCTGGGTAAGCTTATCGAAAAGGCAACACCTTAGCTCGATTCTGATTACACTCAGTTTGGATGTAACGAAGGATTTCGGGGTCCACTTTACTATAAAATAGGATTGTGCTTCTGAATCAGCATCCTGGATCTCCAGGTGGATAGCGAGAAAATAACGGCTGGAACTTTGCGATAAGGTGTTCGTGTTTAACCAACCTCTTCCTCCTTGAAGAGAGAGAGACAGCGAGAACTGAGATAGTCGAAAGCGCAATCATGAAGAATGCTTCATTGGTAGTGGGTGTGCTTGACGCTATAATCGCAGCTGCATCACTCACGTTGCGCTACACGTCTATTCTGTTTGTCCGCTTTGTAAGTTCGTTGACGGCGATGACCATGATAACTTGTTAATATAAACCAGCACCCCATAGGAAAACGATATCTAGATCGCATCTATGGGAGTTTTGCCATTTTTCTGCTTGCATTCAACGCAGAAGTAGCTCTGCTCAAATTCAGCAAGCCTCGACTCAAACGACGCCTAGTGTCTGCCCCAGTGTTGGCTATTGTTGATACCGACAGGCCCTTCTTCACAGCAGGCGGTTTCCTCATCAACTTGGCCTGTCTCGCTGCTGTTCTCGACTTTCTATTCAGAGGCCATCTCCTGCATCAGAGTGCCGAACTGTCCTTCTCTCGGATCGGCTATGTGGATCACTCGACGGCTCGAATTGTATTGCGGGCTCCTATCTCTGACTATGTTCAGATCACGGTCACTTCAGGCTCTGACGAGCAAACGGAGACCGGAATACTTGAATCCGTCTTGTTGAGTGCTCACTCGGACTATGTAGGGACAGTATTGATAGAAGGTCTCGAGCCAAACACTCCTTATACATACTCGACTAATGCAAGCCATTCTGGGTCATTTCGAACCCTGTCTCAGCCTGGCAGCGACTTGAAGCGCTGGAGTCTTGTTTCTTCTAGCTGCATCAAGCCATTCTACCCCTACAACCCTTTGGACCATGGTCTTAGAATTAAGGGACTTGAACATTTAAGCGAATACGTTTCCGAGAGCCCAGTAGATATGGTACTGTTTCTGGGCGACTTCATCTACATCGATCTCCCCATCCCTCTCGGCTGGGATGCTGACGCATACACGGCGGCATATCGTCAAGTATATGCCTCCCCCTCGTGGTCGTCTCAGCTTCGTTCAACCCCTTGGATACATGTCTACGACGATCATGAGATTATAAATGACTGGGCAGCGAATGACACGGGCCTTTACAAGACAGCCATGCAACCATTCTGGAACTACCATGGAAACGCGAGCCCGCCATCAGAGTATGGTGCAGACAAGACGTATTACACTTTTCGACATCAAGGTGTAGCATTCTTTGTCTTGGACACCAGGCGATATCGATCAGATAATTCGATGGCTGATGGGCCAGAGAAAACAATGCTCGGTGCATTGCAGCTTGCGGCGTTAAAAGAGTGGATAATATCAGAGTCTGATTGGAAAGTCGTAGTCAGCAGCGTGCCTTTTACGAGGAATTGGAGGGGCCCAGACTCGGCAGACAGTTGGTCAGGCTTTCTATGGGAGCGGGATTCAATCTTGGATACCATGAAGCAGCATGGTGGGGCTGTTATTCTCAGCGGTGTGAGTATCCTTTGTCACGCATTCAAATGTGAAGCTAACATTTCCTAGGATCGTCATGAGCATGCTACTACAATGTTCCCCGTAAAGGCCAAAGGTGACAAACCAGTTATCGAGTTCTCCACTTCGCCGTTGAACCAGTTCTACGAACCGTTCGACAGGTTCCACAAGGAGATTGAAGAGACTGATGTGTCAATTTATTCACATCCTTGGGGATCTTCGAAGTTCGGAAAAGTCACGTTTGACACCACACAAGCAGGCAGGCTACTTGTTCATTACGACTTGGTGGTAGATGGAGTGAAAGTATGGGAGTATGACTGGGAGGCTCAACGACATTGAGTCTTTGATTTATGGACTGCACGTTGGATACATTTGAGCCCAATGGCCATAACTGCTATGGTCCAGTCGATAGCGCGCCTGACTCTATAGAGCTGCCTTCCTCGCTGTCTATTCCGGCCGACGCGTCGCTAGCGGAGGATGCATTGTCTGCTTAGGTAGTCGAAGTAACAGCCGGGTCACTCATCTTTGATGAAAGCTTGAACATATCCCATATCCAATAGCGCAATGGTCATTTACCGAAAGACACTTGATGGCTCATACCTCGATTCCTTCTTTAGTCACTGTTTGTGAGTAACCTACGCCTCCGTAAGGCCGTCAAGTGCAATGTTTGTCAGGACTCCTGTCTAGGTCATATCGATAGTTGCTATTGCGTGGGAACTATTCTATCCATAAAAGAAAACATTCCCGGTCACAGTAGGCATGGTCACTTCATGAGGTCTGTTGAGGTTGTTGGTTGCTCATTGGCCCACCTTGCTCGATACCTCTGTTGGTCAGCCTACCGTGACAGCACATTTAGAGCCCGCATGCAATTTAAGTTCAATAATATGTGGGCGCTTAAACCTACGGCCAATGTGAGATCCTGACATGACAGGATACTGAGGTGGAGATGCTACGGCTAGCTACGGTAGGTATCCAATAAGCTTTATTACGCAAGCGCCCGGAATTTCGGATCCATTATAAGCGCTTCACTGCACAAAACTGGCCAAGCCTCGGCTCATGTTCTTAGACGGTCGCGTAAATCAATCGTCAATAGCTGTATTTTGTCGGTGAGAACGAGGTCACTTCAGATTGAGTGATACAAGATTTAGATGTTATGTATTATGGAGTAAAACCATTCTTCAGCGCTTCAATATGCCCAGCACCACCTTGGTTATTTATACGTAACATGACTTACACTCTCTGATGGTAGCTCCGCCGGGGTCATAGTCCCATGACCATCAAGCTCCCATGGATACTGTTGCTGCTGTATCTGAGGTTCCTTGGCTTCTTCTCCCCCAGCTGCAGCCACATTTGCCTGCTTAGCCCTCCTCGCTCGAAGCACAAACCAACCTAACGCGGCAAATCCAGCAAGCGCTGCAACTCCAATGCCAATCCCAATGCCAGCCTTTGCTCCCGTGCTCAATCCCCCAGTATCCGACGAAGGTTCATTCGAAGACGTGTTGGTCGCGGAAGAAATCGTATCAATCGCGCTATCCGTTGCAGAAGCCCTGGCTCCAGTCGTGGTGGGCGCGAAATCGGAGGAATGCCATCGGATAGGAATACCAATGGCATTAGCTGCCGCTCCGCTGACAGTAGTTCTTTTCCAATCTCCCCCGACAACTGATTCGGAAACTATAACCTCGACCGTACGTGGGATCGCAATGGTGCAGAGGTCAGTGCTGTACCAAGGCCAGCCTGTCTCCGTTTGACAGCTAAATGAACTGCGTCCCCGTCAGCATAGCCCATCAGCCGCCATTGGCCATCGTACCTTGGACAACACGTCGCTCTCGTCTCGCCACCGACTGTCGAACTGCACGCGACTTGATATCCGCTGGGACATATACCAGGAGAGTAGTAAAACGTCGAGCCGAGCTCCAAGCTGCTAGGGAAGCAGTCTGCGTCGCTCCCCGAGGGGCCCAGCTGCATGTACGTGCACGCGCTGGGCGCACCAGTGCCGCCTTCTAGACATGTGAGTTCATCGCCTGTGTATCTGTACTTGTAATACTGGAAGCATGACTTGGCGGGTGAAAAGGTTGTTGTGAGATCTGGAACTTGTGTTGTCATGGCTGCTGACGGTGATGCGCAAATACGTGATCGGCCCGAGTGGAGATGACAGAGGTAGAAATTGTCCAACGGCCCCTTTTGCTACGAAAATGAAATGACACCTGATCCTTCGAGCCAAGAAAGGCGTTGTTCGACAGGGGTGATTATTGGGCGAAATGCAACTCACAACCAACAACTGATACCCTTGTTGGGCGGCTAAATAGCATCAGTTGGTAAACTTCGGGTAATTATATAACTTGGTCTTTACTACATATCTATACATACATACATTAATAACTATTAAGTTTTTTATAAAGTAATCAACAGTTAGTTTTATTATAGACAATTTACTTCTTTTATATAAAGATAGATCAGATAGGTATTACTGCTTAAGGTAACCTAATACTTAGATGCCTTCCTTATATCCCCGTGCAATTAGCGGGGCGGCTACATAAAGAGATGCAACCTCCTCTGCTGTTCGTTCTGGTACAGCACCTACGAGGTCACTGCCAATCCATTTCATCCCTGTTTTCCACAGTTCTACTGCCTTTTTAGCTGACCCCTCACCGCCTTTGGGCTTCAGCCACAGATCCCGCACGGCTTCCCAAGGCTTTGCTGGATTGTCCGGTGTAGGCTTGATGGGCGAAGCAGGGATCCATGCCTCGTTCTGAGACTTGGTGAAATCTGGAAACCTGATCGCCTTGACGACATCCTCGAGTTGTGATTTGACTGCATCGAAGGGCTTGATTTTGTCATCACTGAAGTGCGCTTCGGGTGAGATTAACTGCACGCCCATCATCAAGTCGACTGTCGCAGGGCCCGAAGGATCCAGTAGGGAACGAGAGTTTTTGCTCGGGTCTTTGGTTGTATCATCTGCGTCAAGTTAACCAGCCGAGTAGTAAAACGTCATCAGATGGACTGTTAATTACATCTATCCCAAAGACCTTTGGGAACACTACTGATAACGGCGCGAAGCTCCCAAACCTATTTCTCTCCAGAGGCTGGGCCGAACTCGCTCTTGTTGACAGGTGGAGTGGTAATAGCTAGCCTGAGCTTCGATTAAATCTTTTGTTTGTCGTCTTCAAGGTACATAGGACGAGCAAAGATCCGTTTCGTATTTGAACTGCGGCTGCATTTCTTTGTCCTTTTCGTCAGTAATCACAACGCTACTAATCGCAAACACAGATGTCACGGTGAAGATGAACGTACCTGCCGTAACAGACCATTCTGGGGGTGGAGGATCAAAATCAGGAGCAGAATGATGCATAGTTTTCGTAACCTCCTCGGGGGTCTTCGGTTTCGGTTCCATGAAGGAGACGAGGCCAGAGTTGCATGTGAAAACATGTGGTTTTGGAGACTCTTCCTTCGCCAAGGTTTGCTTCTGCAAAGAGGCACCGGCCATTGTGACGGATTGGGCTATAGAAAAGTATGCACTTTCTGTAATTGATAGGGGACGCAATGACCAAGCAATCTGTATTCGTGGTGGTACGGGATATTGATATATACAGTAGGTAGCGCCAGTTTCTAATATTATAGAATCAGGTAGCAAATAAAAGAATTAAATACTATGGATGTGTTTAAAGGGACTGTTTAAATCAAGTCCTCTGTAGTAATTCCTGGACTTGTGAGATCATCATGTTAACTAGTACCTGTAAACCAGAATAACAGCACCCAAAGAATGCCAGATAAGTTCAAGCAACATACTGCTAAGTCCACCGACGGAAGACCAACTGAAAGATCAACCAAATAGCTCATAACCGTTAGACTAATAATCATGCCAGATATCAGGATACACCTAAGGAACGTCCCATAGTAACGAGTGAGTTGCTTCCGTATGATGACGTACTCGGTAGCCAAACACAAAAGTTGGCACAAGACAATCCAACCGAACAATTTACCAAAGTAGTCCCATAAGAATACATATGAGTTTGCGGGTTTTAGGATTATACCAATGGAAGCTCCGGCGATGGTCACGGCCATACTTAGCAGTGAGATGAGACTGTTTGTATGATTCAATGCAAAGCAACCCGAAAATATGAAATAGGGTAACAGTATCATGCCTGTGGCTCGTCCGGCGATGTCAAGTGTGTAGGTGTTGGGTTGTGGTGAAGCGTTCCAAAACTCGGTTAGGGATAGGCAGACCAGAGATAAAAAGGTCACGAGCCGAAAAGATTTAGTTTGCCACACTCCGAA
The DNA here is from genome assembly GCA_014898875.1 of Fusarium miscanthi. Lineage (NCBI taxonomy): Eukaryota > Fungi > Ascomycota > Sordariomycetes > Hypocreales > Nectriaceae > Fusarium > Fusarium miscanthi. The sequence continues at coordinate 109,387 of JAAVUA010000119.1, forward strand.
ACAACTTTGGCGAGTCCAAAGGACGCAAAGAATCCACACGAGCTGGAGTACTGTGTTGAAAACAAGGAAAGAAAACATGAGAGAAGTGAGTGGCGAGACAATTCCTCCTAGGTCGTCGATAACGAAGAAGAGGCCCGCTTCGATATAGGATAGTGCAGCGAGGAATGATGCGCCTTGGAAGCAGACCGACATTTCGTCTCTTCTGACTTGAGCAGAACGATCAGACGTTTGAACCGGTCGACCGCCTGGCTCTTCAACTTGGAGCCCATCATGCCCTCGCCCAATCTCTGGTTGAGTTCTCGCTATTTCTTCATCATGTAAGCTCCGAGAGAAGCTTTCAATAATAATTGCGATTGGTGCAACTAAAAGCGCAATAGGAAGTACTTGGCCAAAGGTCCATGTATTTTCCTCTCCTGGTCCACGACCTCGGACCAGGAAGATGCGTCTCGTCCCCCAAATCACAGCCATGAGTAGCCAAAATATCTGAAAAGGTGTTAGATTATGACGGCACCAGTGAAGACTTTGTGGATTACCTCTGCCAGGAAGGACGTCAGTAGATCCAATTGAATATGCAGAAGCCGGTAGATTGCGATAACGATTGGAACGCCAACTGATGCCCTGACTCGCGCCTTGAAACTCTCGCCTGTACGTGGGTTCCATATCTCGTAGCGTTCGTTTCCTCTCTCCAGATCGATCGATCGCTGTTGGAATCTTGCAGCGACCTCTCTTGTAGTCTTGTCAACGCTCTCGCGGAGTTTCGCTACCCGGACACCATAGCCGTAGACAAGAAGGACTATTGTCTTAATCATGGATTCAAATCCCACGCTCTTCAAGTTTAAGCGCTGTTTAAAGTAGCAAATGGCAAAGTCGGCGGGGGAAACGTTCCCATCCCAATTGAAATGGCCAGTGAGACCAATGGCCACGCTCAAGAAGACTATCATAGTGAACATGGCCACCAGTCGCCACAGCCGTTGTGATTTATGATTGGAGAGATAGTTACGAAGAAATGAAAGTGCCGAGAGGTGTGTCACGGAGACAAGCCAGCCGAAATGAACGACTAGTTGCCAGTGGTATGTAGACAAGCCGCATGGGAGTTCCTTGAATGCGCTAATCAGGATTGCAAACCCGGTAAAAGTCTGCATATCTGAAAGAGCGATGACGCACTAGAGCAATTTAGTGACCGAGAGGCCAGAGAGTAGCGAGTGTATCCCATTTTACCTTGTTGAGTGGTAGTTCGAAGTTGTTACTCTTGAACGCTTCTGCCAGTGGTATGGATGGCAAGGTAACCATGTGCATTCGCAAGAATAAGAATACACAGTCGATCGGATTAGACCGTTTGCATTTTTTCCCTTTGTCGTCCTCTGGTCGGAAAGGGTCTAGTTCAGGGTTGTAAATAAAAAGATAGTAGCCGAGAAGCAGAATGACGAGAATCCAGGCAGTCACGAGGAAGCTCAGAACAACCTGGAGATGTAGGTAGCTTAGCATTGACCGGCGAGTTCATGTTGTACACAACGGGGTGCTTAATTCTCACGCCAATTCCAGCAATATCCCCGTAGGGATTGATGCGCTCCGGATGGGAGGAACAGTTGAAGGAGCATGCGTCTGATGCCATGGCCCAATTTCTAGTATTTGGACAAGCAGGTACAATGATGGCGGGATTTTCATGCTCCTCCAAGTTCTCTCGGAGGGCAGTTATAGCACATTTATGCCGAACGGCATGGAGCCCACGAAATGATAGGGCGACTGGCCATCTTATCATATTTTCAGCTCATGCACCGGTGAGACATCCTCTGCAGAGAATGGCCAATGTGACAGCATAGCTCAATGCAAGTACCTGGTGGGTGACCCCCGCACTGGCGCTGGCCTAGAACGAGAATTGACAGTTCACAATGTCTCAGTTGATAAGAGTTGCGCCACGGCGCGTAAAGTGAAAAACAGCTACAAGAAGTTACATGCATTGTATTTTGGTGATTATGACCACCTAAATTTGTGATGGGACATGCAGTCTCCCTCCGGCTGACGACGGGCATGAATAGCTTGGAAGCTCAGCTGTAACATGGTATGGTGTTTGGATATGATGAGGGTGAACTATCCTGATAAGGTTAGTCGCCGAAACTTTGATGCAAACAAGACAAGACGATTTTCTACTTGGTTTTGGCTTGGCCTTATGCGAGCCGGCCCATTAAAGCTGGAGAAATAGCAGCTGAACTTTCTGAGACTTCTGTCCAGGTCCCGAGATAGTCACAACTAATATCAGACTGCACGATTGGGCATCCATTGAGTGTATATATAAAGTCCTTTACTAGAAGGAAAACAGTGAAATTATCTTCCCAATAACCAACCACATATCCTTGTTTTTCCTGTCCTTTCTGAAATGCAGAGACGGAGGAGGTCGGGTCATGGAACTGAACGATATTGGCACTTACTTAACACGTAACAGGTTAAAGCAAAGTTTATATAGAACCTTAAATTATACTGCTTTATATACGTTTCTCTTCATGCGTTTTCCATGACTATAGAAATAAATATGTAAATGTAGAGCTACTCTATTACTGGTGCCATTCAGCTCTTAGCTAATTGTCCTATTGTACCTTTCCTCGAGAATCCACCGGCCAGATCTCCTCGATCGCCCCATTCCTATACGCATAGTAAAAGTCATGAAGATTGACAGTTGGGTCGATATGACTTGGAATCATCTCAACCCTATCACCAACATCAAGCGCCGGCGTACCCTCGTCCCAAGTCAACGCTCCATGCTCATCGCCCAGTTGAAAATAGCTATATCTCTGATCCTTGCACTCGGCCAGACCGCTATCCGTTGTCAGAGACTTGAGGCCAGTGTCGATCGTGACCTGTCGCTCCCCTTGCTTGCTGACAACCGTTGCGAGAAAGGATAGACTGTGAGAGTAGTATGTTCCAATGGCGTTGCGATAGTCGGTGTCCATGAAGATGAAAGACCCAGGTTGTAGTTCCGTCACGCCTGGCACAGTTGCGCAGAAGTCAGCGGTACCGGTTCCTCCTGTTGTCACGACTTCAATGTTGAAGCCTTCATTCTTCAGCGCTTTGGCAGTGTCGGTAAGGATCTTCATCGATTCGAGGCACTGCTTCTTGCGGTCTTCAAAATCATGAAGATGTTGAAGATGACCCTCGTATCCTTGCACTCCAATGAGTCGCATGTGCTTCAGAGTGCTGATATGCTTTGCTAGTGGCAGAGCCCCTTCGGGCTGAGTTCCCGTGCGGTGCAGTCCGACATCCAAGTCTATTAGAACAGAAATGGGATCTTCAATACCCGACTTTTCCAGCGCATCGTTGATCGCCGTCGCAGCTCTCTGGTCGTCCACCACAATTCTGATCTCTCGATGCTTTTTGAACAGCTCAACAAGTCTCTTCACCTTGGCAGGTCCGACAATCTCACAAGTGATGAGAAGGTCCGTAAAGCCAGCAGCAGCAATTGCCTCGGCCTCACTCAGCTTGGCGACGCAACCGCCCTTTGCACCAGCAGCGACGAGCTTCTTTGCGACAATAGCGCTCTTGCTCGTCTTGAGATGGGGTCGAATGTTGCGACCAGTTGGAAGTAGTCGGTCCATGAGCTTTTTGATGTTGGCCTCCATGATATCGAGGTCGACGATCATGGAGGGCGTGTCGAGCGAGTCGAGGCTGTCGCCTACTTTGGGATAGTACATGATGGCGGTGACGATGATGGAAATGATACGGACAGACGGACAAAGAATTGGTGTAATAGTTGGGATATCTCTCGGCTTCAATTCTGGCTTCCTTTCTCTATCGTTATCTCCAAGACCAGGATCGTCAGTTCGAGGTAACGTAGTACAATATAGACTCAGCACAACACAGTGTGTTATTAACCCCGCTTCTCCCAAACCCACAGCGGGGTGCTGATCTTGCCCCTTCACAGCAGGTCCTCGATCCTAAGTGATAAAAAGAAGTAAGTAAAATCTGCCTAAGCTTATGGAACTCTTTGCCGAATTTATTCTGACACCCTACACCGTGCAAGGTCTCTCCCTCACAAGAACCAGCGAAACTCGGGCACCGCTGGCCCGTCGCGCAGACGCTTCGTCGGTACATCAGCAGCCGTAGTCTTCCTCCCCGCTCTACGATTCCGTCGCATGTTATCAAACACCATATATCCACCAAGAAGACCCGCAATGAGGCATCCACATGCGCCGAAACAAGCAGTCGTGATAAGAGCTGTGGGGTATTTTGGCTTCTCGTTCTCGCGAAAGATGTTGCTTGATACGAGACCCATGAGATTGGCTAGTGGGACGCCGACCGAGGTGAGGACTACGCGACGGCCTTCGTGGGCGATATTATTGTTGTACCATGTTGATAAGAGGACAGAGGGGGCTGATGTTCCCCAAACCATCATGAAGCAGGCGTAGTATGCTAGTTGCAATTGAGCTTGGACGTCGGAGATGGCGGCGTAGATGATGAAGCCGATAAACGTAAGGGCAAATCCGAGCATGATGAACGGGAAGCGAATGCGTAGAAAATCAGAGCTAAAGGCCAGAATGAGCAGCATCACGGCACCGCCAACATTTGGCGCGACTAGCATATTGTATCAGTAAAAGAAGATACGCGCAATGCATAAATGACCTACCAGTATAGAGATTCGTCTTGACAGGTCCATATCCCAAACGCTGGATAATCTGAGGCATAAACAACGCAACCGATTGAATCGGCACACCGAGACAAATCTCAATCAACAAAAAGCAATACGTCGTCGGATACGTAAAGATCTTGATCGAATCCTTAAAGTTGAACTTTTCCTGGACAACAGACGAAGAGTCGACTTGCATGCGATGAAAGGCAAGCGCCTTTTCTTCCTCGCCGAGAAACTTGGCCTGCGCTGCGCTGCGAGGAAGGTACCAGAATGCAAAGATGGAGAAGAGCACTGAAGCTGAGCCTTCGATGATGAAGAGATATCGCCAGACGAAGATTTTGGAGTCGATTTGGAAGACGCCGAATGATAAAAGACCGCTCTGTGACAGTTAGCAGAAGGCACTTTTAGAGAGGAGAAGCAACATACAAAGGCATTCGCGATATTAGATGCAGCGTAGAACACTGCCAGACGACGTGCAAGTTCACCTCTTCGATAAAACGTAGTCAAGTAGTAAATCACCAGCGGAAAGAAGCCAGACTCCGCCATGCCCAGAAAGAACCGCAGTGCAAACATGCCGCCAAAGTTCTGCGTGCACGCCGCAAGCAAAGTCATGGACCCAAAGGTGAACATGAGAATCGGGAGGACTCGCGCAGGGCCATATTTCTTGCCGATGATGGCGGTGGGGGGAGCAAAGATGACGTAGGGCACGAAGAAAATCGATACGAGGAGGTTGTACTGGTTTGGCTTGAAGTTGAGATCTGTCGCGTGTCAGTTTGTGAGATGGGAGGGTGATTGGTGACGGACCATCGCTGAGACCAACTGTTTGTGCATTGCCTAGGTTGCCTTTGTCTAGAGCGTTGAAGAGATCTGTAAACGGTCAGACGGGTTGATCGAGAGCGTAGAGGTGGAGGGTCTTACACATGATAGCCAGCACGGGCATCAGGCGGACGTCAAACTTGCGACAGAGTTGACGTTCAGCGATATGGTCAACCTCAAGGACCGTTTCCTCGCCAGTGCCTTCGGCGTAAGTGTCGTCGATGATGCCATCATCTTTATGGTCTTTGGTGTCCATAGCGATCGATTGTTTGTGAATCAGCGACCCAAATTGGCTGCGACTGTTTGTGAATCGTTGCTGCAAAGGCTGGATAGAGATGACCAAAATCAAAAGGCAGCTTCAAGACCGTTGTTATATCCTGTATCTTGCTTCTTATCTCACCCCGGCTTCAGTCTGGATATGCGGGGGAGACAAGATACAGGTTACAAGGGCTTAGATTCGGAGGTTACATACTCAAAGCACCTATCAAGATAGCGATACCCTGCAATCATGATCGCAGCTGACTCGAAACACAGTGTCACCAGCATAAGCGTAGGTTACCATCTCACACGAGGTCCATGTAACGTAGAGCGACGATCCGACCCAGTGCAAGCCAACCACTGAAGACTGTGGAGGTTCCACCGGATGCCCGATTTCGGAAACCCGCTCAGAAGCGCCGGCGCGAAATAAACCTCCGAAGCTTAAAGACACCATCGTCACTCACAGCAGCCATCGGCGTATTCTCAGTTCGTGAACCCAAAAATAAATTATTTTCTAGATCAAGAAACACTTTTGCAATATGAACAATCAACCACCGTACCCTCTGCACGAGTCAGTCCTTGACAGAATCGACCCTGAATACGCCGCCTTTTACAACAAGCACATCATCGACAAACAACAAGTCCACCTCCAACCGGTAGAAGCATCACGAAGCAGCGGAATTCTCATTCCAGGAAGTGGTCCCCTCCAATCTGTCGCAAGCGCAGTCGACTACGCCATCAAACGCAAAGAGAGCAAAGGCCCTGATGTCAAGGTTCGATGCTTCACTCCAATTGGCGACAAGCCTGAGCACGGATGGCCCGTGTGTGTTTACTACCACGGTGGCGGCTGGGTTCTCGGCACGATAGACACTGAGAATGTTATTGCGTCGCATCTCTGTGCGAGGGGGAAATGCGTCGTCGTGGCGGTTGACTACAGACTGGCGCCCGAGGACCCGTTCCCTGCGGCGGTGCATGATTCATGGGAGGCTGTTCTTTGGGTTGTGGGCGAGGGGAAGGAGACTCTTGGCTTGGACGCGTCGAAATTGGCTACAGGTGAGGATGGCTCGATTTGGTAGAGTGTTTATTCTAACTGGATACAGGCGGTTCTTCTGCTGGTGCCAACCTCGCTGCTATCATGTGTCAACGAGCAGCCGATCGAGGATCCCCCAAATTCTCCCTCCAACTCCTCTCCGTCCCCGTAATGGACAACACCGCCGACATCACCAACAACATCTCATGGAAAGAAAACCAAAATTCCCCAGCCCTTCCTGCTCCCAAAATGCTCTGGTACCGAAACCACTATCTCCCCAACAAGGAAGACTGGGCGCATCCCGAAGCCAGTCCGATTTTCTGGAAGGGAGACTTCTCAAAGTTGCCTCCTGCTTGTTTCGTCGTTGGTGAACTGGATGTATTGAGGTCGGAGGGAGAGCAGTTTGCGAAGAAGTTGGAAGATGCTGGTGTCAAGGCGGAGCTGAATGTCATGAAGGGCCAGCCCCATCCGTTTATTGCGATGGATGCAGTTCTTGAAGCTGGGTCGAGAGCCATTGCGCTGTTTTGCGATGCGTTGTACAAGACCATGTATGAGAAATGGTGAGAGGATAGAATAGAATGCTTGGTAGTTAGGATCATCAACCCAGAGACGCTAGCCAAGTCGATTGAAACCCCCAAGTTCTTCAATCAGCATTGTTTCTTCCTTCTTCTCGTCGAGCCTGCCGTGGCGACTAAGAGAAATATAGCACTTGCACTCAAGAAGAACGCCAGGTTGAAGTCCTCTCTGATGTTGAGATAGACCAAGGCGCCACCGAGTGATAGTAGAAAGAACATTAAATAAGACCAGGAGGTGATTTCAGGCACGCCTAACTCAGAAGACGTTTCTAAGATTGGTTCCATAGTGGCTGCAGGCATTATTGAGACCAGGAAATTGTTATATTTCTGCCGTGTATGTTTCCAAAGTTGATCGGTCGAAATTGCCCTCTGTTGGTAGCATCGAAGCGGAAGTGTTGGTTGTGACACGTACGCAAGATGAGACGAGGGGCAGGCTCTTATTTATATAATGGTAGAGATTATACTTTGAAGAGAAACTTTCTATTTCAGCGCGTCATCTGAGGCGGCTATGACAGTAATTTACCTCAAGATTAGAATGTTTAAATTGCGAGCCGGGAGTGTTATTCGCATTTACCACTTGTGGCTAAGACTTTATTGTTATTAATCATAAATCTCAGCCTCCCTACTCGCGAGGCGCTCGACGCCCCTTGGTTACCTCCCACCAGTCCTCTATTGCCTGACGGGTAGCTCTATTAGAGCAATGCATTTTATACTTTAGCTTGCTAATGTCTCTACCATCATTGTCGGTGAAAACAACGAGGTAGTCAGTCTTACTAAAGGGGTCAAGTGTCGCCGCCTAAAAGCATGTAAGTATTGAAAACATTACTACAGTATCGTTGAGACCTTACATGTATACTGATCTTGTTTCCCTGACTCATCTGGCCTTTCAAAAACCGATTAAGACTTGGGTAGTGACCTTGCAAGTCATGCGTCCAGCCCAGGTGGCCGTTTCCGATGCCGTAAGAGACAAGAAAGGAGCTGCCGTAGCCAAAAGATACCGCTACAACGGTATAAAAGGAGCGATACTTATTCTCAATATTTTTAATCGTCTTGGAGAATTTAGGAAAATAGCTGCAGAGGATAATCTCGTTCCATCCGGTGAAGTAACGTGCGCCAGGGCCGAGTGCACACAGATTAATGGCATTGACGCCATAAGACTTTATATCCTCAGCTAGTTCGGGATAGTGTCGCTCAAAGCCCATAGACCATCCTTTCTGCTGTTAGTTTCTTTCTCATGGTATCGAGCTTCTCAAGACCTTACTCCAATCGTTATTCTCATAACGAACGATCCACGCCGTCCTTTGGTCGCTTACGGCAATTAGGCATCCTAGCTCCATTCGCTTCCCGTCTTGGAACTCCTGGAGCTCTACTTCGTTACTTTGAATCGTATCATTAGCTAACTCTTACTGTGGTACAACTTCCAGAAAACTTACCAGCTCCAGCATAGGGGGCTTTGCAAAATGTAGAATGACTTGCTTATAGACACAGATACTCCAATCTTCGTGTCAGGCATGTTTGCCTCCTCCTTTTCTGGAAGTTGCCCATGTAGCTCTGGGTTGGTTTCTTGAGCACTGCCCGATGTTTTGGATTTGGACTTTCCTTTTCGTCGGAGCTTTTGCTTATTCTTCAACTCAATTTTCTCTTTCTCCAACATCATCTCGTCCCATTTCAACAGTCGAAAGTTCTCTTCGTATTCGGTCTGGACCTCCCTTATCTCCTTGGTCATTTCTGCAACACGCAAATCTCGTTTCGCGATGAGGTTTTCCATGGTCATCCTTAAAGCTTTGGCACTGTCTTCTGCCTTTTTTATCAAGACGGCATACCTATCACTCTCTTCTTGTAGAGCCTCTTCTGTGTCAACGTCGTGTTTTTCTTTTGCCGCTTTGATTTGAGTTAGGAGCTCTTGGCGCTCTTTTGTTAATTTCTGCCGCTCCTTGAGCAGCTCGCTCTTGAGCCCTTGACCAGCAGAAGTCTCGTCCAGACTTTTCCCTTCGTCAACCATCTGTTTCTGCAGATCAGTGGCTATAGGTGCATTATGGCCGGCTAGTGATAGGATGATCTCTCGAGCAGATTCCGCCGTGTTGTTGTATCGATGAATCGAACTGCCTTTGGAAAGCATCCAGCCCCAAAACTCTGGAGTATCTTTAAGCTCTTGCTCCCGCTTGGTAGCCTTCTCCGCGGGAACTATATCCCACATGGTGCTTGCCAAAACGACCTTCTTGAGGGCATCTTCACCGCAAAGCTCTTTGAATGTGACCAGATTCTTTTTGGCTGAGCCTTGCATGCGAACATCAGAGATTCGGTGGAGATATATTATACCATGAAGGCGAATTTCGTGCTTGTAGGAGTCTGTCAGCCAAGCAGCAATCTCGCTCAGGACTTCAGTGTCACTCCTCCCGGTGTCATCGAATCCGGGTGTGTCAATGAGATAGACAGTAAAGTCGGACGTCACCTCGTACGGGTAGACATCGACAATAGAAGTGCCTAATAGGCGTCAGTGCGGACTTTCTAGGAGATTAAAAAGGCACCCGTGTACCTACATGATATCATGTCGTGGCCGATTGTAGCGGACTTGTCTGTGCATTTCGTTATAAATGAGCTCTTTCCTGAGCCAGTTATACCCATCAAGGCAATAAATGCATCGTTTTGTCTTGAGCAATTAGCAACGCAATCTTGAAGATATTCCAGACTACTTCCTTACCGTGGGGCATGACCACTACGAAAGCTCTTAGGAACAGGATTTCTCAACCCCGATCCCACTGAACCGGGTGTGCCGTCAAGGCCTGACATGTTTGGCGCCTGGCTGGCTTTGCAAACTCCGCGTGGAATCTTTACCAGCGCTTCTGATCTTTTGTGGACAATTCTATGTCTTGATCATAGGAGCAGAACAAAACGCTCCCCGTTGAGGACTTTCTGACTGGGAGGCTGGGTTTGGTTTGAAAAGCCAATGTGGGGAAGTCATTACTTATGTGCATAACTGTAGGGTTATCAGACAGTTGTCTGCCAAGAAAAAGGCGACATATGTACACACCATTACTACTGCTGCGCCTTGACACTATTGGCCACCCTGCAGCCGATACATGCAGCCGGCTTTTGTTAGTCACCTGAGCGCCAGTAGAGTTTAAAAGACCCAGAAAGATCTGGTTTTAATGAGTATAATACTTATAAAATAATTAAAGCAATATAAGCTCTTCAAGCTTGGAAAGTGCCTGCTGTCTCATTTTTAGGCAAGTCCTATGGTTTACTTTATCTTCTTGGCACAAGGTTGTTGAGTGCGGGCTGACCATCCTAGGCTTGTGACCGACGTGCATATGCACACTTGCTTGGTTGAATCACACACTGAGGATTATATGAGTGGACAGAGCGCCCACTTTACAGCCACTGACAAACCCCACCCAAGGTTGCCCCATTATCAAGGCACCCTCAAGGCACTCTCAGTCGGGCTATACCATAACAGAGGTCAACTTGACCATTATTCGGGCCAAGATCTTGCATATCCTTTTACTCTATATCGAGGTTTCCCACCGTTAGTTCTTAATAATCTAGACATTCACTATCGGAACACCGAGCATGAATACCCCCAGCCTTGGTGCTGACGCACTGCTCGATCAAGCCGAATCTTTCAAGACATTTCTTGGTATTAACCAGCCAGAGCCGGGAGACAAGTTCTTCCTCGTTATGGGCCTGACGGGAGCTGGCAAGAGTACATTCGTCTCAAACTGCACAGGGCATAGCGTCGTCGTAGGCCATGGACTTTATTCGTGTGAGTAATAACACTCCTATTCCACGGTTGCAACTCAGCAAATCAACCTTTGTATCTAACAGGATATCTTACTAATTAACAGGCACTAACTCCATGGGTGTTTTCGAGTACACCAGACATGGTCAACGCACCTTTCTCATAGACACGCCTGGTTTTAATGACACAACTCGCTCTGATATTGATACCCTAGAGATATTAGCAACTTATCTCGGTGCGTCGTATGCGAATGGCGTACGTATCAGCGGTATTATAATATTATATCCCATCACAAATAACCGAATTGCCGGGTCAAACTTAAGGAGCTTAATAATCCTAAAAGCCATTTCTGGATCTGATTTATATGATAATCTCGCCATCGTTACCACTTTGTGGCCCGAAACTCCAAATCATATCACAAAAAATATCCTTCAAGAGCGAGAACTTGAGCTGTCGACAAATCAGGACTTTTTCGGTGATCTTGTCACCAAAGGAGCAATAATGTTTCGACACTACGAAAAAGGCTACAGTAGAGCAGGCTCAGCACGGCGGATCATAGATAGCCTGTCCAGAAAACTGGAGGGCCATTCGCCGGGCGTACTTCGAATACAGCGCGAGGTCGTTGATGAGAAAAAGCCTCTAGGGGAAACAGCCGCAGGAATGGCAGCCGCCGAGTATCTAAACAAAGCTCGCCTGGAACATGACAATCAGCTCGGCCGACTCAATAACGAGCTAGAGAGAACATCCCCAGACTCGGACAAGGAGTATTTTCTTCAACTACAAGAGCTGAAGGCTGAAGTGGATAGACAGATACGACAGACTGAACAGGGTCGCCAAGCGTTGGTCAAGACCATGGTAGATCTGCATCAGGCCGAGACAAGAGCGCTGAAGCAGCAAATATTTAACCTTCAAAGCCAATTCGAAGCTGAATTTCGAAACAAGGAGACGATGTTTCAAGACGTGCAAGAGTCTTGTGATGCGTTTCGAAACGAGGTAGCGCGTCTCACAAATAGCCCGCAGCAACAACAACTTGTCGCACGTCGGACCAAAACCCATCAAAAGGCTCTTCTAAAGGCCAAGAGAGATGCTGAGAAGAGTCGTAGTGACCACCAGAGGCTTCAAGAGTATACCAAGGAGATCGTTGGTGGTTGTATGAATGGGATTGCTGCAGGTGCAGTTGCTGGCGGTAAGTGGGTGACTTATTTGGAAGTTGCCTATAGCTAATTCTCTGTTGTAGTTATGGGTGGCCTTATGTGTATAGTGATGTAGCTCTATCTAACCAGGATTAACTAGTCAAGTCAACACAGTAGTCATTGTTTTATCAAGTCTCACATTAGATTTGTTAATAAACCAGGGCAGCCGAATGGCTAAGGCATCGCTTTCTAAATAAGGATCACTGCTTTAGCTCTGGCTTGTCTGCGCAATGATAGATAACTCTACATCCTCCGAGGAAACACGCTTTTCTCGTCTCCGCGTCTCTCGTTGTTTCCAGGCCAAGTAGAAGCCGAAGCAGACGATGGTCGCAGGGACGGTCAGCACGATCCAGACCCATATGAGATCGGGCCTGTTGAATGGCGACGAGTCCCCTGTGAAGAAGGGCATGGCCAATATGGCCTGCATCTGTCAGCTTGTCGAGCGTGCGCCGAGGGCAAGTCTAGCACGGGCCGGTATGCCGTGAGGACGTTGACTTACAGCAAATGATGTTCCCGGGAGAAAGAGGACAGTCACAAGAGCCACCTACAAACAAGGAACGAGTCAGCAATCAACAACCAAGCTCATGCTCATGGCATAGATTGATTAAAGCAACATATGGTAAAGGTCGCAGGGTACGAGACGTACCGTTTTCATAGCGACGCTGTCTTTCATCATCTCCTCGCCAAGTCTTTGTGACTGAATCGCCAGCTGTCGAGAAGCCTCTGTTTCCTTCTGCGTTTCATGCAGCACCTTTGCCATCTGCTCTGTCAATTGCTTTGTCTGCGCTGCGATATTCAGCGACTCCTTCGCCTGGTCACGGCTTGTCTCGAGGATCTTGTGCATCGTTATTCCGTTCTGGACAAGAAGCTGGTCGCTGATGCCCTTGTTGTTATCCACGAGCTGATATCATGAGTCAAATCGAAGCCGTGTTAATAGGAGAGGGTTGGTTACTCACCAAGCCCATGACGTTGGAAGCCTTTTGTTGTAGTTCCTCGCGAAAGGTGCGCAACACTGTTAGCATCGATTCAGTTCGGCCAAGAGCTGTGAGCACCCAGTCGAGGTCTTGCTCGGACCTTCTGAAGAGGAGGCGAACGAAATGACGATGGCAGGTCACGTTATATGACTTTGTCTGGTCTAAGATGCTTGAGAATAGTTGCAGCTCGGAATCATATCGCTGAAGATGGGCCGCAATACAGTGCAGAGATCTGTTGGTCTTGGCATTGAGCTGGAGCAGGTCATCACCAGCCGCCAGGTCTTGTCGAAGTAGCGCTTCTTCCTACAACAGTTAGAAATCCGTCATAGTTGACTGTTGGTGAAAAGTCAAGCTTAATCTCACATATGCGATCAACTGATCATCGACGCTGCTCAGAGAGTTATTCCACCATCTCAAAGCACTGTTGAATACAGACATCTGAAGGTAGATTGGATCGCGTCCGAGGCGCCAAGATTCACAACCCTGATAAGAGTCCCTGAGGCGAAACATGGGCTCCTCCACAACTCTCTTCCACCGGCCGTCCTGGAAGTTGACAACGACCGCCTTGGGACTTGTTCGGCCGCCCGCATCGATCCAAAAGTGCAGCGCAATCTTTGACCCCCTGACATCGACGTTCGGAGAGTCCAGGTGAAGGTAGTTGATGGGGTTCATTTGGCTCTTGCCCTTGACGTGGGCCTTTGGGTCACGGCACCTGACTTGAACTCGGGTAGGTAGGAAGAACCAAAAGCTCAAATTGCTGTGGGTGGCTCGGCTGGGGAAACACATGGGAGAAGGGTACTCGATGTTAGCCAGGGCATTAGTGAAGGACACTGACAAGTGGCAGTGATCTCGGAGGAGTTGGAATGAATTAGCAGACAGCCTTAGTCTATTGGCATCTGGTGGGCTTTCCTCATCCGCACGCACGAGATGACGATTTATGAAGCTTTGCAATGTATGTATGTCAGTTTTGGAAGTATACTGAGGTCTGAAGGCTAGCTTTTCCATAAAGCACTTACAATGTAAGTATCTCAAAACCCTGAGGATCCTATTATTGAGAATTTCTGTCAGTCTAACGAAGGTTTGATAAACCTTGGGTGCTGATGGCAATGGAAGAGTAACCTCGAAGTACGTCGTGAGTTGATCTTCATTCAAAGTCCTTTTGACAAGAGCTGCAGTTTATAGTTATGAGAAAGGATCCATATGTGATACTGGATTTTGTTGTAGAATGCCTACATTCTCCTGATCCAAATCCAAGAACTTGTATCGATGACTCCGAGGCTAGGAACGTGGAGGCAAAGACTGAGATGTTGGAGGGGTCGCTCTGAATATCTTCGCTAGGATAGATCTATCAGCACGCCTAAATCGTATTACAAGTTAAGGGTCATCGTGGCTTGGTGAATTATTACACTCCAAAAACGGCTTAAACAAGTGAGAGATAAAAGGTCACGATGGATATACTCACAGAGTTGGGCGTCCATCATCATCCCCAACTTCAAGCGGCCTACCCTGTGGCAACCCCCGCATGTTATCGGTACTCGCTCTACTCATCGTCCGTGGTACGAATTCAAAGGCAAAAACAAGAGATAACTTTGCGAAATAAGTCTTTCCTTGAACTGGGGAACCTCCGAGGAGAAACAGGATGAGGTATTATGCGTCGATCCTCTCCATAGGGTTGCATTGCGTTGACAAGGCTTCTTACACCGCCACCACCACAAACGCCTCTATCTATTAGCGTGGTTGCCTTTTTCAAGGCATACTCTTAGACTGCGCTGCGTCACCTTGATGATCCAACCAGGTGAATTGGTGGCGGTCTCACGGCGCGTAGCAGAGCAGGGCTGACGCTGACTTTATCACCTCTTGATAACACCAAAGTCTCTGCTCGCAGTGTATCTTGTTCATTCGACCGTAGCTCACGTACAAATGGCGGCATCATTTCCATCGTCATGGATAGTAAATAGAATAAATCCACCGCAAGCCCTGCCATCTCCGACCGCGACACCAAAGCGGCAGAAATCACTATCACCATCGCAAGCCCCGCCAGCGAAACCAAAACCCCGTGCAACACTCTTCACGCGTCCACCTCCACCTCCGTCGTCGTCTACAACCACAACCCGTCGCCTGTCGCCAGCAGCGACACTCCTCAGCCGCGTCGATGGCTCCCTCCCTTTCTCCAAGCGCTACGATTCACCTCCCAGCACTCCCCGCTCTCTCTGCGACTCGTTCGTTTTCTCTTGCAGGGACAGCTCGCACTTCCACGATATAGACGATGCGGTTCTGCCAAACGGGCCGTGCGGACAACCCGGGTGCTGCGGCGACGAGATGCATCCCAGTTCTTTTCTCGACGTGGATTGCCTTATCCACCAGGATGAACACAACGCCGTGGAGAGGGGAGATGGGGTAGCGCTGGTATGGCAAGCACCCAAGGCGCTGCCGAAGCAGAGCCCATTTACTGGTCTTGGGCATGAACAAGACGCACCGGCCGTGTTCCCATCTTCTTGGATCGTTCGTGGCACTGGTACCAGCACCAACACGCCTGTCCTTAAGCGCGACCAAGTGCTGCCGCATGCTATGGACAAGGTGCGGAGCCGGACATCTACACCGATGAACCCTCCGATGGCCCCGTCGAACCCATCACCTTTGCGTTCCGCAGAGACTGTAAACAGGACCATGGCGCCTCCATCTCCATGGATCATCGACGATGGCCATCAAAACACGGATGTGAAGACCGCTGCTCGGAAACGCACACTTCTAGGGTCGGGATCGGGATCTAGGAGCTGGACAGCCGAGCCTTCAGATGACTCTCACATTGATGACAAGCACCTATGGGAGCTGAAGGAGAGGCCAACCCAGAGAGAGTTGATAGATTGCTGGTTGCAGTCGACAACAGACCGGGAACCGTTCAAGAGAGTCAAGCGTTTACATTGGTTTAACAGCGGGTTGGATGTGTCGGGAGATGGTGATGAGCCGCATTCCAGGCTGCCAGTTTCTGATGCATACTCCGTTTATTCAACGTCGACGCAAAATACCAGGGCTACAAGGCGGGCGTAATTAGGTGCGCTCGTAATAAACACAGTTCATCTTCCAATACACTGTCCAGGCTGATGATAATAGAACGGCCAATAAGCATTAAGTCCTGGTAAGGGAAAATAGGAATATGAAGATAAGATACTTTAGTTCGCTTTCTGCTCTGAGATTTATTTACAGGCTCAGGAGTTAAATTCATGGTTTCAATACAATAATAAAATAATCTAAAGGCAGTAAATCACAAGGTCTGCAAATCCATCGCACAATCAGCACTAATCGACAACGGCGCGACAAAAACATCTCTTATACCCTCATCCCTCTTAAGCAAATTGAAAACCGATACAGCAGACTGTTGTCTGAGACCGGCACGAAGCCAGTGGCGAAGGACGACGGTCAGCGCCGGACCGCATCTCTGGGCAAAGCTCTCAAAGTGCGTCCATCGCTTGAAAGCTTCCAGCGTGCCAGCTTCCACAACACCCCTCTGTTCTAGTTCCAGGGCAGAAATGGGCAACTCTCGTGCTTCAGCTTGCCGCAAGATATCGCCGACTGCATGCTGTGACTTTGCCGACGCGCGGGAGCCGTTGAGCGTCTCGAGAATGAGGAGCACGAGCTTGTGGAACGCCAAGGTCTGTCCGTGTTCCGAGGTGGGATAGAAGAGGTTTATCTGGCGGAGGAGGACCAGGAACCCGGGGATGGGATATCGCAGCAGTAGCAAGTCGTGGTTGTTCAGATTAGCTGGGTCTCGGAACTCTGGCTGATCCAACAGCTCGTGGAGGATCTTCTTCTCCAGAGGCCGGGAGTTGTGAGGTTGAAATTCGATACTCAGTGTAGCTGGGACCTGGATGAGAGTATCTAAATTGCGTTGAAGCCACTCGGCACTGCTTTGAAATAGAGAAATATCGACATGTGCTCGGCCGCTGCTAACTTGGCGAGCCGCGTCACTCAACTCGGCATCCAACATGGCCATAAACACAGCCAGTAAGTCATCCATGTCAATCCGCCCACGCATAGCAAGGTCCAGCGCTTCAACAACAGACGCCTGGTTCTGACGCAGAGACACCATCGGCACCGCAGCGATGACCGTGTCGCCCAGAGGCGACGTGCCCACGCGCACCAGGTGAAACGCACAGGAGTCGCAGCAGACAAACGTAGACAGGACCCGTGTCTCTGCAAAGCTACCTATGGCGAAAGGAAACGCTATCTGTGCATTGTCGCCTTCGCGAGGGAAGCCCACCGTCGGTCGAGATGTCGATGGCGCTCTGAGGAGAATGCTGAGCACAGCCCCGTCGTAGTGGCAGAGAGCACACTGCCCGCGGAGCTCGTTGCTGGCCTTGTCTAATGCCTTGAACCGTTCAAAGCCTGGGACGAGTATTGGGTCACGCGTGGAGCGGCGGAGAGAGGGGGATCGGGTCCTGGTACGGGAGCGTCTCTTGCCTGGCAGTTTCCTACTCCTTGACCTCCGGAAGCTATCGCTGGCTTGAGTGAGCGAGTCTGGGTTATTCAGGCTCAACTCCTCGTCGCTAGAGTCGCATGCGGGTTCTTTCTCGTTGAGAAGGTCTTTCACGCTGTCCAGACCGTAACTAACATCCATGCTGTTCAAGGCAGGGTCACTCATGAAAGGAGAGATCAAGGGGTTTAATGTCAAGCCCCCTTGACCCATCATTCCACCGCCATACGTGAGAGCGTAATCTCCGTCCGAGAAAGGGTTATAGATCTCAGACGAGGGCGCGTACATGGATGGTAACACGAATGAGCTCGACAAAGGCTGGGACGCATAGACCGGCTCAAGGGCAGGATTGGAAGGCGCCATCTGCGGCGAGTCTATGGGAGAGTTGTTGTTTCGCGGCGAATCTGCATCCGATGCGTACCCGCAGTAGCCGACGTTCCAGTTATTGGCTATGGGAGATGGGGGCCGGGCTGGAAGTGGTGGTGCAGCATCAGCATTGTTTTGCGTCTGTCTGAGGCGTTTCTTCCTGCGCTCATCTGGTCTCTTACTCGCTATGGCGGCGTTGTAAAGGCGCTGGTTAGTCTTCTTCGCTTCATCCTCGGACTCGTCGGCATCGCCCTTGAGTTTGCGCCTATGCACCCTGAGGTTCATAGCGTGCGCCTGTCGAACCTCTCGCCGCAGATCCTGCACGGATTCGTCCGAACTGGAGGATTTGAGAGCCTCCAGAAGCGCCGAGACGGCCTTGTGCGCTCTGTGGTCAACATCCACGGGCCGCTTCGCGCGCGCAGATGCTGGGAGCTGGTGTGAGATGAGCCAGTCGGC
Source organism: Fusarium miscanthi (assembly GCA_014898875.1). Classification (NCBI taxonomy): domain Eukaryota; kingdom Fungi; phylum Ascomycota; class Sordariomycetes; order Hypocreales; family Nectriaceae; genus Fusarium; species Fusarium miscanthi. The sequence continues at coordinate 127,883 of JAAVUA010000119.1, forward strand.
CACCTTCTCCCCAGTGCCTTTGGTCTGAGCAGCGAGGGCCAGACTCCTAACGTTGTCGCTGTTGTGGATGATCTTCTCAATTGTCGCTTCGTCGACGTTTCCAGCGAGCATGTCAGGGATGTTGACGATCAGTCCGTCTTGCAGAGCCATTTCATCGGGTTCAAGATCACGTATGACGGAGAGCTCGAGGGAGAACAAGTCTTTGTATGCGATCCGGGGAAGTTCTGGCCAGGCCGTGTACTGGTTGACGCGCAGCTTGATCCGCTCGTTGCTCCCCACCGCAGACAGCGGCAGCAATCCTTGGAAGTTGCCCTTGGCCTGCAGGATCCGCACAATGCCTGTTGGGATGTCATGAAAGAGCAGCAGGCAGTGCGGCACGTTGGCATACACAGCAATGCCCACCGAGATGTCGCAGGCGGCTGGCCGGCCGTAGCTAGAGTCACCAAAGACAATGATCACACACGGCTTACTGTGGATCGACATCTCGAGCGTCTCCTTCGCAAACTTCTCCACCAGCTTGTTCTCGATCTGACCATCCGTCATCAGGACCCATATCCCCGCCGACCGCAGCGAGGCAAGACACGTCGGCGACTGGTACAACGACGATGGATCCGTGCCACCTCCAGACCCGATCCTGCGCCGGGCCTCGTAGCTGTTGGGGAAGATGACGGGATCCAAGGCCGCATGGCACCACGGGAGGACCTGGATGACGGCGCTGTTGGAGTCGGCTCGCTGCTGGGCCTGGCGGAACGTGCAGAACTGGTGCACCACGTCCAGCTCTGCCGCGATGGTTGCGCCGAACGTGCTGCCTGACTTGTCGAGGGCGATGCACATGGGCATGCCTCCTATCTCGTGGAAGTCGGAGAGCTCGGACATGTTATCGGCGACGGAGACGGGTGGGGCCGGTCGCGGATCGGCCGCCGAACCGATTGTTGGTTCTGTTGTTGCCGTTTTGGGGTGAGCGATATTATTTGCCATGGCTGGGAAGATGCAGTAAAAGATTTCTGCCAATGTATTTTGGCCATCAAGTGATGAGGGGTTCGAGAGCTCATATTGACATACATTACTTGCGAGCATGCAGCCTGGCGAACCACATTCATTGCCTTGGCCAAGTTCTGGTTGAAAATGGGGCGCTCTGTTTCCCTGTTTGTACAGCATGCATGTCAGCCCAAATCTGCCTTGGCGCGTTACTACAGCGTTTTAGCTATAGCTTGATGTATTCGAGAAGCTGTAATAAATATACTTGTTACATGGTTATCCTCGCAGCCAGGTCTTTCAACGCCACAGCGCTTACACTGCCAATAATCTCTTCCTTTCTCAAATTATCGAAGTAAATCTTGCGGCTGGACTGTTGCTGCCTGATAAATGTCTGATTAAGACCCAAGGCCGCGTGGTGAGGGTTCATTCTCCCTTGCCACTACATCTGACTACCTAGTACCTACTTCGGGGATCCACTATGGAGGCCCCGAGGACTAATCTCACTGCCTGCTTCAGGGTTCTGTCACCAAACCTTTAGTATGATGATAATATGTTAATTCCACAAATTGGAGTTCTCGCGGTTGTTATGCTTTCCTACATTACAACTTTTAATTTGGTACTGCTATGCAAAAGCGCCCGAAATTTAATTCTTTTATAGGATTAAATCAGCGCTTTTCTATTCATGTTAACCTGTGACCGTTAGGGATTTTCGCAGGTCACGCTTAGCAGTCATGAATGCGAGTGTTGTGTTGTACAGCATTGAAGCTTACTTTAATGTATGGAGGAGACCCTACGTCATAAACTCGATGCAGAGCAAGGCTCGACTCTGGGCACTTTATTCATTTACAACAGATCTTCTCATAAGTCGAAAAATAACAGTAGGTCGAGCGCCTTAATCATCTGCAGAATGGCGTCTTGTTTCCAAGGCAGAGTTTTAAAGTGCCAGCCTGGGTGGATGTCCTCTTCGAAAATGTGTAACGTTATATTGCATTGTTCCGTAGTAGGGTGCCTATAGTCTGGTCTCACCGAGACTTTCTAGCTCTTCTACGCGAATTTCTTACATTCAGCTGGTGCAGTCATACAATTAATTGTAGCTTTGCTGACAGCACGCATACCAACAGTACCCGATTAAGCATCCTTCAGCCGCACCTGCAATGTCAGACGCTCTCACCGAGCAGCATAACTTGGCGGTGTGTATATCTGTTTGTTCGGGTTTGGGCCTCGTAAAGAAGTATAAAGGAATCTCGGAGACCACACAACCGCAACTCACTACTTTCAGATCAACCCAGAACTACAACAAAAGAAAACCCAGAACGACAACAAAACCCTCCGACAACTAGGCACATCAGCATCTCCATCGAAAATGAAGTCCCAAATCATCATTGCAGTTCTCTTCACTGCGACAAGTGCATCCGCCAATTGCGTTCAGAAGAATGGCGAGCATTGCGAGTGGTTCGGCTCATCACCCTTTTGCGGCTCGTCGAAATCCGATGTTGGGGATAAGGACTCTAGCGGTAGGGTCCTGCGTTGGACAACCGAGGCATTCAACTGCGGCAAAGCCTGTAGCTTCGAGCATGGCTATATTTCAGAGGACTGCTATATTGACTACGGATACCCTTGTGTGTCTGGATACAAGAGGTTATGGTGTTATCCTAAGTAGCGGTAAGTAAATCAAGACATATATTAAGGGTACATTAGGATATTGTTCTAACCTTTCAAGCATAGGGAAAGCGTTATAGCTAATAAGGAGCTTGGGAAAGCAATGATCTGTTGTCTGGAGGATGGTAGGGCTTGCAATAGGCCAATCTTAAAAATTGACATTTTTAACTTATGCTGTCTTAGAGGAGATTAAATTTGTAAATAACTACCCCTTAGTAATAATTAGCTTTATTATTAATGCAGACAGAGTTTTTAGTCTTGATTGGCGCATATAGAGAGAGGAACAAACAGAAGTTCACCTGGCAGCACAAGAGGGTTATAAGGCCATAGTCACACTGCTTTTCAGTAAAGGAGCGAAGGTTTTTCCAAAGTATAAGATTATAACTAATACAGATATCTATAATTCTATTAGTATTAATTTGTACTTATTCTGTCTTTAGGCCACTTTGTCCATCGGTTATAGTACCCTCCTAGTATTTCATCAGCAACAAGTACTATGCTTCGTCCCCAACCTTCCACAAACCAGAATCCGTCCAAGGCATGAGCCAAAACACCGAAATATGCAAAGATAAGCAAAGCCGGGGGCTGTCGCTGTTGTAGTAAGTCAAGATACTCCTTGGAAGTCGCATGTAGCCATATATATGGTGCTGACCAGTCCTGATTGTATCCCCACTCAGCTCTAGCCTCACTGCTCATAGTCTCAAACTGCTTCATGTATGCATTACATTTCCGGAGCAGATAGAGCGCCTCGTCGTAGATGCGTGCGTCTTTATTACCCTCCCAGATTTGCCGTATACTGCGGAAATGGTCGTCATGAACTACTAATTGCTGATCCGGATCAAGCTTATTCCAATTGCCAATCCGTGTCAACTCGTCCAAAGGTCCTCGGCAGACCATCTCGTATGCAGGATGCAAGACTGCGTCGACGCCGCGTATCGCTGGTATCCACCCATCACCGAGGATGCGCGACTTGCGATCCGCAGAAGAGTTATCGCAGAGAGGCCCAAAGAAAGCCAACACATACACGATGTTCAATGACGAGAACACAAACAGCGCGTCGCTGTTGTCATCGCTCATTTGGTTTATACCTTGCTGAAACCCACGCAGTGCTATGTTATGATGATATGCAGCGATGCAGATCAGCCGTGGTTTGTCAGCGGGATGTCTGTAGGCAAGGTGCAGTGCTGCCAGGCTTAGAATTCCGTGCATGACGAACGCGTGCTGAAATCCAATCTTTGGAAACGTCTTCTGCCAGTAATGATCTCCAGCAGAGGACTTGACAATATCCAAGCTTGCCGAATAGGTCCAGTAGTGTAGCAAGGCAAGATCATCAGGCGTAAAGGTTGTCGCTGAAGATGCCGATTGTTCATGGCCCTCGACGATCCTTGGTACCGTTAGCGAAGCAGCGAGTGCTGCCTCTTCCGTTTGCAGAGCACAAGCTAGCGTAGCATTGTCGTTGCTCTGCGTCAGAGTCGGAAAGGCCGTGGGCGGATAGATGCAGGTATCCCCACGTCGAACGCAAGCGGTACAAGCGGGTATCTTCTCGTCACACTAAGGAGTGAAATCAGAATATAGTGTATGATTATGTCGAGGATGGTCCATCGTATCGGGGGGTCGCAGTGAGGGAGAGGAGGAGACGTGCCTTGACCCGGCGCTTCCTGCAATCGTTGCAGCCTGCCTTTGACTTCTTATGTAGTCGTTTCTTACGAGATGGCAGGTGATCTGAGGTCTCGGTCGGTGATTTGTCAAGACACATGCTTGGCAAGGGTCGTGGGGGGCGAAGAGTAAATCTTAGAGTTTCTGCTAAACGAGGTTTGTGGAACGTGGTTTGTTGCCAGACAGAGAGAGAGGAACGAGGAACGAGGCTTGATCTCGTTCTGAGTCGGAAATGTAATAAAGTGGAGTTCGCGAAGCTTTACGATATACGCGGACCTAAACGCGTATGAGAAATAAAGACCAATCAAGGGGCGTCCGCAAGGATCGATCATCGCGATTGCCTGCAGTTTGCTAGCTTTGGGTGTGGGTTGACCTCGCCTGACTGGTGCCTTCAACATCAAGATTTTACCACCAACAACGTTTCAAATTTCCGGTAACAGATCTATCTGTCAATCTATAATATATAGCTTTGCCTTATTAGGTCTAAGCAGGAAGCATCACTGGCAGCCTATAATGTTTAACTAGTTCCTAGAGGTTGGAATCTTTATATCGCGTCCAATGCCTTTACCGACATAATATACAAAAACTAATCAGTCCACCAAGGGAGTTCTCCGTCCATCATTTATGGGGAAGTTAACTACAATGTCATAAGATTAATCCAACATAGCAAGTCCGAGTAAAAAGGGACGAAGAGGAAAACATACCTTAACTCGATGCTTTTACAATTATTGCAGCCTGTCTTTAACTTCATATCAGGGCATTTCTTGCCTATCGGCAGATGATCCGATGTTGATGTTGGTGAGGATTCGTCAGGGCTCATTCTTGGTGAGGGTCGTGTGCGGAGCGTACCAATTTTGGCTTACACCGAAAGTCGCTGGTGATCCACCGATTTAGGGTCCGGTATTTATTTCCGCCTCAGGTTGGATTAGGAAAGTCTTAACGATGGACAGTTGTGGGGATGAGCCGATGAGGAAGAAGTTAGAGAATGGAGCCAGTCTAACTGACTCCGGGAAGGATTAACAGTGACGTGCGTCTGCGGGGCCGTTGGCGTTGGGTATAGGTTAACCTTTATTAATATGTTGCTCATCTACCATTTCTTACCTACCTGTCTTGCAGCGATACATATCTTACTGTTGATGGTTTTCAACTATCACGCGACAGTTACATAGTCAACCAAACCCTAGTTTTCGCCACTGATATTTGCACCAGTTAGCACTTAACACTTGGGCATAAAAAGAGCTAACCCTAATATGAACACATTTATTGAATGGCAGGTATCCAAACCAAACTAGTATATATTGACAAGGATGTATATATTCTGACTTACTCCGTCTAGTATGTACGAGGAACTGTGTTATACTCTCTTCTCTCCTTGCAGGCAACAGAACGTTCATCGCGATGCCAGAAGATCCGCTTAGGCAGCTTTAGCAAAACCAATACGGGAGTTGGTGGTATCGTAAACGGAGTAATAGTTCTCGAGGAACTTCTGTCCGATGATGATGTTGACACCAGAGGAGCCTCCATCGTTGATCCAGGCGTAGTACTTGCCAGAGCTCAAACCGAAGTTGCTGTACTGAGCAGTAGGAACCAAGTACTGTGCGGGCGTGAGAGTGTAAGTGGTTGACCCGAACTTGATACCAAAGTTGGAGGTAGGCTTCTTGGTGAATGCAGCAAGGCCGGATGAGCTGTCAGTCGAACCACCAGAGGCAGAAAGGAACTTGTTGTAGGCACTGGTAGGGATGTAGATAAGCGTAGTACCGGTGTCGACAATGCCGCTGCCGCTACCAAGGGTTGTAGATCCATAGGTGAAGCCAGAAACGGAGATACCCCAGTACTGAGAAGCTTGGCCACTAGTAAGGAGGGGGAAGTAGGTGAGGGAACCGGAGTACTTGGAGCTGTCGATACCACCAAGAGTCAACTCTCCATTGGCATCATCATCGTCGCTGCCGGACTCTGGGCGGAAGGAGACACCAAGGACCTCGGTTGAGATGGAGCCCTGGCTATAGAGATTGTCCATAAAGGTTGGAACGGTGTTGGCGTTGGCGACTGTGTCCTCAGTGAGATCAACAGGACCAAAGCCGATGATGCCATCTACACCCGAGAAGCCGCTAGAACTGCTGGCAGCACCAATAGACTGTGATGCAACGCTGAGGCCGCCAAAGCTGACCTTGTCCTTGTACTCGGTGCCAGAGAACTGACCAGAGCCATAAGAGACGCTGACAGAGCTGCCAGTAGACTTGCCGGTAGATGTTGGCTCGCACGAGGTTTGAGCACCGCACCAAGTGTTGGAAGCTATTCCAGGTCAGCGATTGTTTCGACTCATCTTTGAGGAATATGGGACTTACATCCAGTATCAACAATGAGGTTCCAGGTGTTGCCTCCAATGACGACAGGCGCGACGTAGGAGACATCCTCGTTAGTCACGGTGCCAGAGCTGGTGGCATCAACGCGGAAAGTGGTGCCGCTGTCTCCGTTGACCTTGCGGATGCGGGCCTGGCCTTTCTGGACGATGGCCTTGATCGAAGTGGCCTTGACGACGTGCTTCAAAGGGAGAACAGCCGTCTTCTTGGCCCTGGGCTCAAGTGGCGATGCTGTAACCGCAACCGCAGCCGCAAGAGTGAGAGTGACAGCGAAGAGCATCTTTGCTGATAGTATGAGAATCCTGAGAAGATAGCTTGAATTGTGAGATATTGATGAGTTGAGCTGTTTATTGAGAGCAGCCTGCTAGCTTATTTATATCTGTTGGAGTTTATGCTATGGCTTCATCTGTCTACGACTTCTCGGAAAACCGGCATCTTGAAGCTGATAGCTATCTGTGAGCTTGACAAGTAAACTAGGATCTGAACTTCTCTCGATATTCTAGATGTTCATAGTTGGTGTAGACTGATAGTCTGATCGTCTCGTGGATAGCCGCGTTGGATACTAGGTGCCGCTAGCGTGACGTGAACAATTGACACCTACCGCATTGGGTATATTCTGCGTCCAACCAGCTAAGCTGAGAGGGTGCATGGTCGGAGAACCACCCGAACTAATCTCCCAGTGCCGAACAGCTCGTCCAATGAAGTTGCTGCTATTCGGCAGTGTGCCATTAGCACCCCAGAGTCACGCCTTTGATCCGCGGGGATCGACTGGCGCCAAATCTGGATCCTCTGATATAAAGAGGTGGCCCCTTGTTGCCGTGATTGCCGAAGATCTTTTGAAAGAGCACTTAGATGTAAACTTACAGCTTGGTCACACGGCCAATCGCAACCACTTCAAATTGGCTTGCAGATTGTGTGACTTTATTTTTTAACTATAATGCAATCACTTAAATTGCACCTATATACGTAGGTTTCAAGAAGATAAGTTATGGCTTTATTGCAATTGGCATTAAATGGCAAATCTACTTTAATCTGAGATATATTAATCCTCTGTAGAAGTTGCTGTTCCAGTTCTTAATAACTTTCCCCGCAAACCTCTTTAAAAAGAGTTAACTATTTAGTTGCAAGAAGGGCTAAAAATCAAGGTCTAGCCTCTTAACTAAATCCCTCAACCTCCTATGAAACTGTCGATACTATGACATTTCACAGCTTCCCTTTATGTCATTGAGAACTGGTATTGTATAAAGATATCTCCTATTGAGTGCTACTCTACATCGGATAGATGTGCCGTCCCTTATCGCTGACATGTTTTGCAAGATCACTTACCTATTGCGCTCAAGGCGTGTTGACCAAAGTCCCTTATCTTCACTGAAGCACCCTATGAGCATGCGATATTCTCCATGTCGAGGTCTGAATCTGGTTAAGCCTAGATTGGGTGCTAGCAGAAGTTCCTGGAGCTCCTGGAGCTCCTGATTGGGTCTGGTAGCCGAGTGAGCGACAGGGGTATACCCCTGTAACGTCTCGTACCGTGCCGAGGTGATAAACGAGTATTGGTTATCTATTTGCCGGCTCTAAGTCCGGGTCAACACCAATTTCCTTTCCCTTTAGAAACGAGACGGGGGATTCAATTTACTGGATCGGAAGACATAATCTGGAGGTCCAAATATAATGGAAAGACTGCTAAATGAAAAGGTATATAATGTAGCCGCCTCTGCTGCATGATCCGAAAATATGTAAGCTGACTCTCGGTGCTTGCTAGGAAATGTTCTGTATGGCTCCAGGCTCGTATCGTTTATCTGGAGCGAAACTTTAACTATAAAGAGGGACCTGCCACTGAGGTTGGCTGCCGGCCGTGGGGTACGGGAGCGCATTGCCAGCTCTGTATCAACAAGAACCAGTGATGTACCGACTTCAATCCCGGTGCCCAGAAGGTCACAGTCAAGTATGACAAGGCTGGTCTGACCCCTCTTATTGTAGGCTCAAACAAGAGCATTATCGGCGTCGGATCCGAGGGTGTCATCAAGGGCAAGGGTCTTCGTCTTGCTAATCGCGTCAAGAATGTCGTCATCCAGAACATCCATATCACCGACCTCAATCCCAGCCTGATCTGGGATGACGATGCTATCACGTTGGACGGTATAGGCAATTCACTAACAGGTTTTAGTTGATTACCTTCAAAGGCAACTACATGTATCACGTTTCCGGCCGCGCTCCCAAGGTTTCCAGCAACACCATTTTACACGTCGTCAACAACTATTTCCACGACATCTTCGACCATGCATTCGAGATTGAGAAGAGCGGCTAGGTTCTCGCTGAAGGAAACGCGTTCCAGAACGTCAAAACCCCCCTCAAGACAGGAACCAAGGGTCGTGTCTTCACTGTCTGGCATAGGTGTAGAGTCAGCCCGCTTTTAATTTATATTATTCTCTTCGAGATGGGCATTTTGAGTTATATAATTCGATTAAAGTACAGTTGCGAGGGATTTACATTAGTGTATTATAAATATGTAATAGTATCTCTAGTTCAGAAATGTTAGGTAAGTTTGTAAAGTATTAAACTTAGATAAATATATGGGCTTATAGCACTATATATTGGAAATACTATAGCATGGGAAGCAGTACCTAAAACTTATGAGATAGTTAATAAAATAATTAAGGATGTAGTTAACTATTCCCATTTAGTAACTTATATAACTGGCATGTAGCGGGAAGTGATACGGGTTATCCACTTGAGTTGAGTTCCACTGCATTATTCGAAAGAAGAATATTAAGTCACAGCTAAGGCATGAGCTTGATTTATCTAATCCGAGTCGTCAAAAGTAACAAGCAATTGCACAGCAGTGTATCCTGGCATAGATGGAGGGCCAAGGAGCGCTTTCATACCGGGCTCACCACCTGACGTTCCAATGTATGTCGTACCCCAGAGAGTACCAGTGGCAGTACAACCCGAAAACATGCTGCATTGCACCTCAGGCACAGTGCATTCCAACTGGCTACCCGGCGTAGGTGTCTCGCAAGTGAGGTACTGCTCCTGGTCAGGCATATTGGTGGCATCGCATTCAATAAATGCGCTGGTGCCATCGCCAGGGAAGTAGCCGCAGATAGGCAGAGTGCCGTCAAGCAGCAGGCGGCCGGTGGTGGTGTCGATGGTGAAGAAAGCTTCGGTATAGCCTTGAGCGCTGTTGAAGAGAAGAGGAGCGAAATGGACTCGGTTTGATAGAAGGGGTTGGCCTTGGTAAGTACTGCTGGCAGGGAGAAGTCGGAACATTGGGACGGCGGTGGTGGTGGCAGCTGCAGTAGTTGTGGCTTCAGTGGTGGTGGTGGGAGCCTCAGTGATCTGGGATGAAGCAGTGACTGTGCCTGAAGTCGTCACGGCCTCGGTTGTAGTATCAGCTCCCGTGGTAGAAGTTGCCTCAGTAGTTGCGGTTGATGTAGCGAAAGTGGTAGTCTCCGTGGTTGCATCGCCGGAACTCGTTGCCTCGGTACTGGCAGTATCTGTTGGAGTAGCCGCTGAAGTCTCTTCAGTCGTTGCTTCAGTCGTTGTGTCAGCAGAAGTGACCGCTTCGGTGGTGGTACTGGCGAAGGTGGCTGAGGTTTCGGAAGACAAGGTAAAACTGGATGTTCCCGCAGTTGTCTCAGTTGTCGCAATAGAGGATTCAGGTGCTATATCAATTCCATCAGCGAGGAATGGCCAATCGAGAGGTTATCACATACCAGAAGAACGAGGCTTGCAAGGGCTTGCAACTGCAACATCAAGACCAACAAGGCCAACGGCCAAGAAACGAAGGATGCTTAAATGCATGGTAACTTCAACGAGTGACGAAAGTGGGAAAAACGAGAGACAAGACACAGGCAAAAAAAAAAAAAAAAAAGGACCTACAAATCTGGGATGCGTACTTTTATTGTTCCCCTAAATTCTGTAAATAGAAGATAATTCGGAAATGAGCTTGTCGCGCTAGTCGTGTCGGTGCCTGAAGACAGTCAATAGTTTGTGTTAGCAGGCAAATTAGTGGATTTGAGATGCTAAATGCGAACGCGTTTGCAGAATTCTATTCAATAGTCTACAGGCTAAACTAAAGCTAGAAAAAGCAGCAAAGCCCCTAAGTACTCAATGCATTAATCTACTGAAATAAAAGCTACCAGATATAATTTTTATAAAAGCCATTCTAAAGCTTTAAAGCTGAGAATAATAACTTGCTTTGGGTTTCTTGTTGGAGGCTTATTGCTATTACTACAGCCTTTCTATATGCTATCTAATATTTAACCTTAATATAGCCAGATAATATATTATCTGCATTAATGTAGTTGAGATACGCACTGAATCTATTGTTATCACATTCGTCCAAAGCACATATTTATATCTTGTTGACAGATTGCTGTGACAAGAGAGAATAAGCAGTCACGTCAGGTGATCGAATCAGGCTGTAACCCCTCATTTGCATATAGACCCGAAACTATTCACTATTAAAACTCTTCCAAACACCTACAGTTCTATTCGCGGCCGATTCAATATTCTCAAGCGGGCATAATTTATTTCTCATATCCTTTTAAGGCCCAGATCACGAGATGTCGAAATGGCTGAAGTCGCTGGGCTCGCGCTTGGTGTACTAGGCCTCGCCGGTCTTATCGGCGCCTTCAAGGATACAATCGACCTTTTCAATACTATAGTAGATATGCGCCACATGGGCCGTCAGTATCAAGTGCTCGATACAAAGCTTGATATCGAAAAGACCCTTCTTCTTCAGTGGGCAGACCGTGTGAAACTTCTTCAAAACGATCACGACGCGCGACTTGATGAACCCAATACGCAGAATCTAATTCTGCGGGTCCTTGGTTCAATTCGATCGATTTTGACAGATACCGATCAGCTGCACAAGCGATATGGGCTACGATCAGAAAATGACACCGAGTCTCTCCAAGTCTCGGCCTCAATGAGTCTTAGGCTGGGTGCGATGAACCTGCCCTCAGAACTGCTCAACAGACCAATGCCGCTACAGAAAGTTGGTTCCAGCCAACAACGAAATCCATCGGAATCTGGCTGGAAGTTCAGTCAGCAGCGCATGAAGAGCTTTATAGGACGACTCGATGCACTCCCAGTTCCAATTCAGGGTCAAGCGAAGTCAACATGTGTTGCCCAGAAGACACGTTGGATCGTCAGAGATAAACAGAAGTTCGAGGTTCTCGTCCAGGATCTTGCCGGGTTCATAGCCAAACTCGACCAGATTGTTCCCCCTTCGAGTTCTGAAACAGCCCGCTCAATGGTCCAGAGTGATATCGAGCTCATCAAAATGGATGTAAGGAAACTTTTGTTGTTCCAGGAAGCAGCAGGAAACCATGAAGCTATCACTCAATCAACCCAGCAGAATCTTGATAAAATGCGCCAGACTCGCATTCTGAACACACTATGGTTCAGGATGATAAACGATAGGTCAGAGAGCATCTCGAAGAATCACCGAGACACTCTTCAGTGGGCAATCGAAGGTTCAAACTACACCGAGTCCTGGCATGATCTCCCGTCTTGGCTTCTGAACGGCTCAGGTATATACTGGGTTTCTGGGAAAGCCGGAAGCGGCAAGTCAACCCTGATGAAGTTTGTCTTTAGGCATCAACGAACTACTTCCATGTTATCTCAATGGGCTAAAAAAGGACGACTGCTCATGTGCCATTACTTCTTCTCCAATCTGGGATCAGATCTCCAGAAGAGCCAGACTGGGCTTACTCGAACACTACTGTATCAGATACTAGATCAGAACAGGTCGCTCATTCAAGAAGCACTCCCAACTATGTGGAAGGAGATACTTGAACGAGAGTCCAGTCTTCGGGAGGGAGACTTCGCCACACACGATGATATATGTCTGCCTACAGTAGCCGAGACTAGGCAAGCATTTGAGGTCATCTCAGCAAAAGGTGACAGGATAGGACACATTTGCTTCTTCATCGATGGACTTGATGAGCTTGTTGGAGAGTATAGCGACAGCATAGACTTCATCAACATGCTGGCTCAGAACGAGCATTCCAAAGTCATCGTCTCCAGTAGACCTATCCCATCATGCGTCGCTGCCTTCCGAAAGCAACCTCATCTCAAACTGCAGGACCTCACACGACGCGATATACAAGCATATGTGCAGTTCAAAGTTGGAGGCCATCCGTCTATGAAACGACATATGAGACGGTATCCCGAAGAGTCAGCCTCTTTGATCAACGAACTTGTTGATAAGTCTTATGGAGTCTGGCTCTGGATAATACTCGCTTGTCGCTCTATTTGTGGAGGATTCGATGATCACGATCGCCTTTCAGAGATTCGTCGTCGCGTAGACGAACTTCCTCCAGAGCTTAAGGACATGTTTATGCATATGCTCAGCAAGATTCACAGACGGCATCAAGAACAAGGAGCTCAGTTGCTGAAGATCTGCTACACATATCAAAAGACCAAGTCACCATTCCTCCAGAAAGGGCTATACGCGCTGGGCCTCGCACTAGTGGACGATTATAAGGCGGAACCTATTTGCATTCAGCCTCTTGACGACGAGGAAAAGCTGGAGATCTGCGAAGAACTCGAAGGTCGGCTGAGAAGTCGATGTTGGGGATTACTAGAATTTGCGAACCCCCATACTGGAACTTCTGGAAGTAACATAACAGAAGCAAAGGTCGTGTTCATGCACCGGACTGTCTTTGAGTTCCTGAGCGATCAGAATTCATGGGAGCTTGACTGTCTTAAGATACAAGAAGGTGGCTTCGGGGCGGCTACGGCATTGTCGCTTTATGGTATGCACATGGCAGTCCAGAAGCTATCTGAAAATAATGAAGTGGCGGCCATGGACCTATTCGAGGAGGGCCTTTGGTGGGGAGTTGAAGCCGACAAGCAGAGACCTGATGACACCAACAACTGCTTCTTCCATCTTACGGCTTTTCTTTCGCTTCTGTCAGAGATGATACTCTCATGCATTACGCTGCAGAGACTGTCTCAGGTAGTGGCTGCTGATGATGTGTCTAAGAGTCCATCTCATTGCCCGCCTATCGCGTTGCTCCTCGCCATAGAAGCCGGCGCGATAAACTTTGTCAAGAGCCATCCCAGCTTCACAACAACAGGTCACAAGTGTGAGCATGGATGCGAGACTCTGCTATACCATGCCCTAAGGAAACAATTCCTGAGTGGCAAATTCAACGATCAGCCAACAGAGTCAAGATTCAGCTCATCTCACATGATTCAGATGCTCCTTCTATCGGGCTGTGAAGCCACCGATTCTGTTACAGTCAGTGACTGGGAGACAAGTCTCTGGTCTTTGTGGCTAGAGGAGCTGACAAGGCTTACGGTCTATACTCTCAGCGACGATGAGAAGGCTGTGCTAGCCGATATCTCCAGGGTCTTTCGAATAGCAAACAATGGGCTCAGGCCAGCGGGATTTGGTGATGATATCATTGATTGGCCTGGTGATGCCCACTAGAGTAGTATTATCCTACTAGTTGTGGGTTCTAGCAGATCAGCTCTGAGTCCTCTGAGACTAGTAGAACTGATGCCAGGGGTTGCACTGGCCGATCTCTCTGTTCTACGTTGTATACTTCTAAGTATGTCTAACTTCGGGTTGATGGCTCAGGAAGTCGCACCATTCTGAAGCAGTAGTAATACAGCCATTATGGAAGCTAATTGTTATTGAACTTTTGGCTGTTGACCCAATGTTTATTACAGTAGTCTGTATTGCCCATGATTCTGCGTTATTTAGGCCCAGTGCCCAAGGCGTTGATCAAGATGATGGTAATCTGATTCCGCAATGACTCCTGAAGCCATCCTGGCAGACCTCGGATCATAGAAGTCCACCACAAGTTTGAAGGAACCATGATCTGTGCACCCAAGCCGGAAAGAACCTGGTCGCATATCTTATCAGCCACAACTTCAGCTGGCGTAACCGTATCCTTTAGCTTTCCCTTTGCGACAAGCTCTGCTGTCATGGCCGTCCTAATCCAAGAGGGATGCACAACACTTTGAAGTGTTAGAGGGCCTTTCTATGCATGACGAAGAGGAGGTGACTCACCTGGTACGAACGCGAGGGGCCTTGTAAATGTGCCTCAGCTCCTGGGCAAGGCCTTCGTGGAAAGCCAATAGGCCTACCTTGGTAGAGCCATAGGCCACATTCGTCGCTTGCGTGGCAAAGGATGCTTGGCTGGCGATGTTGACAATGTGGCCGTGGTCCCGCTTGATCATGCTGGGGAGGAACTGTTTGGTGAGGAGGTAGGGAGCGAGAAGGTTTACTTCAAATAGTTTCTTGAAGTAAGACGCTGGCAAGTCTAGTATAGATTTCAATTCTGCAAATCCGGCATTGTTGATCAGAACCGTCGGATTGCCGTGGTCTTCTCTGATCTGATCAGCAACTGAAGATATGCCTTCCGAATCCGTGAGGTCGACCTTGTAGAAGTATGTATTTGCGGCTAAACAGCGTCAGATGTCTGTTGAGAGCACTCGTGGTTTAAGGGGACTTACCCAACTTTGCAGCGGGAGGGTTCTGATCCAGGATCAGGACCTTGATACCTCTTTTAGCGAACTTTGATACTATGGCAGCTCCGATTCCATTGCTTCCTCCGGTGACAACCACAACTTCGCGGGTCCAATCCCATGAAGAGTCGTTGACATGATTGTTGACCTTCCTCTTTGTATACCAAGAATTCAAGTATCCCAAAGACTTGAGGGCAAGGAGTATTCCGGCAGAGGCTTGAACTTTTGGGTTTTTAGCCAGCTCAATGACTTGCGACAAGATCTGTTGTTGCTGATACATGGTTACCAGTAACAGCACTTGGCGATATCTTTGTCGATAGAGACAAGCCTAGATTGATATTGGCATATAAGGAAGTAATTAAAGTACTCAAGGAGCGAAAGATCATTGCTTAACGGAGGCAATATTTTATAGATATATATATCATCAAAAGCTGGTCGCCTACGTAATGGTCAGATCTGTAACCCTTAGCCTTGGCTTCCCCCGCGTTTTGTCACCCTGACCGAGGAATGATAAGCAACAAACGAGGTACAGCGAAGAGCAATAAGTTTTAGTATAAACAAAAGTATTTGCTTTGTCGCTCTAGCTAAATTTCCTCTAAATTAAGACTTTTATGCTTTTCTCCGCAATGAAAGATTTACGTTTCCGGGGCTATACCGAGGGTATACCGAGGGACTGCTTCCGTACCAAGGGACATAGCCGACTGTGAAATTAAAAACGCTATAGCCCAAATTCTCAACGGCATGAAAAAGGCCAAGGGCACCGCTTGAGCAAATCAGAGCTGCAGAAGTCATACAAGGACTCTAATACCATGCCGGTTCAACCGCTATGGAGGCCGCGAAAGGTTCCTGTCCAAGCAACTTATGCCACAGTAGCTACAGTTCTCTGAAGTAAGAACTTTTTATAGCTTTTTTAAAGTAACAAAATTAATATTAAAGTTACACTATATATCTCCAAATGGGCCTAACTTTAGATATTGCTTTTGCTTTAGTTCATAAGAAGGATCATCTTGGTGTAGTATTTTTAAAACGACTCTGCCCTTATACAAGAAGGACCCTTCATAATCACTTTTCAGCTCTCTGCCACTAAGTCTTGGCGTCCGGTCAGGTCATAACTGACAGGTGCCATGTGGCCCTTGCCAAGACTCACATAGCAGAGGCTGAGTTAATCGCAGGCCGTTGATTTGTTATCTCAAGGGGTTAACCATGTTTGAGGTGCTCATACAGCCAACCATAATATTCCAACGAATTGCGCTAGATAGCAACTGGCATCAGCCGCAATTATCCACCGTCCGTTATCGTCAGGCTTGCTGCCTGCGATTTTCAACCATACCCCGCTTCCGGGGCAGGGGTGTTATAGAATGGTGGCTAAAGCCGAGTGGTGCCAGACAGAGTCTTGTCGTACAATTAGCTACGCAGCGATACCCATACTGGCATCACTGTGCAATGGCTGAGAACATGCAGGTTGGGAGGCTAGACCTCGCCAGCCGAGCCATCGACTTGACAACGGTTTTGCTTAAGGCAACTTCGTCGTCCGGGTCCCTTCTCAAAGGCGCGTGGGAGATTGGGCAGTGGCTCGGTCGCGAAAGACTGAACCAGTACGAGCTTCTAGACTGCATGGAAAAGGCCAAGGGCTTCGCGTATGCAAACCAGAGCGGGCAGGACTTCTTCGACAGGATCATACAGGGACTCGACACCTTGCCCGTCCGTCCGCTGTTCCTTCAGCACTCGGGGTCGCTGGGCCGACTGATGGCTGGGGATCCGAGCCTGAGCTGGATCGTGTCGACGGTGGCATGCCTCTTCCAGCACCACAGAAATGACATGCTCGTTACCGAGACAGTGACGGCGTGCATCATGGAGTCTCACCGCTTACGGGGGCAGGAGTACGATGTTGTAGCTCGAGCTGCTTTCACGTATAACCCCGAGTATACAAGAGTGCGAGCAGTGGTGCGCAAGATTGTCTCAAGCGTGTGGTTCAACGTCGTCAACGTTGGTTGCGACACGGTCCCGCTGCCGGATGAACTTCTCACTGTCTGTTCACGAGGCCACTACCTTGACCCTGTCGACTTCGGTATCGTGGTCAACACCATCTACGCTCGCTGCCCGTCCAAGGCGATCCTGAGAACGACGCATCTCCTGCGCGACGTCATGCTGTGGCTTCTCCTGCACTACGACGGCTCCATCGTCGTCAATGTCTGCGGGCATATCGTCTACCGGGCGGATTTCGGAAACCCTCTGCGCGAGCTCGAGGTCAACGTCGCCTCGCCATGTGCTCAGGGAAGTGACTGCAGTGGCGACAGTCAGGCTTCATATAAGATCCTGCGCCATGTTTCAGGAAAGTTCGAGGATTTCCTGTCTGGTCATATTTCTTGCGACTTTGATGACGAACTGCCACGACCGGGAATACGGCAGAAGTTATACGAAATTCCTCGGTTGCATCCCAGGGCAAGTCCCATGTGGAACGAGGGTGTGCAGATCTTGATCAAGTGCACAGCGCAGTCTATAATGCACTGGCTGCTGGGCGTCCCACTGTCTCCCCAAACAGAGTCCCCGGGGTTCAGCGCTGAGCCGCTCAGACGGGCCACTGAAGGCGAGATGACAGTCTCGATGGCCCTTGGAAACGTACCGTCGATCCTCAGCTTACAATGGGGCAGCTCATCCAGCGCTCACATGACCTTCAGACACCCAGGAGAAGTCCAATCTATCCTTGCTGACTATGATAAGTTGGGTAAGTGGGATATTACGGGCTATCGTCTGATTGCCCTCGTCGAGTATTTCCCGATTCTCAAGGACATGGCATCCAAAGTTGGTGCTGAATGTCAGTGTTCAGAATGCCCCTTGCAGAAAAGGGGTTTGGCGAAGCAGAGCAGTCTCAAACCGGGCTGTCTCCGTCGTCTAGCAGTGGAAGAAGTTCTCCTGCTCCTCGCCCACGGCGTCGCAGATGGATTTGGCGTTGACAGCGCCTCCTCTGTTTCTGATACTACCCAGATCGTCGAGGGAATGGCTACTCTGCTCTTGGACCTTATTGAAGATGGAAAGGTCATGTGGGATACCTGGTTTACCGTGGCATCATGTGTTTACCTGGGTTGTCCGTTCCAGAGACCGGTGGAAGAAACACACGCAGCCTTCGGCGGGACGGCATTTGCGGCTATTCAGTACGGAGATCTGGCGGCGCAGGCACCCTGGCTGGACTTGACTCGCGAGCTCTCCGCACACGGCTGCTTCCGCATCGTTGGATCAAGGGGCCGGCTTGGAGTGGTGACGAGGAGGCATGATGACATACAGTTCCGGAGCGTCGAGGAGAACTTTGCCATCATCGAGACCGAGAACACAGAGGACACGTCCCCCTTCTGTTCTCGCTATAAGAAGGCAGCGTCGCTTATTGACCATGGTCTAAGCGTGGACGAGGACGAGTCGTCAGTCAAGACCGATGTGATTCTTTGCCAGATGGATGACAGATTCTATCGTCTCTCGTTTCGCATCCAGACCAAGAACCATTGGCGGATCGTGGACCCAAGCGATGCCTTGAGCGCCGTGATTAATGTTAGCCCCTCAACCACCTGTCAGCATAATGGCCAGCCGCCTGTGATAGCGCCCTCGAACGCAAAGATCTACACAATGGATGAAGTGGTTGGAAGATGGCCAGACGTTATCCGGTATTCCACTGGCGACGGCCGTGCCACAAAGGGCGGTGTATTCCACCTGACACAAGTCCTCGACACGCATCTGAAGAAGAACATTGCCCTCGCTCTGTCGGTCTGTCCGGTCGCGGTGCCAAACTACCCGGACATTTCTTGCACAGCATGCATGCTCGACCACGCAGCAAAGGTGCAACGGAAGCCCTATCGCGAGGGCGAGGGAGGGGATCCAGCGGACCGCTATATCATCAATCTCAGTACGCACCTAGCGGGGCAAGATGTTTCAGTGCCGCGTAGATTGATAAGTGATTAAGTAATACTGAGGGTAGTGAGACATGGGTTTGACTCTCGTAGACGACGGATTTATGTCATCTATCGTTGCTTAACGAATCATGATAGTTCCAAGTAATGCAGCCCCAATTATTTCAACCTCTATCTCAGCTATCTATAATCTACTCTAGCCACTATACATTGATGCGATGACGCCAGACCAATTGTTCCTCGCGAGCACTATAAGTCGAAGCCCCAAGAATAGCCCTCATCTGCTGCACACTCGTAAACAGAATCGGTCGCGCGATGAAAAAGCGAATACCCTCAGTGCAAGGAGGACTTGTCAAGCTTCCCTCATAAGTCCAAAACTCATCAAAGTAATCAACACTCTCCAGAAGAAGCCTGAGGTTGAGGGTAGTCTCTTCGCTGACGTCTGTTTCGTTGAAGCCAATCATCTTTGGGAGTTGGCCAAAGAAGCTGTTCGCCTTGTTACCAGGGTCGAGACGAATAGCGAGGACAGCGCGTTCATTGCCCTGGGCGTTGACGTGCACGAGGTGAAGCTCGGCTCTGGAGCGGTGGCGCTCGACGGTGTGGTCGGCGGGGGCGTGGATGTGCCAGCCTTTGAGGTAAACAGTCTCGTTGTCGAAGCTGAAAGAGGGGTTCCGAGTCCAGATCTTATCTTCGTTCTGGACGGTGAATGCAGGTCCGTAGCCCCAGTTGAAGAAGTTGCCTGTGAGCTCGTCGGGATAATTCCACTCTTTGATCAGATGTTCCAGTGAGAGGCCTTGCTTGAGGGCGATGGGGATGGGAGACTGTTGAGTGCCATCTTGGCAGAGATGATAGTCTAGATTGTATCAGTCACTGTTTGCCAAGAATCTTGATGAGATAAACGTACCAGGGTTGAGACGACCCCAATTGTAAGATGCTTCATAAGCCCAGTCCGTTTTTCCAGGCTCGGCACGGGGATCAATGTCTCGCTTCTTGTGCTTGAGGGAGTAGTGATTGTTATGCTTTGCGCAGGACAAGACACTTGTGACGCACGTCGCTAGTGCGAACAGCTGGGAGACACGCATTGCGATGATGAGATAGGAAGTAAATAGAAGAGAATTGTGAAGAGCTGATTGACGAGATGCTGTAGCGGCCAATGGGTAATTTTATATCTGATTGCGAAGGACATGAAAGACGCAGAATAGAGTCTAGCGCGTAATAATGTCACTGCCAAGACAAAGCGAGGCGCAAGATATCACGGACCACGGGGCTTGGACCCCCGCAGTCAAGCAGTAATAAACTTTGCAAACTCTATCTCCAAGGCCATCGTTGAACAAGATCCAAGTTTTCACCCTGTAAATCCCAAGGTCTCTCGATGAATTACCAATAATTGCTTGGTGACGTTTGGGAACTTCCCATCATGGCCCATGTGGAGGTTCCAGGCACAGCCCGCGCTAGTTCATGGGATTCTCCATGGGGTAATGCACTAAAGGATTAGGCTTTATAGTGGTGCATCTTGGCGCGGCGGTCTGGAATCATGCTTGTTTCTCCTAAACACCGAGAGATAAGAGATAGAGTGTCCTTAGCTAATTTTATTTACTATCACTGGCCTAGTATTTGTTCTGGACCGTTGAACAGACCGCGTAACTAGTCAGTCCTTTGAATAATAATTTTCTCATGGAATCTTCCGTAGCCTTGCAGGGATCTTTGAGGTCTCTCGTCTTCCTGATCTCAGGATAACATCGTGACAGACACAGCCTTGGATTGATGGTTTAAGGTTTCGGCATCTCGTCGTACAGATTACCGAAGTTTCCGAATCTGGGGTTTCTTCTGGAGAGATGAGATCTTGCATCCCATCCCGTCTCTTGATGGAAACGACGCATATGTTTTATAATATAACAAAAGCTTAGTTGTAATAAAGGAATCATTGTTGCGGAAAGAGGGCGTGATTTCTCGCATAGATTAAATTACAGCATTTGAGCTTTGCCAATTGAAAGATCATCAATAAGCCAAGAAGCATGGCGCAACCATGTTGGGAGCCGTTTTGACTACCCGAGACAGGCAGCTATAGAATGTTGCTGACGACATGAGATTGGCTCAGCCGTCCTGAGCCTTGAGAACAGGTTCTTGGCGCATGAGCCAAGAAAGTCATTTCGTGCAGAAATAATTACCGTCTTGGCAACGGCGTAAGCCACAAGCAACGTCATTTCTTGAGATGAGAGAAAGAGTACAGCAGCATGACTTGTTAGGTTATAATCAAGGTCTTGCGGATCAAGGATCAAGCTTGACGTTTAGACTTTGTACACGTTAAAAGTCATTGCCTGTTCGTCTCATGACCGATGAAGGAAAGTTCCGTTAGTAATTCAGAAATGTTAGGATCACATCGGTCCGACAGATCCATGAGGAATTGCTTTCTAATGACTGTTATTATTACATTTCTGCTGTGCTGAACTACCCTAGAGTGATCCTATCGATAAGAAGATGAAGATGTCGTCGAGAGATAAGCTGATAAGACATCAACAGACAAACCAGTAGTTTTCATTCAACACAGGCATAACTTCTGCCAATTATGCTATTCACCTTGATGAGGTCTTAAAGGAAAGATCACGAGTAACAATGGGCCAAGTATGAACTCTGAGGCAGTTCGCAACTCGGTCCACAGACTCTGATTGACTTCGCTCAGTTGAGCTCAAGCTGCATCAATACGACGAGTGTTTATTCCAACGGCTCACCTTTTTGGCAAGCTGTGCGAACCCCTCTCCAGAGTGTGCATGTAACGTGGCCGTTTCCATTGGCCATGTCTGCCTTGTCTCAACTCAGCCGGTACAAATGCCTCGTGCGGCTGAACCCGACTGCATCTCACTAACCCAAGAACAACCTAGCCCTTCCCCGTCCCCTTCACTAACGCCCAATTTGAGGAGCTCTTTCTACAGAGTGTGCCTCGCGTGGCTTTCCCAGGCGCCCAAATGAGCTTATCTCCACGGTCTAGACCATTCACTTCTATTTTGGACCTTCAGCTGAAACAATGTGTCGCTACACAAATACCCGCGCTTGGCACTCTTGGCCTTTGGTCTGTAATTCTCCCACGGATCATACCGCGACGACGAAATGCCTTTCGACTTCAAGGCCTACGACCAGAAATGCCAGGGCCTGACGCTCGAGGAGCTGCAGCGGGAATGGGAGCACTACACGCGCCTGATCTCGGGCGCTGCCACGTCGACTGCGGTGTCGGGATGCGCTATCCCCCTCACGCTTGGAGTCTCGACCATCGGAGTCGCCATGGCAGCACCGGCGATCCACAACGCACGAAAGAAACGAGAGATCATTGAACGGCACCTCAATCGGCTGAATGCGACGCATAAAACACGAAAGCGCGATGTTCTCGGGAGCATGGCGGTCAGCGGGACGATCGGCGTTGTGACGCTCGGCGTTGGAAGCATGGGCGCTGATGCAGTTGCGACGGCGGGGGCGGAGCATGGCATTCAGTCTATTGTGGCGAACGAGACTGCTATCAAGCTCGTGTCGCATGCTGCGCTTGATGGCGCGGGGATGATGGTTGAGCATAAGCATACGGACCATCTCAAGAAGAAGGATGCGCGCAAGGCGTTTCAGAAGGCTGGTGTCTTTCAGGCTGTTCAGGATGCAAAGGCTGCTGAGGCGGGGTATACGATTCAGCCTTATCAGAATAACGGCCAGGTGTATCCGAACTATGCTGCTGGGAGTTCGTCGCAAGCGCTTCCGCCTCCGCCTCCGCCGTATAATGTTGCTGTTGGTCAGACACCTGTACCGCAAGCTTACAGCACTACCCCGAATGGGTATCCTCAGGACTTCAAGGCTCCCGTCGGCCAACCGCAAGTCCCTCAACAGAGTCAGACTTATTTGACACCCCATGCCACTGGACAACAGCCTATGCAACAGCCATACGACTACTCCCAGCAGCAGCAGATACCAACATACAGTACACCATCCCCTATGCCGCCAGCGAACACGCAGATGTTCTCACCACCTCAGACTCCAGCTGTTCAATATCCTCCTCAGACTACTCAAGCACCAAACATGCAGCCAGCACAGCCGCAGCCTCTCTACCAACAGCAGACAGGAGTTCCAGCCTACAATCCCCCTGCGACACCGCAACCCTTCAACATGGCTGCGATGCATCAGGCTCTTCCTCCTGCTACGCCTGCGCCGTCGACTCCGTATCAACAGCCGCAAGTGCAACAGGTGACGAATATGATCTTGCCAACACCTCCCCAGGACAGTACACTGGGCTATATGTCTCAGCAAGTACAGCCGCAGTCAACTGGACAAATCGCTGGTGCACCTCAAGCGGGATACTTCCCTCCTGCTCCAGCAACACCAGCTGGGTATCCGCCCGCTGTCACAGTTCCGCACCAGCCAATACTGCAGCCTGACTCTTTAGCCCAGGTGCCACCACCTACTGATTCCGCCTATGGCTATCAGACTCCCATGCAGCATCCTGTTCAGCACCAGACTGGATATCAGGTATCGCCCCCCCCTGCACCACAGCAGTATCATCAGCAGTCTGGCTACGGAACACCCCAACACACTGGCACATACCAACAAGCCCCAGCGCCTGCACCCGTTGACCGAAGAAGCTCATTCATTGCTCCGCACCAGCCAACACAGCTGCCTGACTCCGTAGCCCAAGTGCCATCGTCCGCTGATCCAGCCTATGTCTATCAGACCCCTGTACAGCATGTTGCTCAGCATCACACGGGGTATCAAGCATCATCTACACCGGCCGCACAACCTCAATATCAGCAGCAGCCCGGCTATGCATCGCCCCAAGTTCCTCAGCATACTGGCGCGTATCAACAAGCTCCAGTGCCTACACCCGTAGACCGAAGAAGCTCGTTCGTTGCCCCGCATCAACCAGCTTACGCTCCTCATGCACCATATAATCCTCAAGATTGGGCTGCTCAACCTCAGCAAACATATACTCCTCAGGTTCCTGGCATGACCAGTCCACCAAGTGCACCAGCTATGCAATATCAGATGCCGCCAACTCCTCTCCCAACTGGCTCAACAGTGAATCAGTACCAATACGACAACAAAGGGTCATACTTTCCAGCCCAGCCGCAAACCCCTCAAATGACGGGACAAACAGCACAAGCCCCTCAGCAATATCCACCAGGAAATTATCCCGGGGCCCCAATGAACAACCCTGTACAGGTGACGCAATAGATGTGGAGATCTCGCGTGGATGGGTTGCAATTGGAATTATGAGTTATGCCTAATTATGAGATATGGAATAAATTAGAGAATTAGTCAGCGTCTTATTAACAAGTCTACTTGAGCTTCAGCCAATTTCCCTTCGATGTATTCCTTCAGTGCCTACATTTTGTCGCTGATTGACGAGTTTATAATCTGATTCATCAGGAGTGGAGCATAATGAGTGAAGGATGTGCACTAGCCTGTAACAGGAAATTGTGCATTTCGACTCATCGACCATCATACCTTTTCGGTGGGCCTAACCTCTCCATAACCACTATAAGAACAACCGACAGCACGTAAAACTAGTATCTCGACAATTCATCACTCAAAATGACAGCACTAAACGTCACCAACATGGACGAGCTAGACATAGAGCTAGATATCATCGGCCAACAACCTTTCATGGTCAAGCTCTACACCCAAATCAGCTTCTGCTTCCCTGTCACCGACCCCTCCACGCACCCAGCCATCACCGCCACCCTCAAAGACGGCCTGCAGCGCCTCTCGCAGACCTTCCCCTGGGTAGCAGGCCAAGTGAAAGACGATGGCACCGGCGTCTTCAAGATCAAACCGTTCGAGGCGACACCGATACTGGTAGTCAAGGATCTCCGAGATGACCCCTCAGCACCGACGATGGAGGGCTTGAGAAAAGCAGAGTTCCCCATGAGCATGTTTGACGAGAACAAAATCGCGCCAAGGAAGACTCTTCCTATTGGCCCTGATTACTCGCCTGATGATCCTGTGTCTGTGCTGGTCTTTCAGCTCAATTTTATCGAGGGCGGGCTTATACTCACCGTCAACGGGCAGCATGGTTGCATGGATATGACGGGTCAGGATGAGCTTATCCGGCTGCTCTCCAAAGCCTGTCGCGACGAAGCTTTCTCAGATCAAGAGATATCAGCAATGAACCTTGACCGCAAGACGATTGTTCCGCTGCTCGAAAATTATGAACTTGGCCCTGAGCTGGAGCATCAAATCATCAAGCCCCCACCAACCACCGAAGCTCCGCCAACACCGCCAAAAGCAAGCTGGGCTTTCTTCTCATTTAGCCCACAAGCCCTCTCTGAGCTCAAGGACAAGGCGACACAGAGTCTTGACGCAGGCACGAAATTCGTCTCAACAGACGATACCCTCTCAGCGTTCATCTGGCAATCCGTCAGCCGCGCCCGTCTCGCCCGTCTAGAAGAGTCCACCTCGACGCTATTCTGTCGCGCCGTTGATGTGCGTACTCAGCTGGATGTACCAAAGAACTACCCAGGAATTCTCCAAAACATGACCTACAGCGTCTCGGAACTCTCTCAGATCGCCAACGAGCCACTCGGCATCGCAGCCTCACGTCTGCGCTCGAAGCTCGGTCGCGATGATCTCCGCCGGCGGACACAAGCCCTGGTGACATATTCACAGGACAAGGCTAACAGGGCGGGTATTTCCGTCACAGCAGATGCGAATCCATCAACGGATATAATGCTGAGTTCATGGGCGAAGCTGAAATGTTGGGATTACGACTTTGGGCTTGGGTTGGGAAAGCCAGAGAGTGTGAGGAGGCCGTTGTTTGAGCCATTTGAGAGCCTGATGTATCTTATGCCCAAACGACCGGATGGAGAAATCACCGTGGCATTGTCTTTGAGGGACGATGATATGGAGAGATTGAAGAGCGATGAGGAGTGGAAAAAATATGGGCGGTTCATTGGTTAGTAATTGGATGGGGTTGCTCGCGGGGCTTGAATGCAACGTTTCGGCGGGGAAGCTCATGACATAATTCGACATCACCCGAGCTTTATGCTTATTCTTGTTTATAGAGTCGTATTTTGCGGAGACAATATGTAGATCTCGGACTATTCCCCAGATGTGCGGTGCTACGATAGGTGCGGGAGATAAATGTGACGATCGTAGGGCTTGGCGTTTGCGGAGGATGAGAAGTAGAGCCGAGGCGATGACCGATTGAAGAGGTATAAGTGAACTGTAATCTACACGGCTATTGATTGTAGAGCACCCTCAAGATTTTCCTAGAATAGGGTTGCACCATGGATTTATCTGCCATGGGGTTCCCAGGGGCATTGCCTGACTGGAGTAACTTGAACATCCTGCATCGCAATACTCTCCCAGCTCGAGCCCACTTCTACTCCTACCCTGATCAACAATCAGCTCTATCCTTTAACCGCGAGCAAAGCTACTTCAAAAGTCTCAACGGAACATGGAAATTCCACTACGATATCAGTCCCTTCGATGCTCCCATCTGGGAAACTGCCAATACCAGCTCATGGGACGAGATTGAAGTCCCAGGCATGTGGCAGCTTCAGGGCTACGGACATCCCCACTACACCAACATAGACTATCCCTTCTCCGTCACTCCCCCCAATGTCTCATACGTCAACCCCACTGGTTCTTACTGGCGACATTTTAAAGTACCGGAAGAGTGGGACGGTGACCAGATCAGAATGCGCTTCGAGGGCGTTGATAGCGCGTTCCATGTTTGGGTCAACGGTGAAGAGGTTGGCTACAGTCAAGGGAGTCGCAATCCGAGCGAGTTTGATATCACGGACTATCTCACTCCTGGTCAGGCAAATGATCTTGCTGTCAGGGTTTATCAGTGGTCTGATGGTTCTTATATCGAGGATCAGGATCAGTGGTGGCTGTCTGGTATTTTTCGCGACGTTTACCTCATTCCCTTTGCTGAGTCTTCTATCATTGACTTTCAGGTCGACTCTGAACTAAGTGACTCTTTTGATGAAGGGTCGTTCAAAGTCAATGTGACGATTCAAGGAAAGGATGGTGACCTTGCTATAAGCTTACTCTCACCCAACGGCTCGGCTATTGATGAGTGGAGAGGATCATCCTCGGAAATGTACGAGAAGAAACTCTCCGGGGATGACTTTCATATTTGGTCCGCCGAGACACCAAACCTGTACACCTTGCTCGTCACCTTCAACGGTCGGACTATCAGCCAGAAAGTTGGTCTGCGTCGCGTGGAGATGAAAGGATCCAACTTTTACGTCAACGGAAAACCTATCATCATATATGGAGTCAACAGGCACGAGCATCATCATCTCACTGGACGTACAATCAGCTACGAGGACATGCGAAAGGATCTGCTACTCATGAAGCGATCCAACATAAACGCAATTCGCACAGCTCATCAGCCTCCCCATCCTGACTTCTTTGACGTGGCCGACGAACTCGGCTTCTACGTTATCGCTGAATCCGATCTCGAATGTCATGGCTTTGGCGGCATCGAACAAACAGAGGAGGAAGCTGCAGAATGGCTGTCCAATAATCCTGATTGGGAAGAAGCCTATGTCGACAGAGCTCGTCAGCTCGTGGAGCGCTTCATGAATCATGCTTCTGTTATTATCTGGTCTCTTGGTAATGAGTGCTTTTACGGCCGAAATCATGCTGCTATGAGCAAGTGGATCAAAGAGAGAGATCCGAGTCGGATTATTCACTATGAACAGGATCGCAATGCTACTTCAACGGATATGTATAGTCAGATGTACAGCACACCTGATGATGTGAGAGAGTTTATCAAGACCCATAAAGACAAGCCCATTTTGTTATGTGAATACGCTCAGTGAGTCTCCCTCAAACTCCCCAGATGAAATTTAGCTAATAGTACTAGTGCTATGGGCAACGGACCTGGTGGTCTTGTGGAATATATCAACCTCTTCAGATCCGAACCTTTATCCCAAGGTGGCCTTGTCTGGGAGTGGAGCAATCATGGGCTCCTCAAGAAGGAGAGGAACGTTACTTACTACGCCTACGGAGGTGACTTTGGCGACGAGCCCAATGACGGCGACTTTATCATGGACGGTCTCGTCTTGTCTGACCATTCGCCCATGCCTTCGTTGAAGGAGTACGCCAAGATCATCCAGCCTGTCTCGGTGAAACTGGCAAAGAACGGCACTGCAATGACTGTCGTCAATCATTATGACTTCTCTGACCTGGGTCATCTTGACGTTTCTTGGCATGTTGTCGCAGACGGCCTCAAGACTGAGGCCCGTCCACTTGACCTGCCCAGAGTACCTGCTGGGGAGAACATAACTGTGGCCCTCCCGTCAGTGCGGACCATCATGCAAAACGAGGCATGGGTTACGGTTGAGTTTAAGCTGAAGGAGGCTACTGTTTGGGCTCCTAAAGGCCATGTAATCGCTTGGGACCAACTTCACATCCAACGCTCAAGCATCAAGACGCGGGTCTTATCGCTCTTCCGTCGTCGAGTTAGCGGAGAGTTCGAGAAGAACGGGACTAAGCTTTTCTACAAAAGCGGTGATTCTTTGTTTGGTTTTGACCTGTTGCAGGGCAACGTGACTTGGAACGTCAACGGCGTCGACATCTTCCACCGTGGTCCTGAACTCTCCTTCTACCGCGCCTTGACACAAAATGACGCGGCATCTTCTGGCGACGGACCGATCTGGGAGCAAGAAAAGATCCCAATGATCTACCCTCAAGTTCGAGACGTTACATGGCGGATCGACGACGATGGCGCTGTCGTGCACTATAAAGTCTGGGTTGGAGTCAAGACACGTGCTTGGGGTGTTGAAGCAGACATGATCTACAAGATCCCGATTAACGGGCCACAGCTTCAACTCGAAGCTCGGGGCGAATTCGTCGGCAAGAATGAGTCGCATGTCATTCCCCGCATCGGACTCATGGCTGTTCTACCCGAGTCGTTCAACGATGTGTCATGGTTCGGCCGAGGACCTGGCGAGAACTACAAGGACTCCAAGCAAGGTTCCCGCATGGGGCAGTACAGCTCCACTGTGTCGGACCTGTTTACGTACTATGATTATCCTCAAGAGAATGGTAATCGCGAGGATCTGCGATGGTTGGAGATTGGCAACAAGGATGTCACGCTTGATGCACGACGAACGAAGAGTGAACCATTCAGCTTCACGGCCCGAAGGTACATGCCTTTCGATCTGGACGATGCCCAGCACCCGCATGACTTGAAGCCGTTGAACATGACAGCTCTACATCTCGATTACGATAACAATGGACTGGGATCGGCTACTGTTTGGGTGAGACCGTTTGAGAAGTACAGGTGCTACACCAAGCCATTCAACTTCACATTTGACTTCAACATAGTCTAGTTTAACAACTCAATCAGATCAGGATAATTTATTATCGGTGTAATATGATCATGCAAGTTCGGGAATGATAAATAATTGATTACTGAACTCTCCTGTCCGCCAAGACGTTGTAGCACACGTGTATGTCCCTTAGCAATTTGAGCAACACTTCCAGTTACACAACTGCTACCGTTATGCTTGATCCGGAAGAAAGACTCGTTCCTAATTAGGAATACGAAGAGATTGTTCGGTAAGTAACTTGTCTCAGCGGGCCGAGGCATTAGCGCTCAGAGCACAGAGTTCACGATTAGTGATCAACAATTAGTTAATTACTGATCAAAAGGAAATGACCCGAGACCGGAGCGAATTGTAATCAGCCAAGCCAGGAGCTTCAAAACCCTCCGGTGGTATATCTATTTTGTAATCGTCATTCGGAAAGTGTGAATAACGGCGCCGACGCATGCAACTATTTACACGTCGAATGTGACGCATGAATCATCGACAATCCTACTCTAACTTTAAGGAACAAAAAGATATCACCAAGCTTGATTGACCTCCCGAAAACGGCTCTTTCCCCGCTGCAATAGCCATGACTCGTCGTATCTTTGTTATCGGGGCTACAGGAGCTCAAGGTCTCCCGGTCTGTCGCGGCCTCACCAAGGATGGAGCTTACAGTCTACGAGTCCTCACTCGCGATGCCAACTCGAAACGCGCCAAGGAGCTAGCTGAGCTGGGCGACATTGAGTTCATTGAGGGCTCGTTCGCCAATGAGGATAATCTGCGAAAGGGGTATGAAGGTTGTTGGGGCGCTTTCGTCAACATCGACGGCTTCAACACTGGCGAGAAGACAGAGACGTACTGGACCATCCGCGCGTATGAGTTGGCCATTGAGTCAGGTATCAAGTTCTTTGTCTTTGGAAACTTGGACTACGGGTACAAAAAGAGTGGTTATGACCCCAAGTTCCGCTGTGGCCATTATGATGGTAAAGGTCGAATGGCTGAATGGATGCTAAGCCAGAGGGAGAGCCACAACATGGGCACTGCCATCTTTACTACGGGCCCTTACATTGAAATGGCAATCTCAGCACAGACAGTTATGACGCCTCGTATTGTTGGAGGAGTTGTCACTTGGGCTGTTCCTCTCGCCGACGGAGCAATTCCTCATGTCGCCCTCGATGACTGCGAGCACTACGTTCGCTGGCTGTTCGACAACCCTGAGATGTCCAACGGAATGAATCTCGAGGTTGCCATTGATCACATCAACTACCATGATCTCACCAAGGCTTTCACAAAGGTCACCGGCAAACCTGCACAATTCATCGACATCCCGTTGGAGACGTACTTCGAGCATATTCCTTGGGCTGGCACCACCCCATCTGGATACAACGCCGATCTCAATGATCCCGCGACAATGACATTCAAGCAAAACTTCACTGGATTCTGGAATATGTGGAGGCACTCTGGTGGCAACAAGGGAGTTGTTCAGAGGGATTACAAGCTTTTGGATGAGATTCATCCGAATAGGATCAAGACTGCGGAAGAGTTCTTCCAGAGAGAAGAGGAGAAGCGTAAGGCGCAGGGACTTCCAGGCATCTTTGAGACAATTGAGAGTGGCAGCCTCGGTATGATCCTGAAGCTGAGCGAGGATGGTAGGAAGGGGAAGCTGTAGTACTATAGACATGGATACTATTATAAAGTGCAATATAAACGTCAGAATGTGACTCAAGCCTTGATCACAGGATGCTGGCAGCTTGGTAGGCTCCACTGCCGTGTCGTCATCCTCTCCCCGCCTTGTTTGTGAGGGGAAATAAGATTTAATTACCGCTCCAGGACGCATGCAGTCCCTTAGCGCCGCCTTGTAAATCACTCGACATCTAACAGATGGAATCATAAGTCTACGAGGTGATCAAATTCGGATTCTTCAGCTAAACGCTGGTTCAAGCTTGACATTTCGGCGTGTCTAACTGAGCGATCCAACCTTCCCACCTCACGTCGCTATCATATGTCCGTGGTGACTTGAGTGACACTCTGCCACTGGATGTGTTATGTCAGACTATTCTTGCAACTCGGAACCTGCATCATGCTCTGGATTGCCTCTCGACGTCCCATTTTGACGAGTTGCTCTGGATTGATGCTCTGTGTATCGATCAGAGAGATCCAGACGCGCGGGCTTCCCAGGCCGCCCTTATGGGAGCGATTTACTCACATGCACGATACGTCCTTGCCTTCTTGTCCCCGCAATCAGAACCATCCAACTTGGGGTTGGATTATATAGAGGCGACTGCTCGTGAAACGGCGATACATTTCGACCCATCCATCTCACCTCAATCGTGAGTGGGAAGATTATCCCATCGATGCCGAGTTTAGTGGGATAGTTATTGTATGATAGCGGTCATCTTCCAACGACTGAATGACTATAAAATATGACATCTGTCGGGAAATCCACTGGTCAGATCCACCTGACCGTGCGTATCTTAGCTTACAATCCCTTATCTGGTGCGAGGCTAATATAAATTGGCCTCAACCCAATTAATTTAACTTGACCGGAATAAGGTCTCTTAAACCTCATTTAGTTGCTCACTTTGGTGCGAAGTAGCTGGTCGTCACAACATCACTTTTATCAACAAAGAATCGAGGATAGCAGTTGCAGACCAGAGACATTTACATGGTTAGTATGTCTTGAAAATGAACTCATCCAGTTGAAACGCTATTCTGCATATTTCTGAAATTAACTGGTAAATGAAATGGGAAATAGTTCTTTTCTCCACTCCTCCTCCCCCTGTAGCCAACATGTCCCCTCACTGGCATTCCTCCTCAATCTTTCTCAGCTCATACAACCAGTGTTCTATCATATCGGTACGATAAGGGTTCCCAATCTCTACAGGCGGCTCAGGTCCGACCTTCTCCCATTTCACCCCAATCTCCTCAGCTGCACGTCTCTCATCCTCTGGCAAATCGCTCCCTTCCAGGCGATCTAGAACGTCACTCATGCGTCCAACCCAAGTTTGCTCCCAGAAGTAGATGAGATCGCGAACCCCTTTATCGGAGTCTTCGAGGATGGAAGTAATGATCGCCTCAAACTCGTCCAAAAGATCCTCAAGTAGCTCCAACTTATGACTTTGATCATATTCAGACCCTTCTTGACCTGGGCAAAAAGTAACCCCACACTCGACACTCTTATACTGGTCTATGCAACAAGAATGGTGCATCCCTAAAGCGATAAATGTAATGTAGCGAAGGGTAGCATAGTGATGCCTTGGTAGGAGATAGCAAGAGAAATGTTCGAGGTATGTGATAAAATTACCAATCAGCTCCAATAGGGGGTTCTCGTTTATGTCGCTGCCTTTGAGGGATTCAGTACCACTGGAAGTGTTGCTTCCCGATGAGTCTGTGTGGAAGCGTCTTGGCTCATATTTGTATTCATAGGCATTGACCAACCCCTGTAATAAATGTCTGAGCATAGTGCAGTCCCCAATAAAACATTCGCAACTGCATTTATCCTCAATGCTGGCTGCAAATACAGCAGCGTGGACTTCGTGTAGCCAGGCCATCTCATCATCAGGTGCACATGGTGCTAGTAGTGAGCTGCTACTTTCAGATTCCGCCGATGAGTGAAATGTGAAGGGGCGCCTTTTCCAAGAGCGCCTTATATGGGCACCAATGGCCCAGAATATGCAACGGCATCCAAAGATGTCCTTACGTGACGAAAGAGGGAGCCGGCAGGAGATGCCTCCATAATCGGCTAACCAACGCAGATACGGCAGCTGTCGGAACCACATCCATGGGACAACATACAGATCCACCATGTCACCGTTAAACCACGCCCAGGTGTCTCGGAAGCCAACTCGGAAAAATATATCAGCGTCGCCTGGCGATTCGACCTCTTCGTAGACTGATACTGGATCCAAAGGCGGTCCAAATCTTGTGATAGCAAGGGGCGTAGGAACATGTATGTCACTCTCTTGTAGGAGCCGAGTGACTTCGAAGGCATTATAATCAAGAATATTCTCCGACGTTAGACCCAACTTCTCTATATCAATTCTAGACAGGTTGTCCAGCGCAAGCTGCTTCAATCTGTCACGGCGCTCTTTCATGTAACGCACGTACCTCAACTTGCACCTTTCAGAGGCATTGTTGAGTACTTGTTGTAGATTCGATGATAGAGGGATGGCGCAGTCAGCTTTTAAGAGAATAACAGCGCATTCGGCACACGTGCATCTCTTGCATATTTGCGTTCCATCTCCTTTACAATTCAGTCCACTAAGAGAGACAACATGTTCCAATGCGGAATAATTGAACCCATCTGTCTGGTTCAGGAGTGCTGTGTCTGATGCTTCTACTAGAACTTGCAGAATTGATGGTTTGTTTGTGGCGAGGTGAAGCGGACTATGCCCAAAAATATTTCGCTCAGCAAGGGTGCTGGGATGGTTTGATACCAAGAGTTTGACTTCTTCCAAATTATTGGACAGGATCGCCAAGCCGAGTGGACCACAGCCATAAGCTACATATACGGAAGAGTCTTTTTCAGCACGGCAGACGCAGTGAACTTGAAACTATAGATCGACGAACCTTGAGCTATCTCGGTTGAGCAAGAGAGAAAATAGAGCACAACAGCTATACCAGATCCGTTGATCTCTTGTCGTGACTCATCAAGGATTGTCCTAGGAATCGCCAAACCTGGGTTCGACTGATGTGCTAATGTGTCCTCGGTGTTTGATCGCAATATAAGGTCTGCACAGGCAGCAGGCACTGCATAGGTGACACTGCTATACGAATATATCGAAAACAATGTACTGATGGGCGTACTGAGAAATATGTCAACAAATTAAATACTCGCTTCTAAGAATTGCGTACCAGGAACCTACCGGCCGTATACATCATAATCATTCGCTGGGGCCTTGTTGATAAGTAAGTACTGGAGAAGATCAAGTAGAGGACTGGACTGCCGATAGTCAGCCTGACTTTGCAAAAACTCAACTTGGCCATAGTAACGATCGATCTAATGACTTGGTTAG
This sequence comes from Fusarium miscanthi, assembly GCA_014898875.1. Taxonomy (NCBI): domain Eukaryota; kingdom Fungi; phylum Ascomycota; class Sordariomycetes; order Hypocreales; family Nectriaceae; genus Fusarium; species Fusarium miscanthi. Next base: position 162,232 of record JAAVUA010000119.1, read on the forward strand.
TTTTGCAGCGCTAACCCGGAATTGCATTCAGACCCACGCAACTGGCCACACGGTGGATTAGAGACCGGTTAAAGCCGTCAACTGCTCGGGGGGATGCCTTCTTAGCTCGAAATAAACCCAGTATTGAGGAAACCACAGACGGAAGTAACTCTTCCCGCCACTCTGGAATATCTATACAGCCATTCGCTGTACCTCCAAGACCAAAGTAATACTCAGAGCGTTCCAATAACTCCAACATCCTAAAGGCTGGTGCAGACTTTGAGTCAACAATAGGATAGTAGGTGAAGTTGGGACTGAAGCTCGAGCCTCCTGCCCCCGATCGGATCGTAAATGAAAGCTCTATAGCCGATTTGAGCAACGACGGAAGTCCGAGGTAGGTCAAAGCGAATTTCTGGCTTCGATCTGGTTCTGAAATTGCGTGAGAAGCTGGACATCCGGGTGCATGCTGCTCAGCCGTTGTCTCTTGAGAAAATCTCAAGGAGGCCCAGACAGCACTCTTGCGCTGGAGATGTCGGCGGTGGCGACATAAGCATGCGAAGCGGCCCCCAGTATAGCCTGACACAGTTGTTTTGGATTTTGCCGCACTTTCATGTGGTACTGGGGGTTTCCTCTTTGACCTCTGCCGCTCTTGAGTCACTACAGCATCACACATCTCTTGTAATACTGCCGGCCTTCTGAGAAGCCGTCCAGTGACCAGGGCAGGAGTAATCTATAACCCATGTCAGGATTTGTCACGTCATAATTTCAGTGAACAGTGTTGCTTACGTCTTGTAGTGTTACATTGATGGTCGACCCTTGGACTAGCAGCTGTTCGAGTAGATTCTCAAGACCATCAAAGCGTGTCTCAAATTGCGACATGGTGCTTTGTATACCTTGAATGGGATTGCTGATAGCTGAGACCTCGGACCGGACGACGAGAAGATCACTGGAAATAGTCTGCGAAGTCGCCTGCAGTGTGGCTAGCTTCTCAGAGCCTAGATGTGATACAGAGCTGGCGACATCTTAGAAAACTAAGGCTCAGAAAGGTCTGCACATGACAATTACTTACAGTCCTAGACTTTGCAATCCTAACTGAAGAGTTGCATTGATGTGATGTAATTTGCTCGCAATTTGCTCGAGCTTTGGGCGCTGGAACGGATACAACAGCTTTTTGCCCTTGTTTCGAGCCTTGTTCTTTCGACCAGCTGTGCCTTGGTAGTCCGTAGTGAGTTCGGCTACAAGGCTCTCCAATGCCTTTAGTTGCTCGCTACACGAGTTCAAGGATTCGCGTAATGCCTCTGTTGCTGTTCTGTGGTCATTCTGGAAGCGGGAGATTGATGATTCGATGACTTGGAGTGTCTTCCTCAGTGTGTCGTTTTGCTGAATCATGGAGGCTAGGTCTTGATCGCGGGAAGTCAGAGAGCCAAAGTAATCCGTGATGCTTACAGTGACTTGGAGGCCTAGCGATACTACGGCCAAGGCCAACCCAGCGACGGAGAGAGGGTCAGCCATGGCGAAATACGAGATCGCGGAACTCTAACGATATTGTTTGGTGGGATTGGGGATTTTGGGGAGAATGGGTCTACGACAGGACCAAGTCTAGAACTCTGCTGACTGCATATCGATGCCTGATCAGGCCGTCATCACACAGTCTACGTATCTTATCAGCCACGTTTACACAAATTTGTGAATTAAGCCATGTTGGAAGACAGAAAGTCCAACTCAGCTATATACAGTAAAATTGAAAATGTTTTTCTTTAACTAAGTCTGACTTATTTCAGAATAGCGCCCCTGACTTTGACATCAAACATCGACAGTTACATCCCTACAGGGTAACCAGCCACACTAGATGTGGCTAGTGCAGCCTCACAAGCTGAAATGTGCCTACATACAGAACGGGCGATCACGCTGCACATTCTTGCAGGTCAGCCAATAATAAATAGAGCTTACTAAGATATTTAGGCGCTTATCTTTTTGGAAATTAAATCCCTCATCCGCATGATTTCAATTCCATTTCCTACGGCAAAATCCCCCCGCTTAACGATTATACTAAAGAACTAACTGAATCCACTATTCAGCTTACTAAATCAAACCTTAAGGTCTCTAGTCTCAGCCGTTATACTGCTAAAATGCCACTGAAAAGCAAAAGCACAGTCAGAGTGCATGAGATCCCCGCAGGCACTTTGGAAGCTCAATACCTTGCCTTCGTTGAGCATCTTTGCACCAAGCCAAAGAAGCCTTCTAAGCTCCATTTCTCTCGAGTTACCAGGCACTTAAAAGGAAAGCTCAAATCAAGTACATCAGCATCTGTATCAACCGATGAGCTGAGCGAGGATGCAAGGTCAACGGACGAAGCGGAGCAAGGTGCATCACTTCTTGACTATCCTCGGTCGACTGCAAGGGGATGGACAAGGATCACCTACTGTCGCCAGAATGGCCACCTCATCGGCACAGTGTCTTTTGAGAGTGACATTCTCAAGATGGAAGCCCTGGAACGACATAAGAAGGATAAGAAGTCGAGTTGGAAAGACTGGGTAGTGGAGGATAACTTCAGCGAAGTCACGGTTCTTTATGAAGGGCCCGATGCAGAGTTTGAGTACGCATTACTCTTGCGAGAGTATTGTTTCAGAGCACTGACTGTCTCTTAGCATCTGCGCGGTTCACGGACAGGGCGGCAATGCTATGGATACCTGGACCGCTGATAATGGCAAAATGTGGTTGAGGGACTTCCTACCAGAGCATGAGAAGTTCAAAAACAGCCGAATCATGACTTTTGGTTATGATTCGGACCTGACGGACAGAAGTACCGTCATGGGACTGGATGATTGGGCAGAAGCTCTATTACGGTGTCTGAACGAAGTGCGAACAGGTGACACGGTAATTTATATCACCCTAACATGAGATAGACATATTGCTGACTGTTACCAAGGAGAAAGTGCGTCCTTTATTGGTCGTATCTCACTCTCTAGGCGGACTGGTAGTACGAAAGGTATGTTTCACACTGAAGTACATTAAATTGCAGCAACCAAATGTTCAGTAACTGACCACCTACTCTAGGCCATCACACGGCTGAATAATACACTCAACTACAACAATATCGCTATATCTCAATTTGGAATTGTATTTCTCGCAACACCACACAGTGGGTCCACAAAAGCTGATTGGAACGACTTCCTGGTGGCGACCGCCCATGTCTTAGCAGGTGTTAGAATAGAGGCAGTTAAGATGCTGCAAGCGTTCAACACTGCCTCAGTTTGGGATTCTCAAGCATTCATCAACTTGAACCCCTGTCCACCCTTTCGATGCTTCGCGGAGGGTCTCAAGATGCGAGTGAAAGGAGAATCAATTCATGTAAGTCTAGGGACTTCCAATTACATTATTCCTCGTTCTGAACTTCTTTCAAGATTGTGACACAATCCTCAGCGACTCTCGGCAATCAACAGGCATACCAGATCATGAACGTTGATCACACTTCCATTTGCAAGTTTACGTCGAAACTAGGACCTTTCACGACAATCACTATGACACTATGGGAGTTGCTTGATGAAGTGAGCACTGGTGGAGCACATAAAGTTCCGGAGCAGCGTGAGATGATGGAGACTTGTTCAAGCAGATCAAGGACAACTCTGAATGGGTAGGCTTTCATTTGCATCACCAATAGTTTCAATCGCTAAGCTTTTCCTGTTAGAGGCCAAGGCCCAGTAGTTGAACCAACCGCACAAACCAACGTGACATCAGGAATTCAGCATACCAACCCAAATGAGAGCCCAGAAGATTCGCTAGCTACGCTCCAGCAGTTGACGCCATTGAACTCAGACCCCTTGCTTCCCTCAAAACGAGTAAGGCGAGTTCCAAGGACCCATGAAAAACGAGAGAAGATTTTCCAGAAACTTTACTTTAATCATCTTGAAGACCGTTACGGCAGCATTAAACTGGCACACACGGATACTTGCAAATGGTTGCTTACAAACAACCAGTTTCTGGAATGGATTAGCAAGAAGGATCACCATACAGTTTTATGGCTGAAGGGCCATCCAGGTACTGGGAAGTCAACCATGATGAAATTTACCGTTTTGGAACTGAGTCGCTCGTATCCACAAGATATCCTGATCTACTTCTTTTTCAATGCCCGGGGAGAGAATCTAGAAAAGAATACCCTAGGAATGTACCAGTCGCTCGCATATCAGCTTCTCTCAGGACTCCCCCGACTCAAGGAGGTCATTGACGACTTCGGCGTCATGGACGTGGCAGAGGGTGAAGATGCAGTTTGGAAAATACCGCAACTACAGCCTATTCTGCTTCATGCCGTTCAAGAGCTTGAAAGGCATAGATTGTGGGTGTTCGTGGATGCCTTAGATGAATGCGAAGGGAGTGAAATCAGTGACATGATCAAGTTCTTCGATCACCTTGGGCAGAAGGCCAAAGACAACGGGATCGAAGTTCGTGTCCTTTTTGCAAGCCGTTATTACCCACGGATCAACATCCCAAAGAGCGTGGAAATCACGCTTGACACCCAAGAGGGACATACTCGTGACATTGAACGCTATATTCAGAGCAATCTGGAAGTTGGTAGCAATGAAACGGGCGAAAGAGTCAGTGAAACAGTCAAGAACCGTGCTAAAGGGGTTTTTCTCTGGGTTGTCCTCGTTGTTGAGCTTCTGAACCGGGCTGCCATAGATGGAATGAACCTAGAACCGAAACTCGAGAAGTTACCCAACGATCTAGGCAAGCTTTTCGAAGATATCCTTACTAGAGACCTTGAGAATTCAAATACGAGAGGGATGCAACTTTGCATCCAGTGGGTTCTCTTCGCTCAGCGCCCCTTGAGTCGAGAGGAACTGTATTTCGCAATCATTTCTGGAGGAAAAGAAGAAGAAATCAAGTCCTGGAAAGCCGATGATGTTACTGCTGAGGTCATGGACAAATTCATCTTGAGTTGCTCTAGAGGCCTTGTGCATCTAAGTGGAACATCTGTGCAGTTCATCCATGAGACAGTCCGAGAGTTTCTCTTGTCTGAAAATGGCTTGATGCTTATTCAAAGCGATTCAACTCAATGTCTCACTGGAACTTCTCACAATACCTTGAAAGATTGCTGCCTAAGCATCATACCAGCCCTGGAAGCTCATTGGATTGATGGTCCGCCGGACCTCGACGACCTGGGTGGAACGGATTCCTCCGTAGTCCAGTGCACCCGAGAACGTTACTGGAGTTCGAAGCCAAAGCCAATGCAAGACCTCAAGATTCCTTTCTTGAAATACTCATTGGAGTACATTTTAGAGCATGCTAATGCTGCTGAAGCTGGGGGTATTTCCCAAGTACTGTTCATTCGGAAATTCCAACTCCGGCATTGGTTGCTCCTCAGAATGGTTTTCCTGGACCTAGAAGCGTACATTTCGCTGGACTCAACCCCGCTTTACACTTTCACAGAGTTAAATCTTGGATCTCTTATAAGCGGCATGATGCGAGATGAGCCTCTGCTTGATTTTGAAAGCGGCGGCGCCGGCTCAGTAATTCTATATGACCTCAAATATGTTATTCATGCAGAGTACATGACCCTTTGGGACTCCGGCTCCCCACCTATCGTTTTAGCGTTGTTGAGGCGTCGTTACGATGCTATCGTCGGCTTTTTGTTTCCAAGATTCGTCAATGGCAGTGAAAATGCGGATGATGCTCTCGTATCTGCAATCAAGCACCTGGCTCGAACCTACATATTATCATCTCACTGGAGAAAGAAAACGCGACATGCCCGAATACTTCAGTTCTTCTTCCAATGGGGAGATGAGTTGAACATATTGACTTTGCTTCAATCTGGTAGATTTGCCATGGATGGCAAAATCTCAGCAGAAATGCGTTGCAGCCCACTTTCCGCTGCAGCAGAAAAGGGATATGCAAATGTCGTCCGGTACATCCTACGCGATACGGATTTGAATCTCAATCTTCAAGACGATGATTTAGGGCTAACACCATTGTCCAGAGCTTGCAGGAACGGATACCTGTCGGTTGTGGGGCTTTTGGTAAAAGATAAAAGAACAGATGTCAATCTTGGTTGCACGGCTTTTGGGAAGCCGCCCCTAACCTACGCAGCGGAGAATGGATTCCTTTCCGTGGTCCAGTTTCTTCTGTCTTGCAGTAAACTGAACGTTGACCTCCGCGACAAAGATGAGCGCACGCCATTGTTCCACGCAGCGATGAAAGGGCACACCGACGTGGTATCACTTCTCATCAACACCCCGGGCGTCTACATAAACTCAAAGGACAAGATTTATCACAGCCCGCTTTGTTGTGCGATTCTTCAAGGCCACGAGGATGTCGTCAAGCTGTTACTTGAAAGTCCACAGGTCCAAACCAACTTCCAAAATGTACGGGGCAAAACACCTCTCGCTATGGCCTACAACTCCAAGCATTCCATTGTACAATTACTGCGTGCGCACCTTGGTAACGGTAACTTGGATGGGGCTCTGGGTAACCTTGAGGCCGAGGGTTGGGCGACAGAGCACGGCGTGACAAGTCTATGGTGGGCTGCCATGCAAGGAAACGATCTGCTGGTGGGAGAATTGCTTGATGCGGGAAACGTCGACCTGAACTTCAAAGACACGACGCATGGCCGTACACCCCTATGGTGCGCTGCAGAACAAGGCCACGAACAGGTTGTGGCTCGACTCCTCCAAGAGGAAGGCATTGGACTTGAGCTTCAGGATGACAAATACGGTCAATCGCCACTTTGTGTGGCAGCTAAGCATGGCCATAAAGGAGTCATGAAATTGCTTCTAGAAAAGGAGGTTCATCTAGACTGTGAAGATAAGATAGGGCGAACACCATGGATATGGGCTATTATAAGGGAAGATAATTCAATGAAGGAGATGTTGGAGAAGCAGTCTAAGTATCTGTTTTAGTAAAATAGCTATCTTGAAGATTACTACTTCTCAACACGCCCAAGCGACTCCCGCATACTGATGCTCCAGGCTTTGCCAACTGGATTTCCGTCATCGCCTTCCATGCCCATATATCTATTTGAAACGCAGCCGAAGTGCTGGCTGTTCTTGGTATGCTTCTCCATTCCGATGCCGAGAGTTGGTTTGATTTCTGTGTTGTACGATCTTATCTCAGCTGTTTTACTGTTCTCCCAGACTTGACCGGAGCGAAAGAGACAAATGTTTTCGTGGGGCTCAACAGAGACGAGCTTTCCACTACGTTCTGATACCTGCGACTCGTCTTTGAGAGATGGCAAGCAACCTGGTTCAAGAGTGTCTGCCTGTGATCGCGGAAGACGATCTCGAGCCGATCCCCAATGCTCATGGGTATCAGTGTCACCACTCATTGAATCTGCGCTGACTGAGTAACCCTCTGGATCCGGTAGAGCCAATGTAGTCTCCGTATCAGTAATCGGGACTGTGCAGAGCGCTTTAAATATTCCGATGTCGGAAGTAGGAGATAGCCCTCCGCACCACCAATCTGCAGGCAGTACTGCTTCCCATACTCGATAGGTCGCAACATCTTTCCAGTAGAGAGCGAAGACAATGTTACGATAGCCAGAGCAGTCTGTGAAGCTCGATCAAGCGTGGTGGTGAGGCCCCAATTTGGTGCTAATGCCTCGGGGGATTGTGTCGATCACGTCTGTTGGGTCGGTTGATGGAAGATGTTGGACGCTGAGGTCGATTTTGACAATGGCGGGTGTTTCCTTGGGGAAGCGTACGGAGTGGGAGGCTTGTTGGGGGCCTCTAAGCAACGAGGATGATAGAAGGGTTGCGTGCAATTGACTTTGAGATGGTTTGGAATGGCAGGCTTCAGACATGGCCTCTTCGGTATGCTGTACGAGTATTAATGCAGTTGCCAACTACCAGAAAGAAAGCTCACGTCGCATTTGAACATACCTCTCAATAATCATGTTTCATTTACTGAGACGGTGCTAGTAAGCAAGGAGATTATATCTTGGACTCGGAAATTTATCTTACTTACTGTCTTATACACCTTGTTTATATCTCGTTCTAGTAATCCTGGCCTTTCTCCGCCTTGGCGTTTGTCGCCCCGTCCGCTTACTTACTGTATGAAGTGAATTCACGAGATAAACACGTGTTTATATAAGTCACAGACTGATACCTAAAGCAGCAACTGCTATTATTAATATTTTCTTTAATTATAAGAAAATATAGAAACTAAAATAAATAGAGGCTTGTATTATAATATTACTTTCTAGCAGATCTATAATATTAAGAATAATTATATTTTATTTTATTTTATTTAATTGTAGCTATATATTCTATTACTATATTTATTTTAATTAGTTTACTTATTCTCTTTTTATTATATTATAATACTTTAAATATCTATAAATTCTAAGATTTATTAATGCTAAAATTAATAATTTATATAAGGAAGATATAATTAAGTAGAGATCAGGTTACTTTAAGCCATTAATAATTAATTTTGAACCACCCTTAGACCTTAATGCTATTATAGATCTGACTTTAGGTCACCCTAAATAAATATTTGCATATAACTTAATAGCTCTAGATAAAAAGATAAAACCTCAGGAGCTTAATACAAAAAACTATGGTTGGAGTAGCCCTATCGTCAAGACATTAGGTAGGGGTTTCTAAAGAGCAGTCTACACACTATATTAGGTACCCCCGTATTTAAATCATAAACGGCTCGTATTTCCAGATAGGAAGTTGCCGACGTCAGTCTTGAGGCAGCTCAGTATTTCCGTGACCAGATCATGTGCCAAGACCTTTATCTCCTCAATGCATATATCAATCCAGTAATTACAAAGAAGTAATTCTCCCAAACGCCCAGAGGATCGGTCAGACTGGCCACCACCCAGACCTTTAGCTAACAAAGTTGAAGGCGGCCTCTGTAGTGTTGCATGTACTCTAGACAACGAGCTCCATGCCCTTTGTAATAAAGCCATAGAGTTAGCAATACTCTGATATAAGCTAATAACTATTTTACATACCTAAAGGGGAGTAAAGGGTAGTAGAGAGTATATTCCCTAACCTTTAATATTTATTTTAATATAAATAATACCTCTTTTAAGGCTATAAAGCTTTAAACCTTTTTATAATATTTTATATAATAAAATATTTATAAGAATTTATTATATTAAAGATTAATATTATATAATTAAATGTTTATAATTTATTATTTATATATATCAATTTTAACTTTTAACTTTTATTTTTTAAAACCTAAGTCTCTTTTAATTATATTACCTTATTATATTATATGTATGGTAACATCTAGAAGAGTAATGATTCCGACAGTATGGGTCAGAACAGGTTTCAGGTGCACCACAATGTCCAGCATATGAATATGATTCCGGGTTGATTGCATGGTACCATTCATGTGCTGGTTCCCCTTTTAGCTCACTCGTGACTATTCTTCGAAGAGAGCCAACTCTGACACACTTGTTGTTTTCCCGACAATCCCAACTATGGATGCTTGCCCTGCTCCCCAGCATATTCTCAGCGTGTACTCTGGGTCTCTCCCCCCTGGACTCTTGTGCCACCTGCATCAAGCCACGTGGCAAGACATGGTGTCGATTCTTCATATTGTCGCTACCCCCGTCTTCCTGGAAATAAGGTATATCAAGGTTTGCCTGTGAGTGAATTTCGGTTGATAGGGTTACGGAGGAGCTGTCTTTCCCGAAGACGTCGGCGGTGGGTAGCTGTCCATCGTAAAGGTAATGAAAAAAGTGACTTAGATGTGTGCAAACTTTAATGTTTCTCGAAAGTGGGAATTCTACACCACGGCTTGCTTGCACCTCGTTCCAAGATAATACTTGATGGGCACACATTCGAATATAACCAGTTCTGGCGATGCATACCCGATCCGATGGCTTCTGAGCCTCATCTGTTGAAAAGCACAGAGTTGGATGCTTAACTTCGCAACCAGAGCAGTACATCCAGTCCCGATCATTTCTTGCTGCGAACTTGCAATCCAGTGAGATGCCTGTTTGTCGCCGAAACTCAAACTCTGGTCGGCACCTCTTGCAGATGCGTTCCCTCCTAATCAGAGCCCCCAGTCCCTTGATGTCTATTCCGGAGCTTTTTATTTTATGTTGGAAGCAGTGCAGGTCGTAGGGTGAGGGGTTGATGCGTATCGACCCTTCGCACCGTTCACAGCAGCCTTGATCGGAGAAGACATGTGATTGAAATGTTTGATCCTTCATGATATTTCTGAACTTCTGGCAGACTTGGCGAAGGACGAAAAATGCAAAGAGTGATTGCTTATCGGATCCATCATATAAGATCTTGATGATGAGTAAGAATATTTCATCAGGAAGGACTGAGAAGTAGCCGCAGGCTGGAGGGTAATGTGCTTTGGTGATGACTTCTTTCTGTTGGCTAGATTCCTTCAATTTGGCTTGATCGCCAATTTCTCTGCGGTATTGGTGCTTCTGGCGGAAAAAGAAGTTGGATAACCACCGTATGAACATATTGACGAATTGCATCATAGTTGTTCGTTCTCAAGGGTTGTTTCTCACTAATGTGTGTAGGGTAGTTAATGATCTGATGAGAGAAAAAGGTAAGAAAGAAAAAGGCGAATAGATGGCTCTTTTGTACTCATCGAGCAGCCACCGTGGCCCCCTTCGAATGATAGTTTAATCGCAATGTATCAATGTTCAATAGCCTTAAAGTTGTTGAAGTTCTGATTCGCACGAGCTTAGAGTCTGAGTGGTTAGGTCATTGGGTTGGCTACCTTTGTGGCGAATAGCTAAGTTTGGTGTGCTGATTTACGCTCTCAGCTACAAGTCTTGGTGGTTAAAACGATATCTGGCTTAGTGGCTGATAGCCTATGTCACCACAGAGAACTTAAATAAGGCTTAGGGTCTCGGCCTTTACATTTAAAGACTTTTAGAAGAATTATCATCAAACAGCAAGAAACATACATGGGAACCTTGTTTTCTATTTTTGCTAGGCCGGATTCTTTGATGCTTGATGATTGACAGAATAGGAGGAATTTCTGAACCTCAGGTCCGCTGAAAGAGGGCCACAAGTAGAGGAAAACCTAAGAAGAGCAACTTAACGCTCGCCAAAGATGAACCTCCATTATCGTCGTCATTGTTACCGTTCGGTCCTGTGGCATCAGGAAAAACTTGCGCTCTTCTTGTCCCCGTACCCCGTCCCCCCCACATGTCTTTCCTGGTAGCTGTACCTGTTCCCGTTACATGAGCCTCGGTACCTGTGTACCATTCCTCCATTGCATCCGCCGAGTATCCATTCCCCATACAGTAAGAAGCGTAATAGTGTCTCATCGTCTCTGCATCTTGCGATTCCTGCCCGTTTGAGCAACTAGCCTGTGCGCAGCTGTCAATGTGTTTGCTGACGGCTTTCGCTTGACCCTCGTCGGATGCGCAGTAGCATTTCTCTTGGTATGGTGCGCCGCAGTTTAGGGCGCTGCCGACATCAGCGTTGGGGTTGTTGGGACGGAAGAGACATGGCCGAATGCATTGTTCGACGTCGCCTGGAATTTGGCGGAAGATATTGACTGTTTGAGAGAGAGACTGAGTCGCGAGGGCGAGCAGTGTAATTAATCTCATGGCCATTGGAGTCATTTTGAGGATAACAGCTCGGAGATGAACAGGCCGCGGCGTTACTGATTGTTGATCTAACGGTAAGAATTTAAGATCGAAATGAATAGACTTGAAGAAAGATGAATGCACTCTGGTGCAGACATGTCAGATTCCGTGCGGCGTAGTCAACTTTATCAGTAAATTCCAGGATGACTCTTCCCCTCATGCGCATTGGTAGCAATCAGGTCATCAGTGCTGTTGGCGGTTGCGGGACCAATCACAAGCTCTCTTACCTGCCAAGACTGTAGATCTCTGTTTCATAGCCCTGCAGCTTCTTTTTCATCACTGCCATCACCAACACATAACTATAAATATCTCACAGGTTTATAGCCGTAGATTGTTTGTTGAACCCGAAAATGTATGAAAGGCATGACTGACTTGCGGGGAGATTGGGCACAGTCAACTAATTGGAGTCACCAGTGGCGAGCACTGATCTACTTAGACCTGGTGTAGGCTACTAACGACAATTGAACCAAGCAAAGTCGTGATGAACATAAATCACGACTTCAGGTTACACATCCCGCAGCCCCCAGCACTAAACGATCACTAATAGGACTTAGGGCTCATATTTTCGTTTGTACTTAATAATGAATGCTTTCTAATAGCTTGCAAGACCTTGGCATGTCTGATGCAAACTAGCAAGGATCCATAATTACAGCATAGTCTTAGCACTTAGGCAAGCCCTGCGGCAATGCAGAAGGCATTAGGTTCGAAACCTATAAAGGGTACCTTTAACCCTTTTATTAACGCAGACCTCTAAAAGTAGCCTAGCATGCCGACTGAGGGCTATCGGATCAATAAGTATCGTTGTGTTCGACGGCGTAACTTCTTCAATAAAGAGAGAAAGCTTATTGATGACGGACTCGCTTCAGGGGAAATGATGGATAATACGGAAGACAATGCCCCAAGCCACACGTTCCTTTCGACCACTTACCCTTGTCTGATGATGAAATTGTAACAAGTGATTGAAAGCTTGAAGATCACCAGGAATAATGAGTAAGATAGACTGAGAGGCGGAGTAAGTTTGATATAAACAGATCGCGTATCTTTTAGTCCTTGATTTCTCTTAACGAGTTAGATATAACACTTATGTTGGAGGCCTATCGCTGAAAGCCCAGTTTACGCTGCACATCCTAATCCCACCAAGTCTTCTGAACACTATGTATCTCCCGCTGGATGGTGCCCAGCCTTGACACAACGATTCATTGAAGGTAACGCCCATGCTGCCCTGCTCCTGTACTCTGCCTGGAACGTGCAAGAAGAATATACCAAAGTAAGAGACTAATGCACGTGAAAGGTAGGATTATCGCGACAAAGAGTTCCGAGACTGTACGGTATATCCCGGCCGTACCCACGATTGACTGTGAGTCTTCAGCGCTGAAAAGTTGAATGTTATAGAAGGTCTAGAGACGGTAGTCGTGTATCAGTGCTTTGCCCTGGATATGCGATGAAGGGTGAACATACAGCTACGAATGTCCCGGGTAAGAACACCATCGTGACTAGCGTTATAACACGCATAGATATTGTCTCCTCTTGAGTCTTGCGGGCAATTTGCTGCATCCTGTCCAGATGAAGATGGGAGGCTTTGGTCAAGGAGCAACTAGCTTGAACGCTGCGAAAACGCAACATTTCTTCGAACTGAGAGGTAAAACGCGGTCAGCACTGTAGTTTTAGTAATTCAAGAAAAGTCCTACCATCTTCTTCTGCTTTCGTAGCCAAGAGATCAAGGAATTGATCTGAGTGACACGGATCTCCAAGTTCTTTCGGATACGATCTACGCGTTGGGAAAATGAATCCAAGTCGCTAAAGAAAGACCGTGTAACCATCTCCTTCGGCAGATTCTCTCGGGTTGCCAAAATCTCGTAATGATCTGAGATATCGCGGATGGTCTGCAGATTCAGCTGGATTACCAGGAGAGAGCTTTCAAGACGCTCGAGAATGGATTCAATATGCTCGGATTCCTTGAACGGAAAGGCGTCGAGACTTGTCAGGCTCTCTAGCCTCCTGGTCAATAGCTGGGAAACTGGTCGGTCTGGCTTGACGTCTTCAACAAATCTGGTCTCCATCTCGCTGGCAACGTCCACTTCTAGAGACGAGGGGGATATGTCAGGGCGGACGCCGGTTTGAGCCGCCTTTAGGTGTTTCAATGTCCTCCGAATCTCGCCCTCTGTGTCGCAGATGTACTCTCTCCAAGACTTATCGCACCATTCAAGGTGGACGAGATGCATCCGCAGTGTTGCAGCGAAGGAACCGCATAAACCTTTACTTAAGGCAGAATTGAGAATCAGATCCTCTGCCATTGCCTCCTTCATCCTCTCATACATGACATTATTGGTCTTGATGTTTAGCCAGAATGCCTTTCCGTTAATAAATTCGTATTTATGATGAACAGCCATCTGTTGAATGCCCCAGTTTGTGTTGCCCATGTCATCGGTTGACCTTTCGACAGATCGCAGCATATACTGCACGACATGTTCCAGACCAGAACGGCCAAGCTGCTGAATCTCAAGAACACTGGATCGGGGATGTTCTATGGTATCGTAGCTGTTGAAAGCAGCCATATGGTAATTCTGAGGCTCACTGCTATATCCGAAGGAAAATAAAAAGTCTAGAAAGCTAGCTGGGATTTGGTAGAAAGAACATATCAAAGCGAAGCTTTGACGTGAGCAATTCAATTGAGTGCGCAAGGTACTGGAATTGATGAATCTTTGCAGGTTAGTAAATCTCCAAATTCTGTTGAGCGGCTTTAATTACATGGAAGAAGAACTGGGGTCTTTGCGGTTCTGCTCTAGATGTTTTTTCAATGCAAGGGGACACGCGATGCTCTGTTCGATGTAGCCTTGAGCAAGTCAGATATGACAAAAATTTGGGAATGAGGTATTCTGATGTTATTACCATTTGGAGAATCGCTTGGCTCGACAAAATGAATCTCTTCAGTCCCGGCCTGGAAAAGTTGCGGCTCAGACGCGTCCAAAACGAGGCGGTAATTTTCAAGGACGTTCCTCGGCTGGTCAGGTCGCAACAGATTACACGGGTACGCAGACGACTGCTCACAGCTCCGCTTAAACGACTGATATGGATCCATCGCGAAGGATCCGGCTAATTGAGCTGAAGCTGTGCAGTGGATCGGTCGATTCAACGTGTCGAGCTATTCCCGTAATTGTCGATGGGGATGCTTGCAGGTCGGAAAGCGAAGACGCAAACATAATCATCGGTAAAAGCATGAGTATGCAATAAAACAAATCGCGTAATGTAACACCGCCTCTTTCACAATATTACATGTAACCCAAACCAATCGCGAAACGACACAGGGTGTATTTTGATAACGTGGCGTAAAAGAGCCACTGATAGTGCTTGTGTGTCCGTCTCGGCCAAGTGTGAGATGCTAGTCTACAATAATCCCCTGCGGGGGGGTTAGTGGCAATGCGGAAAGAAAATAAGCCATCCGAATGTGCTGTAAGCCGGAAGACGATTATTCTTTCACCCTAGAAGTGGCTGCAGGCCATCAATGTGATTGGATCAAGGGACTCACAAGGCAGACTGAAGACGAGGCGAATATTGGCTTTCAGCCGCACGGGATGCAAATAGCGCAGTCGAGGCACTGTTGGAACGCAGACCTTGACAAGTTTTGGAAGCAAAGTTCGCATACTAGAAGACGTCCATCAGTTCGCATTAAACATTAGACGTTCTGCAAACCATTTCAGCTCTCAGCTGCACATCATCGGGTCCAACTGAAGGCCTTGTGGAGCGGGCAGACTAGGCTACTTGGCGCCAAAGTGTCTGCTGGAGCCGCAATGTCGACGTCTGATCGCATACCTCTATTCCCACAGGTTCCCGCCTATGCCCAAGATGCTGAACATGGTGCGTTCTCTATTAGAATTATAGGTTATTACTAAACCAAAGCAGGCACGGAGCTGCAGGATGTCGCAAGGCATGACACAATACTGTCTCCCGCTGGGCACGTCTCTGAGTCTCAAGTCCACGTGCCCATTCCTTCGGACCTTGCCAATGCCGCTGGCCTGAATCTCGACTCGACAACAGAAGAAAACGTTCATGAAGTGACCCACTTGACTTGTAAGCACTCTCATGCTACGAGTCCCTTACGCTCCCTGTTTGACACGTTGCATAGACACCGCTATCTCAACAGACCCTCAAGAGTTCTACGAGAGATACCATCTCCGTCCCAAGCAATTCAAGTACCCTCGTCAGACAGAGATCCTAGTCGGCATTACAGTTTACAACGAACCGAAACACTTACTCCGCCGGACTTTGCTCAGTATTGTCCAGAACATCTGGTATCTAAACATCCGTACACAGTCAAGAACCTGGGGAAAGAACTCCTGGACTAGGATTGTGGTTTGTATCCTCATCGATGGTATTGAGTCAGTGGATCCTGGAGTCCTTGACGTACTCACTGCTATTGGGCTCTATCAGAATGGATTGTGCAGAAAGACGACAGAGCAGGGAGAAGAAGTGACGGGACACCTTGTGAGTCTGCTCCAAAATGCGTGAGTCTTGATCTCTTTCTAACATCGATCGATGTTTCTTTACAGTTTGAGTTTGCATCTCATTTGGCAACCCATCTAGGCTGCGAAGATTATCCAGATGGCGACAATAACTCCCCCAACCTCGAGTCGCGGTCAATGAAATTTCCAGTACAGTTGATGCTACTCATGAAGGCCTCAAACTGCGGCAAGCTCAACTCGTACCGGTGGCTCTACAACGGGTTCGGCAAAGTCCTGGATCCCAACATCACAGTCCATCTCGACGTGGGTACGAAACTGGGCAAGCAGGCGCTTTTCAAGCTCTGGAGGGAATTTGATCTTGAGCCCATGCTTGCTGCCGCTTGTGGAGAGATCTCCTGTTCTCTGGGTGGAAACTGGCTCAACCTTCTCAATCCTATCGTCGCAGCGCAGAACTTTGAGTACAAGGTTGGATTCCAGCTTGACAGGACGTTTGAATCTGCAACAGGCTTTCTGTCACTCTTGCCGGGGGCATGTTCTGCTTATAGGTTTGTGCAACATCGACTGCCGTGAGGTGTTGCTGACTTATAATCACTGTCCAGATACGTGGGTAGTGCTGGTAAGCCGCTTGAAGATATGCTTCTCGGCGACCCAACATGGATCCAAGGCCAGAACCGCGATCGCCCTGCCCTATCTCCAGTAAATCTAAATCGCCACCTTGCAGACGATAGAGTAATCTGCTTCAGGATTATCAGCAAGCCAAACACACGCTGGCTTTTGAAATATGTTCCTGTGACAGCCACCACGGACATACCCATGACAACAACGGACTTCATCAATCAGAGACGACGATGGCTCAACGGTGCTTTCTTCTCGTCTATCTATGTATTAAAGCGATGCGGGCATCTTTGGAGGTCTGACCATACGAGAATGCGGAAGGTGGCCTTTTTCATCCCTCTATTTCATAGTGTTCTCGGTCTTGTCCTGGCTTGGTTCTCGCTCGCGGCATTTCTACTCACAACTTTCACTATCAACAGCATCTCGGGAGATCCCCCAAAAGATGCGCCGATTGGCGGATTCCCATTCGGAAAAGCAACACCAGTTGTCAATGCCGTGATCCAGATAGTATACCTGGCGACGGTCCTGTTCCAGTTCATCCTCGCCCTCGGAAGCCGTCCGAGGAATCACAGAATCAGTTATATCATCTCATTCGCGATCTTTGGACTCATCCAGGCTTATCTGATCATGAACCTGATCTATCTTGTCAAACGTGTTGCAGACTACAAGGCCGACGACACTGGGTCTAGCAACTATGCCTATATCGGGGAGTTCTATGCCGACATTGGACAGAGCACCATCATCGTCGCTGGGTTCTCCGTTTTTGGCGTCTACATCCTCAGCGCTCTTCTGGCGTTTGATCCTTGGCATCTGTTCAGCTCCTTTGCACAGTTCCTCTTTATATCATCCTCTTACGTCAACATTCTCAATATCTACGCTTTCAGCAACACGCACGATGTCAGCTGGGGGAGGAAGAGTCGTAGCGAAGATACCGAGGCAGGTCGGAGACAAGAAGGTCCAAGGCCGGCGACTATCGAGCGTCGCTTTACCTTTTCGGACCAAGACCCCAACATTCGATCAGCAGATACACAGCGTGATGAAACCCCTGAAGCAAGAAACAAGGAATACCAGGAGGCATTGGCTCGAGCAACAGCTGAAGACGAGACAGTGAGTCGTGAGAGGAAGCGCCCCCAAGTACTCGCCACAGCAGATGCTATGATGGAATTCCGCACAATTCTACTCGCATCATACATATTCTCAAACATTTTCGTCTGTCTCATCGTCTTGAATGACAGCCTCAAAATCCTGTGGTGGCTTGGCGACTCATACTGGCATAAGGTCTGGTTCTTTCGTATTTGGCTGTGGGCAAATTCGATCAGTTTTCTAATCAGGTTTGCTGGCTGCTTATGCTATCATACTGGCAAGGTTTTCGGGTGGTTATTCTATGGCACCTTTATATAAGATGGGATCTTGTCAGGGCAGGCTAGAAAACTTAAGGAGCTCTTTTTTTGGGAGAATAGATGAAAAAAAAAAAAAGACGAAAAAAACCCCACAGGTTCTTAAAACGTAGGAAATGTGCAGAGAATAGCTGCGTACTCTCTACTACCGGTTCAACAGCAAGAATTTGTGTTTAAAGAGGTTATAGTTCTTTACGCTGCCAGCTTAACCTAGAGCACACACGTATCCCGGCTATGTATATCCTTGCTAAGGCCCATACAGAGACAACCGAGCTAATCTCATTGGCATGCTCGCATTTTGCAACATCTAGCCCCCAAAGAGGTCAAGCTTACCTGTCGATCCCAACTGTCTTTGAAATTACAGCGACAAGGATGATATTCCCACCAGCGCGGAACCCGCCGAAAAGCTCAAGCGAAAACCGCATTCCTTAAAAGCAGGCCCAGAATCCTTCAACGCGTCTAAAACACCACATCATTGGCGTCCTCGTTTAAGAATTCTCCGTCGTGCTTACGCCAAGGCCATCAGATAAAACATGCGACAAGCGCACTGCAAGGTAAAGACAGGCTGTCTAACATGCAAGTAAGCAGAATCAATCTCTGAAACACTAGTTCCCGCTCTAATGGATCTCATTCTAGAATCCGAAGAGTTAAATGCGATGAGAAAAAGCCCGCTTGTCACCGCTGCACAAGCACTGGTCGGAAATGCGACGGCTACGCGCTTATGCAGAAGATCAACCCGCGAGATGTGGCGCAAGGTCGGATGCTATTGCCGCCTGTCTCTGCTATTAATTCACAATCCTTGCTCCCGGTCGAGGAGCGGAGGGCGCTTCGGTATTTTCACAGTGTTATTTCACCGCGGCTGTCGAGCGCTAGAGATGGCTACTTCTGGACCCATCTTGTGATGGAGCTCAGCGAGTCAGAAGTCGTTGTGAAACACACCATCTTATCGATAAGCTCGTTATTCGAGTCTTCTGAAGGAAAGAATGTGGCGCCGTATACAGAGAGGTTTGCTCTTCAGCATTACACAGCGGCAATCCAACGGCTCAAGACTGTACATAGCGAGCCTTTGGTGTTACTCGTTTGCATCTTGTTCATCTGCGTCGAGTATCTTCTTGCCAATAACAAGATTGCACTACAACACTGCCAACACGGTCTTGCCATCATGGAAAAGTGTAACAATCCATGGGCTCGACGCTATTTAATGCCTGTTTTCAGACGGATGACCGCTGTGCCCATGCTTTTTGGCCCAGAGGATATTGAGAGCGAAAGCATGCCAGCCTTGACTTACATGATACCGACCAAGTTTTACTGTTAGGAAGACGCACAATACATGATGGACGATATCTTCAACCGGGTAGTGCGACTCTGCCACATGAGACACCGCGGAGTTGTCTTTGACATGACAGAAGAGTACAACACCGTCGGCACCCATCTTCAAACTTGGCAAACGCTATTCGAAAAGCTTGAAGTCGATGTGACATCTTTACTGTACCAAGCTCAAGAGAGATCACTCTTTATGCGTCTCAAACTCTCTTATCTAGAGTTATGTGCCGACTTCCGATACGAAGAGCATATGGCGACATTCCGCCAGGTGCTGCAACTAGCGAGCTGGCAAAGTCAAAGGTTAGCTAAACAGTCCAGCTTCGAACTTGCATATACTCCGATGCTCTTCTTTACCATAATAAAGTGCCCAGACTTGAGCATTAGACTTCCTGCGCTGCGGTTGATGAAGAAACTGGGTTCGCCGACGGAAGGTATCTGTGAAAACCTCCAGATGCTGACGACGAGTCGAGAGATAATTCAGCAGGAACACGGAGTGGAGATTTCGGACATTGAAAGTTAACTGGGAAACTAGTCAATTCATCAGACCACTCAGCTTGAGGCCATGTTACATAGCTATTACTGGGCTACCTACATGCACGAAGCACAGACGTACGTTACTACTTCGGCAGTCATAACTGTTGAGCTGAATTAAGTTTTCAAGACACGACTCGTAATTACACATGTTCGTTCCCGAGACCACACGCATAACTCTCAAGCCTTATAAGGTTCAACGGCCCCGCTGACATTTTAGAGCGATACGACGTTGGAAAATCTATTTATTCTGCCGTTATTCCCGATTTTCCCTCCATCGTATCAGTCTTCACCAAACCATTCCTTTTGAAATCTCACCTCAAGTCTCTCATTTCACTATGAAGTTCTTCACTTTTACCCTTCTTGCCATGGTCTCGGGTGCCTTGGCAATGCCCGCTGCAGCTCCTGACATCAACTACGAACACTTGGAGCGCTTGCCGGGCTCGGAGGACCCTGGGAACATGCACCCTGCCGCTGGTTATCACGAACGTCCTTGCAAACCTAGCGATCAATGCCGTGGAAAGAACTGAGACCGCAGCGCTACATTCCGAGTAAGTTTATCGAGAAGAGTTTCCGGGATTTCTAACACTAACGGCAGTGGCTAGACCAATGACGCGACCAGTGATCCGATGGCGGTAGTATATCAGGAACTACTCAGACGCCAATGATTGTTGTCATGCTGTGGTAGAGGGCGCAGCAAAGTTTGTCCAGTTCTTGTCCACTTCTAGGTGTGACTACCATTCTTCTATACTACTTTTGTATATACACTGATTGATTGATGCTGAAAGCCTATGACATCTCAGCGAGACGTATCAAGCCAACACACTGAAAATACCCAGTAAACTTTAGGTTTTAAAAGGCAATTTATGTATATACACTCAATGGGGTTTATCTTATACAAGATAATTTGTAGATTAATACTCTTCGAGTCGTTACTACCACAGGCGTTCATTTTGACGCGTAAGAAACGGCTCACACTAAGTATACGAGAAGCGAGATAGACATGAAATCAGCTGGACCATCCAGTTGCCTAAATAATGTCTGCGATGTTAGATCAATGAAGGTTTCTCGATATCTGCCCGGACTCTTCTAATTTTGTTTAACCTTATTTTAAAGCGACGAACGGATATCCCACCTCACGATATTTGCTACACCGGCGCTCAAAAGCCTCAAAGACTAACGGCGGCCCGTCGAACCCATCGCGGAAACCCCGCCATGGGAGCGAGTAGGTCAGAAGATCTAGACCCCTCTGATCTCGGAAACAATCCATTGCGCTTTGTCTTTCATGAGCGACTGATCGTCAGCTCCAGACTGTTTCGTGGCGCTAAGAAAGACACTATTGGACGGGAGCGGGGGAAGGTCAGCAGACAGTCGGGATAGCGTCTGTGAGGAACTGACAGCAGCCATTCACGGCCAAGGAGACGCTATGCATGTTTCAAATCTTGATCGATAGTGCAAAACCTTCAAGCACGCTATCTTGTATCTCGCGATCAGGCCGTTCTCCTTTGGGAGCCTTTGGTGCATACGGTATATCGCCCAGCCGCTTACGATACGCTAACGTCCTAATGTTACCCAAATCGGTTCACTCGATTATCAACTGACGCAGCTGGACTTTGTGGCTGGCTGTCTGTCAAGTCGCACATCCCATCCCATAAGCTCAGGTCCATGCAGCTATCCCCCCTTAATCCTTATTAAAACCCAACTTTAAAGCAACCAGCCGGTCTCTTTATGATTAAACTGCACAGCATCTAACTCTAAAAACATTAAAGTTAATTCGGACACTTCTAGCTAGCTTGGTTGTATGGCTGGCTGGGTTTTATTGTTGGGATATGTGTCTCAGGCTCACGTATCCCTCTGTACATAGCCCGCCCACTTCGGGCCAAAGGCTTCGCTCCGTAATGTTCACACACACATTCCTTGTGCTCTATGCTGATTATTTATCGCTAGTCGGCTTTTGTGGCTGGCTGGGCGTTGTAGATAGCCGGATTATGGCTGGCTGAGCAGATGGAGACCTTTGGCTGAGAGCTGAAATCAGCAGACAGAACTTAGTGGCTGGCTGAGGTGTTTTCAACCAGGGTTGCTCATTGAATTTATCAGATAAAGTACTACGGTGCAACGGACTTAAAAGGGTCATCGATTCCTCTCTGGTATCACCTAACTTCTAGCAATCCTCAAGCCTTCTTCACCAATTATCACAGAATATCAACTGAACAGCTTAATCGACCTCATCATCTCAGCCAATATGTAAGCTTCATTTCAAATCAAACTCTAAAACAAAACTAACGGCAAGTAGGGCCGCAGTAACAGGCATCACGTACGGAGAGGGCAGAGACATGGTGGATTTTATTCGTCGGCCTAATGTTGTCAAAGCCTTTGAGAATGCCATCAACAAAGGAGAAGCGCTTCACGTCACCAGTTCTACATTTGAGAACAATGATCCCGCGCCAGGACGGGCTAAAGTCGCCATCATCAAGTACGTAACTGAGCGCGGCGGTAAAGAAAAATGCCGCTTGATTAAGGAGGGCGACCATGTGCACTTTGGCTACGACATTAGGAAGATCACCTGGGGCGCACGAGACTCCCCAACCGACTACACCGGGAAGAAGAAGG
The DNA here is from genome assembly GCA_014898875.1 of Fusarium miscanthi. Classification (NCBI taxonomy): domain Eukaryota; kingdom Fungi; phylum Ascomycota; class Sordariomycetes; order Hypocreales; family Nectriaceae; genus Fusarium; species Fusarium miscanthi. The sequence goes on from JAAVUA010000119.1 coordinate 184,725, forward strand.
TTTACGCAACTTTGATGAGTGCCCTTGAACACAAGGAGAGTGTGTTGATCAACGTTGAGCTCTTTGGTAAAGACCCCAACCCGGGCGTCGTCAAGTTCTTTACCGTTGAATACAAGGTTGCTGCCGAACACTTCAACATTGAGCTTGGTTCTGATTCGGGCACGTACAAGAGGCGAAGCGTTTATGAAGGTGGCAGGGTTGACTTCCTTTGGGAAATTCTGCGCATAGAATACTGCTCGACGGAGAAAAACGGGATCTGGTGGGGTCGACATATTGCTCAAGCCACGACGATCAATGATCTCGAGGTCTTTCGGAAGTTCTATGAGCAGTGGCTGCCTAAGGAGAACCTATATATATGCAATGAGCTGTTGGGAGATGATCCATATCCAGGTCAGGAGAAGTGTGCACGCATGCTGGCACGGTATCCTGAAGGTGGGGGCTATACCTTTTGTTGGATGAAGGGCGATGAAGGTGGGAACATGAGTTGGACCACGCCTGAGCAATTCGCTCGCGACACAGCAAACTTACAGGAGTTTATTGGGTTGTTTGAGGCCTGAGCTAGGACTTTCTAGCTTTCGGTCAGTTGGCGGACCTGGCTCGGATGGGAAATCTGCTGCGCATTGACTTCGCCAACAGTGGTCCCGACGTCATCTTCCACCACAGTCCTAAGGGGCATCTCGTTATTGCTCGGTAGTCGAGTTCAAGGCAGGGTGTGGATAATTTAGAGCTATCCTAGTAGAGCACCGATCATCTCTAAATGTCATCTTTCGTTACTTGTATATGGACCTTGAAGTGTCACAAACTGGGCCTATTTCGAACTCCGACTCTCGACAACCTCTGCAACCCCCACAATAGATACACTTCCGATGATGTCAAAAACAGCAACTGTAGAACTGAACTCCTTGTTGATCCAATTCCTCAACTCAACCGCCATCAGCGAGTCTACCCCGTACGACGACAGTGGCTTGCTTGGTTCAACATCATCTGGGGAGATAGACATGGCTCGCGCAAGTTTAGCCGCTATGGCCCGTATGACAACTTGTTGCCGCTCTCCAGCGTTCGAAGACTTTTGAAACAGATCCCTCGCATTCTCATCATGGTCAACGGCCTTAGATGGAGTATTGTTACTGCCCACTAGGTATGAGAATGCACTGAGGAGAGGTCGTTCTAGTAGAGCTGGAGGCTGCTGGCCTTCCTCTAGAATATCCGCCGGTGTTCGGAGACCGAAAAGGACCTGTCCCTCAGACAGCGGCGGTAACTCAATTGCATTGCTCGGGTCGCAACAAAGAGTCAACAAAGCAAGTAAGTCCGCGTCATCGATGGGCTGCATATCATTTGACGTTTGTCGCTGTCGTTGATAAGCCTCTTTCTCAGCGATTATACCAATATTCCTCATCCATCCGATATCAAGAGACAGCGCGTTCTGACCCTGTGCTCTCTGATATCTGGCAAGAGCATCTTGATACGCACAACCGCCTGCATAGTTTGCGCTGGCCATCTGACCAACGACACCCGCGAGAGAAGAGAGGAGGATGAAGAAGTCGAGATCCTTAGGAAGAAGCTCATGCAAGTTTCTCGAGGTGTTGATCTTGGAGCGCATGGTGAGGCTCCACTGTTGGAATGTCATGTTGCTCTGAAAGATTGCATCTTGGAGAACCATTGCGGCGTTGATGCATCCCTTGATAGGGGGCATAGCGCGGGAACATTCTTTCAGCATGACTGCCACATCCTCGAGAATCGACACATCGCACTTGGGCGCAACAATATTAACGCCGCGGGATGTCAGCTCTGCTACCAACTGTGCAGCTGCTTGAGATGTCGCACCAGAACGAGAGGGGATAATCAGATTTCTAGCTCCTCTGTCAGCCATCCATCTGATAATGGCTCGACCAAGACCTCCAGATCCACCAGCTACTATATATGTTGAATCGCCATCGAATGTCCATGGGCGATGATCCTGAACAAATTGCTGTAAAATCGGGAGTTAGCAAACGATTTGGCAGGTAACTAGGCTGAGACTGGCTTACCGGAACTACATCTCCTTGTTCTGCTGTTACCATGACACGCTCGATGATACCATCTTCTTGCAGTTTCTTGAAGCCGTCTTTGATATCAGATACCTTGAAGACTGGCAATGGCTGGGGCAGTTGGAACTTATCTTCAGCTAGGAGCTGCATCATTGTCTCTGCCAGTTGGCTCAAGACCTTGGGCTTCAGACGCAAGATATCCACGGACGAGAAGGTGAGATTTCTTGACATGATCTCTGCAGCCATCGTAAAGTCCTTTGACTTATCCCGACCACCAAGGCTGACAATACGCCCCCCATCAGTCACGCAGGACAGTGGTGTGCGTGGCGCGTCCCGGGAAAAGTCGAGTAGCACATCAACGCCTTCTCCTTCAGTGACTCTCATCACATCTTCAGCAAGAGACGGGGAGTTGCTGTCAAGGATCTGTTCTGCGGCCAGACCCAAGGTGCCGATTAGCAGTTGCTTCTCTGCCGCTGTCGAGACTGCAGTAAAGATTTGGGCACCCAGCGTCTTGGCGAGCATGACTGCGATCTGACCTGCACTGCTTGTAGCCGAGCGAATCCAGATCTTGTCATCCTCTTGCAAGCGAGCAACATTGAGGACTGAATGGCAGGCAGTGAGACCGGGAAGGATGACCGAAGCAGCATCTTCGAAGCTGAGCGAGTCGGGTATCTTGAAGACGCACGCTTCGTTGACGCGAGGATGCTTCCTCATGCAGCCAGCAGAGACCATAGCGACGCGGTCTCCTTGTCGAATGGTAGTGTTGCAGCTTTTACCAATTCTGGTGACAACACCAACGCAATCACTGCCGAACTCCTCAGTCCGCTTGTCAGGATTACCAAGGGCAATGCCAACATCGCGAGAGGTCAGACCCCAAGCCTTTGCTTCGATCTCGACATCACAAGGACTGAGTTCCTCCGTAAGGGAGTCTTCCTCGACAAATTGAAGTGACTCGAGTGATCCTGGCTGGTTAATGCCAAGTTTCAAAGATGGTCCCTCGCCCCAAGCCTTCTGTTGCAGCTGCTTCGAGACAAGGGATCGCAGTGCGGTATCGGTGCTTATGTCTCGAATTGCTCTGCCGGTAACGATAACGCCATGTTGAACAATATACTCCACTTCTTTTGACGGCGGTTTAGTATCGAAAGCTGCCTTGTAGACCTCTGAGATGAAACCTGCCTGTGAAGCTTGAGCCATCTCGCCTTCGATGGCGAGCGTGACAATGTGAATATCAGGCTGCTCCGCACGGATAGAACGGAAGTAGCCCTGAGCCACACTGTAGTCTGGACACACTGGGTCGTTAATGTTGGCTGAAGTGACCCAGAGAAGGTTGGCCACCTTGCTGATCATAAACTGAAGACAGCTGAACTGTTCCTCCGAGAGAGCTGAGAGGAGAGGTTTGCAACCAGCTTCGGCGAGGCACATGATAAGATCATCGCTTGTCAAACTAGCGAGTTCCTTTTGAACTAAGCCCAGTGAGAATGGAACGACGGTTGCACGCCGCTCTAGTTTTGGATCTACTCGTGCGCGAACCTGACTTGCAAGCTCCCTCTCCTCCGTGGACGCCTCCTCATTTATGAGCATAACAAGACGGCCCTTGCTCGCCTTTTTCTCAGCAGCTTGCTCAAGTTCACTGGCGGTGGTTACAATGACACTCATAATGTGACACTGATCATCCTGATAATCCCGAATCACCACATCGTTACCCGAGAAGCCATTGTCTTTGAGACACCTATCCCAAAGATTCTCTGGTATAGCAGCTGAATGAGGTCTCCACTCCTCGCGAGCAACCCACCAGCCTGGTACAAGCCCAGCCATGAAATTGGTAGCGATGTCATCGGGGTTGATAACCTCAAGGAGAATAAGACGACCTCCTGGCTTCAGAGCTTTGCGCACATTTCGAATAGTGGCCTCTAGGTATGGAGTTGCATGAAGTACACTCGCTGCAATAACCAAGTCATAAGAGCCTGGCTCAAAGCCTTGACTATCGACACTTCGGTCCAGATCGAGTGTCTTAAAAGTGATGCGGCCTTGAGATTTGAGGTCTGGCCATCTTTGGCTTGCAGCCTCAAAGAAGGCAGGTGATATGTCTGTGTAGGTATACTCTGAAAACGCCAGTCCTCCGGTGCGCTTCTCACGCTCTTGTAGAGCTGAGATGACATGCCCTGTCATACCACCTGTGCCAGCGCCGACTTCGAGAACTCTCAGCGCTGGGTTCTCATGAGATGCCAAGTCTAGCAGATAGTTTAGTTGGCCATCTGCGCAGAGGTTTCGGAAGAGGTCTGAGTAGAAGATATCGGCCTGGTCAGACTCAAAGACGACCTGGAGAGGATCTAGCTCTCCCGACAGAATCTCAGGTAGCTTTCGTGCACATGTTGTGTATAGCTTCCACGCTGGGAGGACAGAGTCAACCTCAGCCAGGCGAGACTCGAGCTCCTCATCACTGATCTTCGTTGCTTCCTCCTGATGTTCGGCTGGCAACTTGCTGACATGATGTTCCATCCACTCGACATGACGTTGCAAGTCTGTTGGAACTTTGGACCTATCAATGCGCTTCAGTACACGAGCAGCTACGAGCTCCAGTGTATGACAGAGCTTGGAGTGATTCTCCAGGACTGCGCTGTCATCTTTCGGCACAGCATTGGCGGCGCACAATCGTGTGAGTTGGTTGGAGCCAAGCATGCTGAACTGTGGTTTCCACTCAATCGAGTAAACCAGCTTCTTTTCCTTTTGGGTTATGCCACCCGAGACAGCAGATGTAACGGCACTCTCGATGCAGCAAAGGACCTTTCTGTCCTCGCCAAGAGCAATGACCTTGCCCTGCTCTCCATAGCCGTGGACAGTTGGAGTCGCTTCAGACATCCACTGAACCGAGGGTGTCTGCCACGCCTGGGAAGAGAACCATGCATTCTCGAGTCTCACAGGGACATTGGCTGCCGGCTGTTGACCCGAGCTGACCCGGAGAACTTGAAACGCTTGGTCTAGGACTGCTGGATGAACTAGGCTCCTGATATCAAATCTTGACTGGGGCAGATCAACGCGTGCTACCGCTGAGGCAGTGCCGTCCCACTCGATGTTGCGCATCAGCTGGAACCAATTGCCATATTGCAGTCCAACCTCTGCTGCATCCTGATAGAAAACACGAGAGTCGACAGGCGAGGTACATGTCTTGGCTACCTTCTGATACAGACGCTGGATGTGCTCGTGGCTCACTCGCCTCTCCTCGGTACTCCCGTTGTCCTGGTATTCGACTGAGATGCTTGACTTGAAGCACTCGAACCATTCGTTGCGCGAGTAAGTAGAGATACTAACATCGAACTTCATATTCGGTTGTCTTTTGGCCACTCGCAGGCTAACCTGTGTCTCGAGGCGATCCTCCCACGTCTCAGGTACAACAATTGGGCTTACAAACTCAGCTTTTTCAATAAGATACCCAGACACAGCGCGGTCGGATGAAATCATCTCATCGGCCGCTTCAATAGCCATCAGAATCATACCGGATGCTGGAAACAGCACAGTATCGCTGATCTATGATCTGCATTAGTAGTGTCTTGATATCTTTACCATCAGACTTACCTTGTGATCTCCAGTCCATGGAGACGAGTCAATGCTCCAGAAGTTCCTCCATCGAGGTTCCAGTGGGTTCCAATCAGATACCCTCACTCCAAGCAACTCACCCTTGACAGCTTGGCGTAGCCTGAAGTCTCTGCTTAGACGTGACTCGGCCCAGTACCGCTGTGATCTGTCGAACGGATACTTGGGACAGTCGACCAGAAACTTCTCTTTCGTGTTTTTTTGGTTGACTGCTGAGATGGAAACGGTATAGCCTTGGCAGAATAGTTGACCGGCGAGTTCCAGAGTGGTCTGTACTGCTGGGTGTGATCTATGCAAGACATAGTTGTATCTTACTCCCTTTGCCGCATTGGATATCCCACTCAAGGTGTCTTTCACGGGCCTTCGAAGAGCTGGATGAGGACCAATCTCAATCAGGTCAGTGATGTTGCCCAAGCCAAGTCTGCGTGCTGAGTTATTGTCTGCAATGACCTGCACTACCTCAGCGAATCTGACAGGCGACAGCATATTGTCAACCCAGTATTGACCAGTCGATAGTATCTCAGGGGAAATTCCTTTACCGGTGACAGATGAGATCATTGGGATGCCGGTCCCATCCTTTCTCTTGGTCAGTCCTTCGAGTGCAGCAAGATACTCGCTCGCAATGGCCTTCATAGATGGTGAGTGATACGCAACTCCGGTCTTGAGCTTCTGCGCAAAGATATCATCTCGATCTGCCTGAGACTTCACCTTGTCAATGGCCTCTTCAGGCCCCGAGAGAGTGACGTTGAGAGGACTATTGATGCATGCAACGTTGGCGGTGGTGACACCTGTTTTGTCCAGATATTCCGAGACCTGATTCGGTGCCAGGTTAATGGACAGCATGGCGCCGGGAGATGACACGTTTGCCTCTCTTAGCTTTCCAGCCAAGAGACCACGGAAGTAGGATACTCTGCAAGCGGACTCCAGAGACAGACCGCCCGATGCATATCTAGGACAACTTAGTAAACTCATTCGTACTCTGGGGTGTTTATGATACATACGCTGCAGCGATCTCACCTGAGGAATGACCGATAACTACCTTTGGGGTAATGCCAAAGCTAGTGAGAAGATCGACCAAGGCAATCTGCACAGCGGTCGCAAGCGGCTGGCTGTACTGCGGCATGTTGATGTTCTCGCCGCAGCTGAGCTTGTCTAATCATGTCCGTCAGCAAACATCTTGATGCTGTGTTTACAGACTTTACTTACCAATTAGACTCCACGGGCAACCAAAGCTGGAGTAGATTTCTCCGATTCTCTGGAGAGTCTCGCAGTAAACTGGGTACTGCTCAAGGCCGAAGCCCATGTTGATATACTGCGCGCCTTGACCTGTAAACACAAAAGCCAGACCAAGATCCTCGCTGCTTCTGATAGGCTTCGAAGGTGACAATGATTTCTTTGCTAATCCGTCAACTACAGCACAGGCTCTCCAAAGCATGTTGCTTCGTCGTGTACCGAGACTTGATGCTAGATAGTCAAGCTTCTGGTATTTCCCTGACATCTTCTCTTTGTAAAACTTGTCATAGGCTTCGATGGTGCGCTTGGCTGCCTTTTCGTCGGCAGCAGTCCATACTAGAAGTTTCGGAGGTTTGACGGCTGAGTGGCCGTTTGCTACACCATTAGTACCATTAGTACCATTGGTTCCATTGGTTCCATTGGTATGAGCTGCGCCATCTCCGTTGGTGACCTTTGAGCCGTTCGTTACAGCTCTTGAGATGAGGCTCGTGTTATGTATGCCGCTAAGGCCGCGATCCTGTAAGTAGTGAAGTGCATCGTCGAGAACAACATGCGAGTTTGAGCCGCCGAACCCGAAAGAGTTGAGAGATACTCGGCGGAGGCCTTCAGTAGGCCACCCGATGCTCTTCGTCGGTACCTACCGCAGTCTCAGTCAACAAGGAACACCAGATCTATCCATTTTGGACTTACGGTGATGTTGTATAATTCTGCGTTCAGTGCTGGGTTCATCTTCTGAAGAAGGGCGTTAGGAGGGACGACTCCTTGCTCGAGGATCACTAGCAGTGTCAGTTTAGAACTCCTTTTTCGCTGATACAATGGCGATTTATATTACAGATGCATTTGACCAGACTTGCAAGTGCACTGGCTCCTTCGAGATGCCCTACGTTTGCTTTCACTGAGCCTCTGTCCATGCCATCAGTTAACACTCTCCTCGGGCTGAAAGGGACGGCTTACACATAGAGCGGTTCCGAGTGAGAACGATGTTCGCGAAAACACCTTCCGATAGCTTTGACCTCGATTGGATCACCAACAGGTGTACCGGTGCCTTGATCCCACGTTTAGCTCATCCTCAGAAGCGTTCTGATCTGGCACTTACCGTGAGCTTCAACATAGCGAGTTTCGCTCATCGACAAATCTGCTTGTTTGTAAACATGGCGAATCAGCTCCTCCTGAGACTGCGAGCTCGGCTGTGTGAGAATCGGCGTATGGCCATCCTGATTCGAGCCAATCGATCGAATGACAGCTCGAACCATATCACCATTCTCAATCGCAGCTTGTACGGGCTTCAGAACAACGGCAATGACTCCCTCGCCACGTGCATAGCCGTTAGCCTTCTCGTCAAAGCTGTAGCAGACCCCATCAGGCGAGAGAAATCCTTGGTTAGCCAGAACTTGAAAGATGCTCGGGTCAAGAAGAAGGTTTGCACCGGTCACGACAGCCTGTGAAAATTAGTCAATGATAGATTGGAGGTGGGCTATGACTTACGCATGAGGCGTCACCGCTCTTAAGAGCTTTGCAGGCCATATCAACAGCCGACAGGCTACTAGAGCAGGCAGTATTGACGTGAATACTCGGCCCACGAAGATCAAAGTACCAGCTGACGCGGTTAGGAATAATACACGAAACGGTGCTTCCAGTTACAGCAGTCCGCTCCAAGTTATCTGGGTCCATAGCTGTCATTCTGCTGTAGTCCTCCAGCATAGAGGCTGAGAAGACGGCAGTGCGAGAGCCCTTGAGACTCTCAACTGGGAGACCCGCTACGAGACAAACAGTAAGTACTCCTTCATTCCCGACGATTATACGATAACTTACCGTTCTCGAAGGCGTGGTAAGTAGCTTCCAGTGTCCAGCGCTGCATAGGATCCATCGCCGACGCCTCTTTAGCGGTGACGGAAAAGAAGGGAGCGTCAAAGGCGGCGACATCATCGTTGATGAAATGCCCGCCCTTTCCATTCCACTGAAGCAGTATCAGATACGATTCAAGTCCTTGCTGAGAACTACTACCTTCTGATGCTTGTTACTGGTAAATGAACCTGTCTTGACGCGACTCTCAGGCCAGTCCGTCATCAAGTTTCGTCGGTTTTCGAGAACATCCCAGAATGCATCATCATCCTCAACACCTTGAGGGAGCTTGAACGAATATCCAACGATTGCAATGTCACTCATCTTGCCGTTTATACCTTGGTGATTGGAAAGTATCCGGAAGGGTCAACTCTATAGTTAACTCTGCTACTCTATAGTACCAAGACTCATACCGCTCTCATTCAGGACGAATAGCGTTAGTAATCAGGTAACCACTCTTTCGGTTCCCCGTCGTTCGATAACAGAGTCCCATGTGGTCGTCTCTCCACCAAACTCCCCCTGAGGCATTGTCCAAAACGGATTAAGATTCCTATCTAGTAATAGTCCATGAAGCTACTGCAGAATCCTTCGAGAACCAGTCGTTAACCTAGGAAAATAACTCTGAGCTGAACTAATACATTGATAGAGTTTGGCGAGGAGCAGAGCTAGTTCAACCTGCATATAAACGACAGAAATAGGCCCAATTAACGAAAACACGAGTCAACATGGTAGCTATCTGACGCTGATGTCCCTTGAGTTTGCTACATAGGTGTTGGCTTCGGCGAACTAAAACGAGGCTGCGCGGGCCGGTGCGCCTCGAGATAATGGGAACATGAACTCAAACTTAAATCTGGCTCCAAGCCGAGGGCTACTCGACTGCATCTGCCACCTCGGCTGCTGCTGATACTCTCAGAAAGGTTGATCTTGTCCCCGTTGATAGCCAATGTCCGAGAGCATGTAACTTACCCTGTACTGATCCAACTGCCGAAGAACTACGCCGTGGTCTTGAAACTTGGAATCGCTGATCCATCGCGTAAATTGTGTCATGTCCTTCGAGGCGAGAGGTGGGAATGGAAGCTAGGAATATCTTCCGGGAAATCGGCAGGCTTTACCCCTGAAGAGATCAGCGCTCATCCCTGCACGTCACCCTGCCATTCGTATTATTCCTTGCTTGGTGGAGACACTTCATGAGACTTTGCTCCTAGCGAAGACCAACATTACGAATTCTTTCTCTTCCCCTTGTCAGATTTGAGCTTTTCGTTCTTCGTCGTATAGGGATCGTTAGACGACGATCAGACGGAGGAATGCGCGATGTAACATGGAATGGCCTCATTCTCATCTTCTTCCTACTCACGAACTGCAGATTTAATCTTTGCAGAGCGATTGCCAGAGTTTTGCTCGCTTATTATCAACTTTTGGTCTGTATCTGAAGGCTTAGCCAAGTGTTTATTTTTAACACAAATATTGTACCTTAACTATAACATTTTCTAGAGTAACAATACTACCAAACCGACCTTTCTTATCTTATTAATTACACCTCAGCCAAACGCGTTATACACCCCAGGGCTTTTGAGACGCTGGAAACGCAGCATGACCCTCCGAATCGCTCGTGGAGCGATGATCCTCCGTGATCTTGATCTGTGTCGTTCGAGTGATACCCTGCCCATTATTGCTATTATCCCGCAAATACTCCGTCGATTCAGATCCCTTCAGTGTTCCAAGTGGGACGCCATCTTCATCTAGCTTGTAGTAAGACTTGGGGCCTGTTGAAGAAAGCTGCGATCCCTGTGTTCCACCTTTGCCATATCGGTCTGCAGTATTGGGGTTCGTAGGGGCGGTGCTCATGCCGAATGCACGTTTGATGTTGCGAATAACGCCTGTCTCTTTGAGAATCTTGGGGATACACGGGACACAGACGATGAAGAAGCCACAGGTCATTTCGGCGGTGGCCCAGAAGACCAGAGGAGCGAGGGCGTACAAAGCATCGGCGGCTTTGCCATACTTGACTGTAACGGCTAATCGGAAGGTGGCAGACACGCAGGCTCTACATCTATCTGTTAGTAGTTGCATAATAAGCTCAAGACATGCACTCACAGTAGTCCCAGTCCAAAGATGACAGACACACCCATCCTCTTCTTCCAAGACATCTTCAGGTTCCAGATAACCTGCTGGGGTAGCAGAAAGATGGCAATATCGCAGCACAAGTGAATCGTAGCAGATGCGACTTGAAGCTTATGCAAGTCCCAGCACTTGGCGCCCGGAATTCTAAAATCCCAGATGGCTTCATGCGGGGTGCACTGCATGTTCAGAGCAACGACAATAGCGGTGTTGGACGTAGCCTGGACGAAGCCAATGACCATGCAACCCCACCAGAAGATGCTCTTTGTTCGTGTGCCTTTCGGCACGAAGAGGCGACACCACTCAACGAGGATGGCGATTTTGAGAAATGGGAGGACGAAAGAGTAGCAGACTCCAAAAATGAGAACCCACTGGTATTGTCAGCCTTTACGGTTGTGTAGTTTGGGTAAAGAGAATACTCACGTAGTTCGTGGGAATTACATCCTTGAGACGGACATCCCATTGATGCACGAAATATCCAGGAGTATCCACCATCTTGAAAGTCGCATAGGCTGCACCCCAGTAGTTGCCCTTGGTTTTGTTAGAGGTCACGCAAAGCACAGTCAAAGGATCCAACATACATATGCCAAGGTCGTGAGAACTTCAAACTTCGTTAGCGATGGCACGGGGAGGATCAGACGCGCTACTCACTCTCTTCAGTCTGAAACTTCTTCAACAGATAAACGCGTCCATAAGCTCTGAGTAGGAAGCATATCGTAGTGATTACCGCACAGAGAATCAGAACAGTATAAGCCAGACCATTCTGGTTAGGGGGATCATTCAAATTCGACACCTCGCCCTTTGGAGGCGCAAGGGCCGGCCCATCAAGATCAATGGTAGCCATGATGAGAATATTCCAGGAGCACAGGACAGTAACAAGGTCTTGATCATCAGGCACAAGAGTTCCAGGAATATGCTGACTTTTAACGATCAAACGGAGAGACTTTGATCCCCCATGTTAAGGAGAGTCTGTTCCCCAACGTGGCGAGCCTCGACCCCGGTATTTCGGGTCCGGGAGGCGAAACAGCAATTGCTGTTGGACCTGATACTATAGCAGGTAACTAACTATTTACAAGGTCATTCTTTGACCTGAGGTCTTGTCGGTGCAAGCCGTAACTGGGGTTTTGATTGAAACATCCGTTTGCGTCAATGTCACGTCTGTGTTCTCCTGGCGATCATATCCAGGACCAGCTACAGGTTCCCGGAATCGCAGCTCATTGGTGATTTTGGTATCGCGGTAGATACTGAAAGTTACAGGGGCTGGTGAAGGGAGCTTGTGATAGTTTTCTCACAAGTTTCCTCGGGACCTCGGTCCTAGTGGCGCCGCGTGTGAAAAGCCTGGTTGTTACCCTGTGTTGGCTGAGAGCGAACTCCATATGGTGGAACCTCGGCTACAAGCTCATGCCACTTCTTGTTCAAACGAGCAATTTAAGTTTATGATCTGTTCCAGGCAATGCTTGGCCCAATCCACGCGAGTTTAGTTACTGGCGTCAGTTGTAAGAGACTAAAGAGTAAAATTGCGAATGAGTAGCAGCCTTACGGTATCAATAACTCCTTTCTTGGGAGCAGCAGCAGACACTGTCTAGACTGCGACTCAGCATGGAAAACGGCACCCGATGGAGGGATTCAGGTTCCCCACCCACCAAGAGAAAAGAACGCAAGCAGGGGTGAGCCAACAACATGTGATCAGTCACTACAATTTGCATCCTTCAGCAGTTGGCTTCGAACTAGCTCCAGCAGGGCAGATCCTTAACAAATCTAAACAGATGCATATCATGTACGCGAAGTGTTTCACCCGTCTGCATGCCGAGATAGTTGCTCGTGAATACTCCGTACCGGGCCCCTACCATGAACCTGTCGACAAGATCTCATTGACTTTATTGCTAGTTAATAGTACTCAAACTAGCACTTCTAGCGTCTGAGCTCTTGCATAGCGTGATGACCAGACAGCGCGGGCATTCCATTAGTTCCCGTCACCGGCCCGCTCCAGAATTTAAAGTTCCTCCCCCCTGGTCCCCTGTTTGCGTTGCATGAACTTGGCCAACTTGGCATTGTTGGCAGCATCTTCATCAGGCCCCTGGTCTCTGTAACGCTGCGTTGGCTCAAGAACAGTTAATACCTTGGCTGGATTGAATGATCAGGTCACTGCCTTACGTATCGCCGTTGGTTGTTCCTCAGACTATTGAGTCAGCCTTTTCGTCGATTCCATGCATCCAGAAACTCAATAATATTCTTTCGTAATGCAAACCCCTCACTGTTAATGCTGCAGGATCTCGATAAGTCCTTAGAATAACCAGCTGAGAAAAAGAAAGGGGCCACCAAATCGTCCTGCAGAAAACCCACTCTCGGCTACCAGGCTCATAAATCCAGCTCAATCTCACACCCATACTCTTCCTCATCACGCATACTTTCACACAGACTCTCACGCGAATCCACAGAGAGCCCCACGCCATGCCCAAGCAACAGGTCTACCATCTTCACCCACTTGGCTGGGAGAATGATCCCGAAGAGGAGAGATTCAAGGTCACCACGCTCGACTACCTTACTGTCTGCAGCTACAACAATTATGCTCTATTCTTCAAGCTAGACGACTCGGAGAAAGAGAGAGCCGCTGAGATCCTCAAGGATGGGCTGGAGAGGACGCTGGCGCAGGCGAGACACTACTGTGGAACCATTGAGAAGGATCCTGGCGGTGGTCACTCGTTTACCAAGAAGAGGGATAGTACTGTTCGCTTCTTTGTGCAGTGGCTTGATGCACCTGAGGATGCGGACAAGTATCCTTCTTTTGAGGATCTTGAGAAGACAAACTTTAGCGCTGTGACGCTTGGTGATCTTGAGCAATGGAGTGTACCGCCCATGACATATGGCGAGAAGTCTGAAGCCCATCCTGACAACAGTCCCGTCGTGTCAGCCTTCAAGGCCAACTTCATCCGAGGTGGACTAGTGTTTAACATTCACCATCATCACTACACCAACGATGTAATGGGCTGGGCAGGTTTCGTTCATCAGCTAGCTGAGAACTGCTACGCTGATGTGAACGGCACTAACCATCCAAGCTGGGATCCTTTGAACCTCGACGTCTCACGCCTCATCAAGCAAGAACCCCCAGAGGATCAAAAGATCGATGGTCCAGCTCCCCCAGAGCGCCATCCCGCTCACCAGGTCGGCGTGTCTCTGTTGTTCCACCTCCCCAAGAGCAAAGCAGCCGAGCTCAAAGCCAAGGCCGCTCCCACCGACGGAACGTGGATCTCGACATACGATGCCTTCTCAGCCTTTATCTGGCGCAACCTCACGCGTATTCGAGCGCCCGTCTTCAAGCCCGATCCGAATTCGACTCTATACTGGTGTGAGGCGATTGACATGAGACGACGCATGCACAGCCCAAAGGTGCCACCGCGCATTCAGCATAATGTCATGTTCGCTGTGACGTCTCCCACTGCACCTGTCACGCAGCCGACGGTCGCGCAGATCATGTCGGAGTGGTCGTTGTCAGAGTTGGCGTCGTATATCCGACGCTTGACCAACAGCGTTACGCAAGAGAACCTCGACAAGACACTCGAGATGGTCGCTACCGTTCGCGACAAGACATCCTTAAACACCCGTGTCGATGCGCAGCCCCCTCTGTCGATTCTTCAGACGGACCATCGCGATGCTAACATCACTTCGGCCGACTTTGGCTTCGCGCAACCAGCTACATATCGCCACCTGCTAGATCGTATCACAGAAGGTGTTATCATTGTTTACCCGCCTCGCGACCCATCGCCCGAGTCAGATGAGGGCTGTGAGTTTGCCATCTTCTACGAGAAGAGGCTGGCTCATGATTTGATCAATGATCGCGAATGGAGCGAGTATTTTGAGTATAGAGGAGTTGATGCCGAGGATGCTTTTGAGGCCAAGAAGTCTAATGGCACCAATGGCACAAACGGCTTGAACGGTTCTTCCTAGATGTAGAAATGTGTAGTCCAAAGATGAGCTGGTTAAACACCCAATACCTTCCAATAGAGCCTCTCCATCCTCAAGCTCTCCATGAACCAATCATTGCCAACCTTCTTCCACGTCTCATGATAATGTCCACCGCCTGTTCCATGAACCCCTCCCTCATGCTCCTTCGTCCCAGCGTGATATGTAACAGCCCAGATAGCTTTGATTTCATCAGGTGCAATCTGCTCCATCTCAGCTGGTCCGACAATATGAATCGTCTGCATCGCCTTGAACTCATTCTCGAAGAAAGCGACCCAGTCCTTCGTCGATGACCACGAGTACTCGATGTCCCCCTTGGTGATCACACTTCCATCTGGATTATGGAAGAGAAAGGTCGCGTTGGGCAGCATGATGCTGTCGAAGCGGTCCCATTGATTAGAGTCGGCGAAGCGACAATACTGCGCCTTCTTGCGCTGGATAATCGCAGCGGCTTCGGGGGAGACATCCATTTTGACGAGGTGGAATGTGTTGTTGTGGATTGTCTGCGAGGTGTGAGTGAGCAGGGTTTGGTTGTGTGCCATTTTGACCTACCGAACAGATATTCCTGTACAGGGCAGTGATAAATAAGGTTGAAGTTGAGGAAAGCTTGGCTCGCATCTTAAAACTTATCTTATAGTAGCATTAATTACATAATGGCCCCAGTAACGCAACAAGGATGCACTAGGATCAAGGGCAGATGAAGCGAGCTCTACATCTGTTGCAACCGGAATGTGCGAATTTATAAAGGGCCTCTTTACGAGTGATACTCTCCTCCATCTATTTGAATGGTAGCTTTAGCTCATGATATATGCTTTGTATATCCCTCTAGCCTCTGATTGAACTTGTACTCGAGGCCTTTCCAAGGTCTTGGCTACAACCCAGTCCTCTACCAATAACGTAGTTGGCAATGGATTTAATTGTTAAGAGTCCGATCTGAACCTCTTAATCTAGTTAGACACTGGGGAAAGAGAGAATGCTCATGACACAGGCATCAGCTCTCAGTTAAATCAGCTGCCAAACAACATATTACAACATCATACCAGCCCTCGAAGAATAGCGTAAGATAAACTTCAGAAGTTCAGAGGTGAGGTGATAACAGGAAAAGCAACATATTAGGGCTTTTGCTACCATAAGTGACTGCAATGTATTATCTGTCAGATATTACTACTGATCATGTGTCTATCTCTATTTCTTCTCTGTGATCAACCCCTCGAATCCTTCCATCACCGTCGTTCTGTCCTTCTGGCGTTCCGCCTCATCGCCCCTCTCAACAGTATCCCTCCCCTCAATCTTCCTCGCCTCCATAATGCTCTTCCCCGTCTTCCTCTTCACAAGCGCCCTCGCACTCTGATACACTCCCTGACTCGGCAATGCGAACAGCCCAATCGCACCAGAGCTCACCTTCGTTCCTAGATTCAGCAATCCGATTCCAACACCCTTCGCAGCACCCGCAGCGCCTTCTCTTTTCGCTCCTCGCACAGGCTCCAGCACTATGCCGCCTATACCTTCAATCATGCCGTGTGCAAAGTTCTTTCCAGCCGCGATACCACCGGACTTCCAATCCGTGACGGCACCTGGGTCGTAGGCTTTGCCGCCGTATAGTTTAGGGGCATTACGCATTCCTTCTGTCACTGCGTAGGGGAGGTCTAGAAGCATGCCTTTGGAGTAGTGCTTAAAGAAACCACCGACACCTGAAGCCGAGCCCTTGACGGCTGCAAGTGCACCATGGGAAGGGTCTTTATCTTTTGTGTCCTTTGGTTCAGGGGGCAGGTCCATGCCAGCTGGCCTTCCGAAGACATCCTCCTCCGAGGGGCGTTTCGAGTTATCCCCCGATCTATCTCGACTGCCTGATCTGCTACCACTTGGAGTCACTGGTCGCAGAGCTTGGATTGGTTTGACGACAATGTCAGAGGCTGATGTAACCATGCCAACTCCAGTCGTGGCGAGTGTCGCAAGTGTCGCAGTCAACGGATCCCAGCGTCGGTTCTCAATATGAACAGGTTGCGGTTGGTAACTAATAAAACGATTAGCAAACTTTCCCATGCTGGTCACAGTGCAGCATACGCCTTGAGGTTATTCCACGATACCTTCTCACCCTCGACTAATATCTCAGCAGCCATCTTGGACAGCTTAATTTTCTTGCCCTTCTTGTCGAACAACCATGCTGCAGGATGATTTGGTAGAAGGTCGCATCGCATATTGTTGAGAGGTAGGTTCGCATGGAAGGATGCCACGGCTCGTCTGACACCGGCTTCACATGACATCTTATCAGCAATCTGTCGTGCAGCTGTGGAAGCTTCTGGCGTTAAACAGAATAGAATATCCTTGGCGAGGTTGTTGCTGTTCAGGGACTTGAAGGGAATAGGAGCTGGACCTGCACCACCAGCGTGAACCATGTTTCCCCAAAATGGTTGACTATCACCATGGTCAGCATGAGCAGCTAGGTTACGTAGATCATGACTTACTCTCCAAAGAAGGGCACAATGGCAGTAGGCTTCGCGTTGAGAAGTCCACAAGCTGTGGTACCGGCTCCTCCGTGATGTATCACCGCAGTAACATGCTGAAATAGCCACTCGTGCGGACAGTCTCCCAGAAAGAAGACTTGATCGTCGCCAGCTGAATCACCGCCAAGCTTACTCCATCCTCGAGAAACAATTGCCCGTGTCCCCGTCGCACGAACGGCGTCGAGAATTGTCGCTGTCAACTTGTCGGGGTCGTCTATCACGATACTGCCAAAGCCGATGTATATTGGTGGCGGACCGCTGGCCAGGAATTGCTCCAAAGCTGATTCGGGCTGATATTTTGGAGCATCGCGAAAGAAGAATCCGCAGACATCTGTCACGGCTATTGTCAGCGATCGGTCGGTAGGGGCATGGATCGAGACATACCAATGTTCTCAGGCCAGTCGGCTGGCTTGGGCACCAAAGCTGGTGACCAACAGTATGTGACTGGTACCCCCAAAGTCTCTGTCAAGCACGGACCCTCGCTGAATGGAATAGGTTCAAGATCTATTGTACCTCTCCATGCGTTGATGATATCACCGAGCCTGTCTCGAGTTAGCACGTTTTCACACATACACTTCTCTGAAACTCGCCCTTGCCAAGTCATCCACTCAACCAACGAATACGACACATAATTCGCAGCCGTCGCCGACATATCACTCCCATTCGCCTTCAGATTCGCAAGTGGATGACAGAACTCCCTTGTACTCGTCCACGGCATTGTAAACATGAGGTGCAAAGGAATACCTAGGGCTTGCGCACAATGGATATGCGCAAAGCTGGGTGGATTAGCGATGATTGCATCTGCGACGAAAGGTTGTCCTGTGAGCTCATCAGGCTCAATGCAGGAACTCCAACACTTGTGTAGCATTTCGTCCACCATTTTACGTTTCCGTTGGATTTCGCCTCCGCGTAGTGTCTTCATGCTGGGGAATAGACCGGGGTTCTTGACCATGTAGGCCATCAACCTTTGCAGAACCGTTAGCTCATACTGGCGTCGATAATTGAGCGATGACGAAGACTTACTCAGCGGGATCACCGCCGATGGAGAAAAACTCAAGACCTGACTCTCTCACGAATTTGTCGAATTGACCGTGTGTCGCAAGCCGCACCCGATGGCCATGCCGCTGCAATTCTGTTCCCAGCGCGACAAAAGGCTGGACATCGCCTCGACTACCGACGACTTGAATAACGATATTGAGACGAATACTCCTTTCGCTTGTCTCCGTGTACGCAGGCGGTTGATTCTGCCCATAAGAAAGTGGAGGCTTTCCCGTCGGGACCAGTTTCGACAGTCGCCTAGCTATCCTCGAGCTAAGATCGATGTCAATTCGTCCATCTTCGCGACCGGTTGTCGTGGCTTCTAATTCCGCCAGCGCTTCATAGGGCGGAAGCTCATCTGGCAGTGGGACGCTATGCTCGCCATTTGCTGGGAGCTCGAAATATCTGGTCTGTCGGTTAGACTCATCTGCCGTTGGGGACATGTTTGCTTGACGCGATGAAGATGAAGTAAATCGGAAGTAATTGAGAATGCTCCCAGCTGCCGGGCAGCGAGATCCAATGTTATAAGAAAGCCGATCGTAGAACATACCAGCTAATCGACTGGCTGCAGAAAACGGAATGCCCGAAAAGACGCCATCTCCAAATACGCGTATCAAAAGATACACTCGTATCCGAAAAAAACGACTAATGACTCCATCGCAGAGTCCCAGAGCCATCAACATGACATGTTTCTCGGTTAAATGATGTTTTTAGGGAGAGGTAATTTATACGAGAATTATGTAAATTTAAATCTCCGGATGGATATACATATACTTTTCAATCAATCGGAAGCGAATCCCATTCACTAGAGTCGAGTTACGTGAGCCAAGCTACCCAAACCTTCTGAGGCAGTGCGTGTGAATGGATGTGGAGACAATGAATACGCGTATCAATGTCTTTGCTGAGCTACGAGCTGCCTTGGATGGTAGACATTATTGGCTCTGGCTTCTTGTGTGGGGCTTGCGACAAGTTTAGGTCCAAAAGCATTTTCTAGCTGAGTTTAGGGTAGTCATTAGTGAATAGACTACACTTATGTCTTCCAAGTCTTCTAAGTAAAGTAAATTATACTACGATATCACTGCTTGTTATTACCTTTATTCAAAGCCAGCGTTCTACAGTAGAATTATATCTTAAAGCTTTGCCGTAAGAGCGATGCAAGACCAAGCAAATAAGTAGCTCAATTACCATAATGAGAATCATCCACCCAAACTATGAGCTTTACTTTTCAGATACATGGCTACGCCGAACTCCATTGTGCTTGAAGTACTTGTAATCCTTCCAAGCGATAACAGCCGCCCAAAAGGTGATGAATCTGCGCAGTGTCAGCCAGTTCCTTGATGAGTACGAGGCAAGGCAACTTACGCAACGACCAGCGCTACCAGTCCGACCAAGATACCAATTACGCAATTCGCACCAATGCATACTTGGGTGGCCATGTTAAATGCCAACCCCATCACCACCGCCCAGAAGACAATATCCATGGTGTTCAGAATCGCATTGGCTTTGAGGCTTCCGAATCTTTTGAACTTGTCTGCTTTTTGGGTGACGTATTCATAGGCAAGAAAAGCGTACGATTTGAGACTCTGCGAAAAAGTAAGTACTCGTCGAAGTGTGTAGGCTAGAGTCTCAAGAGGTAATCCACCATTGTAATGGCCATGATGTCCGATCTAGTCATCGGGATGCATGCTGGCTTTGTGGCAACCTTGGCGATACCAAGGATGAAAGTGATAGTGATCGTGACGACCTGGAGGATGAAGACTTTGTTTTTCCAGCTGTGTTCAAAGAAGCGGCTATCAAAAAAGTCTCTAATGCCCATATTGTGTGATTTTCTTTCAAGGTGGAGATTTAATAATAGAGTGCGAGGATGCAAGAAAGCAAAATAAAATAAAAACAACACAGTTTTGCGCCGATATATCGTCTAAGAGCTTGGAGGCGATTAAAGATGTTTCATTAAGATCTTTTCTGGAATTCATGTTGATATATATAGGTTAATTGATGTTATAATCTGGGCCAAGGCCTATACGCGTATAGATATTGGCGCTTCGGGGTGAGCCGTACGCGGAGAAATTGTAGATTAGATTACAGATACTCTCAGCCACAATGCTCAACTAGAGCGACATATCTGATTTATGCATCGACGATCATTTTTTCTTCACAGAAGCATATACATACTATAATACGGACTTGTAGAGAATTAATTACCCTGACTTAGCGGCGACCAAGTCGATTGACTCTGCGCTATCTCCCTGCAATTAGTCTCTTGTTTCCATTTTTAGTTAAAATAAATTCTATAGGTGGTTATTAACTATTTGGAAAAAAGTATTTACAGTTTTATGTTAGTTATAGCCGTGATTAAAAAGAAGCCGCCAGCTGTAAAATGTAAAATAGAGAAATACGCTGGCGTAGACGCACACGTTATTTGCCATCTCGTGCAGCTGAAAGCTGGAAATCGCCTAGCTTACTCTGCTTTGTCTCAGTTCAGTCATCACTCCAATCCCTGCTGCAGTTTCAAGCCACAACATACCGCTATCCTGCTTTTTGCCGACTTGAAAGTCCATATTTGCTTCGGTGGGATTAAGTAAATGCCAAAACAAACCCTCAAAAGATCCCTTTGCCCCTTTATCGTTTGGGCTCCGGGCCCCAAGTCTTCGTACCATCCATAACAGCAACTCTTCACCGCTCTGAAAGCGCCTCTGTGCCTTCGTCTTGTGAGGGGGTGCCTTGTGTCTAGGTTCAATTGGCCAGTGCTGCAGGTGATAATGTGACAGGCATTTCTGCCATGCATGAATAGCTCATGTGTAACCAACACCATCGACGCCCATTTTCAATGTCATCCCCGCTCTCCAGTTGAGGCTCTGCCCCGTGCAATGCGGCGC
Organism: Fusarium miscanthi; assembly: GCA_014898875.1. Classification (NCBI taxonomy): domain Eukaryota; kingdom Fungi; phylum Ascomycota; class Sordariomycetes; order Hypocreales; family Nectriaceae; genus Fusarium; species Fusarium miscanthi. The sequence continues at coordinate 205,914 of JAAVUA010000119.1, forward strand.
ATTCCAAGGCTCTCGAGGGCTCCGCCGCGGGGGATTTAAAGCGAGTCAAGGGTTGAAAACCGCCCATTCTGCCTTACCAAAGCTCATCAGTCTGCCTTATGCGCAAAGTCGCCGGATGAGATATGCCCGAAACCAACTACCCCGACTACGACCTCTTACCAACCGTTTTACAGGGTTGGTTGCGGGAGAGATTCAACGATAACAAAATTTCTGTTCTGGTAAGTTTGCGCATCTTGGCAATTAATTTACCACGCAGGCATTGGCTGAAACACGGCAGTCTAAGAATGGCAGGTTTGTCTTCACCTTGCCCGATGGTGAAAAGTTGACGGCTGTGAGTTCCACGGGACCCGATACCGGGCCTTGAGCTGACTGTCACCCGGCAGGAAGACCGTACCGCGATCAGTAGACTGCAGGGCAGAGATACTTACCCGTAGTGCAATCGCTTGGATGCGCGTTCGCTTCGCCGTGTCGTATAGTTTGGGATTGTTTATGTTTTGGCTATAGCCTCTCTGGTGCTTCTTGTTGTGGCTGCCACCAACTGTCACGATGCACGACGCGATGGGAGAGAGAGCCTTACCTAGAAGGGTATATAGCAATTGAACTCGCCGATGTTTATGTTGATTCAATCCAACATCTATTCTTTATTCCAGTATTTCCCCTCAACATGACAGCATCACCTATTAATACCGCCGACTCGTTGGCCGACTGCTGCAAACAGTGGCCCAAGTATCCCCGCCACTTACTACAGTCGTGCCACAGACGGAGTGTACTTGATGATTACCGCTTGCGCCTTGATAAACCAAAGACGCCGCTTTTTGATGCCGACGGGGAAAATATACGTTTCCTCGAGCCTCGGGGTCCTGTGTGCGGTTAGTTGTGACCCATTAGATGTTTTAATGCGTTTATCTCATAATTCTTCAGGGTACAAGGAAACGACCATCGCTCGCCCAGCTGATCTCGAGAAGCATCTTGGACAGAACAGCGAAGACCCTCATTACTGTTTGATGTAGGTCAATGGACACCTGCAAAGTCACTGTTACTAGAAGCTAATTTATGCAAGTTTCATCCGATCCAACAATTCGCGATCTCCATTGAACTGTTCACATCAAAGCTTTTGCTATCTATCGACCTTCTACCAAATTCCCGCCAGCTTCCTGGACTTTCTGTTTACTTTTGGCCAGTGCACAGAACCCCTGGACTATCACATGACAGGCTTCAATGGCTCCGACACCATGGATTCTCCAGAGAGCGATATTGTCCAAATTCCCAAGTTGGGGCGCTCTGGTCGGGAACACGTCGTGCAGTACCTTCTGCGCTCTGTTGAGAGCTCTGTCAAGAAAGACAAGGTGACCTGGAATATTCGCCAGATGGCTGTCCATCACAAGTATGACTTGATTACCGGGAAAGCGTTTTGGCTCAACATTAAAGCCAACTCTATTATGCAGGATAGGCTCAAGGAATCCATCACTCATGACCCAAAGTTCAACCCGACATTGGCAAAGGGCTTGGCATCGTCTTTCGCTGCCACGTTGATGACACATCTCGTGCATATCGACTGGTGTGATGAGTCCTGGAGACAGTGCATCAATGATTTGGAGGGGAAAATACGCGACGTGCTGCAAAAAGCAAAAACAGCGTCTGTTGGTCAGCAGTCTGATTGGCATGCGGCCGCCAAGAGAGTCTTGACCAGAAATGATACCGCAGCATTTGGCGCACCAGAAAAGCCTGCTTCGCCCAGCCCTGCGTGTTTCAGCCTACGCGAAACTATTGGAAAGTCACTCACATCGCATCTGCACTCAGCCCTTGGCAAACCGTCACCAAAACCGATTTCAACCCCCTTGCTTTCTCTAGCGTCCAAGACTGCTGCGACCCCAATAACTGAGACCGACGACGATCTAGCCAAACGCCTCGAGAGCTTCAAAGTACTAGAGACATTCTCCGTGGAGGATTTGCAGCTTCTTCATCATCTCGGTGAACAGCTGGAGAACTTTCGCTTGGTGATGCTGCTAAACAGCCAGACGTTGCGAGACATCGTAGAGCACTACCAAGACCTGACGACACGAGACAACTTCCCTCCAGAACAGAAAGCAGAATGCGAGCGAAGCGTGGCTGCATTCGCGCGCCGAGTGGAGCGCATAAGAAAAAACCTGGAAATCCGTGTCACACAGATTGAATCACTGCGGGCCTGGCTGCAGGAGGGAAAGACTCTGGTAAGTCTGATTGGACCTTGCATGATCTGACCTGCTCACCAACACCTCCTAGCTTGAAGGGATACTGCAATACCGCAGCTTTCAGGTCAGCCACATTTTTACCGAGAGCTCCCACAGCCAGTCAGCCAAGATGGAGCGGATCGCATACAAGACAGAACAAGAAACCATCTCGATGCACATCATAACGTGTGTCACACTTGCTTTTCTGCCTGGCACATTTGTGGCTGTAAGCTCGTTCACCGTTTCTCAATCGGGACATGCTAACAGAGATCTCCCAGGCTTTCTTCCAGAGCGGACTGATTGATGTGAATCAGGCGGCGACTAATGTTAAGGGAGCGGTCAACTTCCATTCAGGAGCCTTCAAGCTCTTCGCTGCCATATGCTTTCCTCTAATGCTTCTCACCTTTATTCTTTGGGTAGCTTTGTTCAAGTGGCTGGCAAGGAGAGCGAGGAAGAGAATTATAGAGGATCAAATCGTCTGAACTCGTTGCATCCAAGAACAGCTGATAGATCATACACGGCCCAGCGCTCATAGATACCGCAATTGACACATCTAGAACTGGAAAGAGAAGGCTCAGAATGATCGAACCTCTGGTACATTTGATAACACCGGGAAACCGAGCTTGGTGACATGAAGCCGGCTTCTCGGAGACTAGAGAGGAGGCTCTGGCATCACCAGATTGGGTGTGCGGCTTGGACGCTGCAAAGTCAGTAGGCTTTCTCGGCACTGCCACCTAAATTATAAGGTGGAAAAACACAGCCCAGGCAACCAGGCAGCCAGGTCCGTGTGCAAGGCGTGGTAGGGCTTTGACGACTGGGAGATGTGGACCCTTTCTGCCTTATTTGCCCACCGTTATAACCCTGCTATCTACAGTCCGGCCCTTGCGGGGCTTTCCCAATCGTTCATTGCCCCGTAAGCTATTATATTATATATACTCTGGGCACAAAAAGGTCGATAATCCCCGCCTCCGCAGGGACATCTCCATGAACCCGCCACTCAAACCCCAGCAGTCCCCATTCAACATGGATTCGGAGCCTCAGAACAGGTTCTGTACCTACGTGAAGTCGAAGTTAGTCGACGGTGTGAATGGACAAGGTGAAACAGTGGCCTATGTCCCCCCTTCAGCTTTGGAGGATTACTGGTCGCAAGCAAAGGTTGATGACATTCTCAACGCGCACGATCGGCCTATCAAGGAGAGCGCCACCTTCATTTCAAAGAATCTTCGCCACATCTTCTCCATTCTGGTGTACATTGGCGACCCGCAAGAGATTTCTTGGTTCCGCGGCAGTGTCAGGGGGTTGAGCGACCATCACCAACCATTCAGCATACAGGACCTTCCCCAGAACTGCACTTGGTCCAAAGAATTTCTGGAGCACCAATGGATGTTCTGCCCGCTTTCCTTCACACATGATACAGTCTTCAAGCGCACCCTGCACTCCAGGCACATTCTACCTGTAGTATATGAGTCGTGTCTGACAGACTCTGCTGGTGCTTCTGGTGCTTCCGGCGCAGCCACTCTGTGGCGAGTGCACATGCAGTCTGAATGCAGTCTGCCGTTGTCAAAGGTCAGGGTCCACGCCTGTTGCACCATCTATCCGCACCTTTGCCCTTGTACTGACTATGTCCCTAGACTGGCACCGTCGTCTTCAAGATATACGAGGGTGAAAAGGCACAGCGCCTCTACAAAACTGAGGCCGGAGCATACAGGGAGCTCATTCACGCCAATAATGAGGGTTATATCACCAAACACTTCGCGTCGTTCTCATTTGAAGGCATTGACAAGTCAATCATTGTTCTTGAATATGCCGAGGGAGGATCTTTGCTCGACTTCTTACAAAGCACGAATATTCCTTTCACCCTAAGCGAGTTTTGTTTACTTTGGTCCCGCCTTCTGAATTTATTTGATGCCCTCCACGCGCTCAACGACATCCATAGGCTGACGGCCTCACCCCAACGGTCCCTGTTAGGGTAAGCTTAGCGCAGTATGCGAAGCTTGGGACCTTTGCTAACATGGTTCAGGGTTCATCAAGATATCCAACTCACCAACATCCTGGTCTTCCCTCAGAACAACAAAAGCTCACGATTCGACGTCAACTTCAAGTTGGCCGACTTCGGGTTGGCCACGATCGGGAGGACATCCTCACCAGGAGATACCTTGATGACCAGTAACAAGGGTAACAGGATGTATAGTAAGAAGACCCCCGAGCACTTTTCTTTGAGTACAAACTAATGGCGACAAAGCATCCCCCGAGACTTACTCAAACTATCGTGTGCAGGACCGGACCATGACAGAGATCTCGGCTGCCTGCGACATCTGGTCGCTGGGTGCCGTTTTCAGCGATGTTCTCGTTTGGTCGATTGCGGGTGAAAGTGGCCGTGAAGACTATCGCCTCAAGAGACAAGAGGAGATCTCGAACAAGCCACATCTCAGAGCAGCAGAACACGACGCTTGCTTCCATGACGGAACTTCAAGACTAGAAGCGGTTGACGAGTTTCACAACCACGTACTCCAAAATAAAAGAGAGACTGACTACATATCGCCTTATATGAGCCAGCTTATCATCGAATTTATGCTCACGGACCGTCTTCAACGACTCAACCCCATGCATGCAAAGCTGCGAGCTCATGCACACATCGAAAAGGTCTTGAGTGGTCAATGGGAACCTATACCTCTGTCTCCTATTTCGCTTACCAATGGAACATGGCGCCCGCCTTTCAGCCTCACATCTGCATTGCCAGTTGGAATGACTACTGGGGCCTCCATGCCATTTCTTCAGAAGCGCGCAACACTGCATTCCACCACAGAACCAAGACCAAGTGTACCAGCAAAATCGCAATCGCATCTATCATGTCCACCAGACATGAAGAACCTGCTTTCAGAAAGGAGCTTTCGACCAAACCCCCCTGCTGGGCATGAACCTCTTACCGAATCCCAGGCTCCAGAATTATTATCAACACTGGGAGATAATCACATGCCAATGGAGATGGCGGAGGTCGCTCCTGCAAGCGCCGTGGTGACTGTGGACCATGTGTATCCATTATTGGTGCAAAAAGACCGACTTTTGTCCCCCACTGCGAGATCAGAAAAGGCGGCTGAAATCATGGATCTTCCCGGAATGGAAGAAGCGCGCTGCAAAATTGCAGAAGTCAAAGGGCGAGATCAGGTAATTATCTGGCTACACTTTGATCTGTCCCTTGCTAATTTCATCATCCAGATAATGCTCGTGGACAACTTTGCTTCTATGGAAGATCATAAACCCAAGGCCGTGAAGACGGGCAGGGTCATCAGCTACGTGGCGAAGCTTGCTGACGACAACGGCATGGAAGTCTTTGCTGCGTCAGAAACTACCAAGAAGCCCCGAATCTGCACCAGCTCCAGCAAGGTCCAGAAAGCCATCGAGAAGATGAAGACTGTGAAAGGGACCTGCAAGATGGAAAAGAGCCTCGACCACATTCTCGACCGGGTCTTGGTGCCTGAGAAGTTCAGACCGACAAGTATTTACGTCTATACCGATGGGGTTTGGGAGCCAGGTGTCAATAAGGTCAAAGACCTGATCAGTCGGGCGATTGACTTCCTTGATCGTCATGGATACAAGTCCTCGGATCTGATGTTCCAGTTCATCAGATTTGGCAGCGATCCAACTGGGATAGAGAGGCTGGACTATCTCGACAATGAATGCAAGAGATCGACTAAGACGGATGATTAGTGAGCATACTTTGGTTTCTGGATAGCATACTACCTACTAACTACTTCTGCAGTGACATCGTTGACGCCAAGCACTGCGACGAGCATGTTCCGGATATCGTAATTGGAAGCATTTCGAAGTGGCATGATGAGAAGACATAGATAGATTTCCTTCTGGTGGTATTTCATTTGGCTTATTGGGCCTTGGTGCTGGATATCGAAGTTTAAAGGCGTTTTTATAATACCCAGGTCCGGGGATGGGTCCTCATCTTGTGCTCGAGGTGTTACAGTGTGTACTTATAGATTAATTTAGATATGCTATTAAAAGTGTCTTTTTCTTTCTTTTCTTTTCTTTTCT
>JAAVUA010000120.1:0-103826 GCA_014898875.1 Fusarium miscanthi
GAGGAGGAGGAGGAGGAGGAAGCTTCAGATGTGGTTGACCCTGAATACTGAGAGATCGAAGTAGCAGAAGTGCTAGTTTCACTTGATGTCCAAGTAGAAGAGGTCTCGGAAGACGCTGTTGAGGTTGTGCAGGGTGTAGAAGTTAAAACAGCAGAACTACTTGTTTCGCTTGTTGAACTGGCTGAAGATTCAGATGATATCGTAGAAGATATGCAAGGCACCGAAGAAGTCGATGTCTCCGAGGTAACTGAAGACTCGGAAGTCCTTGTCTCACTAGTCGAGGCGGCAGAGCTTTCGGATGACATTGACATATCAGAAGTTGAGTAAGAAGAAGTAGTTCCCGAAAATTCTGTTGTCTCGTATGTAGATGAACTCTCTGTAGTGGAAGAAACCTCACTTGTAGCTGAGGATGCTTTAGATGTCTCGGAGCTAGTGTAAGGCGATGTTGTTGCCGATGACTCTGTCTTAGAAGTTTGACTACTTATTCTTGTTGTCCTACTTTCGGTTTCTGTAGAGCTGAGAGTAGAAGATCCTGGGGTAGTGCTTGAAGAAGCTGTGGTGTCGTGTGTGACAGTGGTGCTCATTGAAGCTGAGCTGCTATGGGAGTCCGAAGAAGTCGACTCCGTTGTTGAATCATACTTTGTAGTGAATGAAGCGGTGGTCACGCTCGTTGTCTCCGATGTCTTGGTTTCTGTATGCAATGTGGATGAAGCCCCAGAAGTTGTAAAGAGCGTAGAAGTCCCAGTGCTGCTGGAGTATGAGGTAGATGTAGTAGTAGAAGTCTGTTGGGTTGTACTGGAGGCACTGGTAGTTGTTGAAGGAGTGGAAGTTTTGCCCTCTGTTGTGGTAGAGGTTTCCTTAGTGGTGCTTGAAGTGTCCTTGGATGTTTCTGTGGTGATTCTGGATGTAGTGGTGTGACTGCTGGTTGTGGTAGTGACAGAGTATGTAGAAGACATGGAAGAAGTGCTACATGGTGTAGTTGTTGTACTCATGGAGGATCCATGAGAAGTAGTTGAAGACTTTTCAGTACTGATAGATATAGTAGACTCAGTAGTAAAGGTCTTGGAATGAGTGGAAGACATAGTGCTTGAGTCCAAAATTGAACCATGGGAACCAGTAGAACTACCAGTGGTAGTTGAAGAAACGAGAGTTCCAGTCTTGGTGGTAGAAGACTGGGGAACAGGATATGTAGGTACACTGTAAGGTGGTACAGTATAAGTTGGCGAGCGACGAGGCTTACAAGGTCCAGCCTGGACGCTAACAATGCTTGAAGCAGCAAGCAAAAGAATGAATGACTTTGACCAGGCCATTTTTGGATAACTGAATGAGTGAATGTGAACCGGCACAATGAGCGAATGAATAAAGGACTGACACTTTAACAAACACACCAATTTCCGCTTCTTATATATTGTATTCATATCAAGGTCGCTCTCTATAACACAAAACGACTTACATCATGTCTCTTCCAGAACAAACCCACCGTTTTATCACGTTTACCCAAATCCGGCGTTTTCTCAGTCCAGACGTTACAAACAAAACGGCGCTCCCCAATAGAATGTCACCGCCCCTGACGCTAGAAGCCAACGGCCCTAAACGCCACGATCTGTCCTTGGTGGCGTTAGCATCTCCAACCGTTCTAACAGTCTGGCGGTCCCATGGTGTAAAACAAGAGGCTTTAGACTTTCTCCTCGAGTGGGTATGACGCTATTGAGCGGTGTATCAAAGGAGCAAACCATGTGGTTTCGCCTTGCAAGTTATGGTGTAAAGAGGTTGGTGGCGTGCAGGATGGAGAGACGGCCGTTGCACCCGTTGGGAAAAAGTCGTCCGCCACTGAGTCCAGAACTGCGGATTTGAATCGAGAGGTTGTTTCCACTTAGGTGTTCTGTTGGTCTTATGATGTGATGAGTTTGCCAGAAGGAGGCTATAATGTGTCTTTTGTTGGATAGTCAGGGGTCACAGGATGGGACCGGGCTGAAAAGGATGTATGTCAGAGCTAGGAACAGCCGAACAGGATCGGGCATGTACAATCATGATTCATGCAGCTGCCATATGTGGTCTGCATGATCGTGACATGTTGTGACAGGCAGGGGTGTACGATCCGTTCCGCCGGGACTGAAGAGTTGATCGCACAGACAGGTCTCGGGAAGTGAAAGCACTCTGCAGCTCAGCAGTAGCGACAGTTATGTATTCTAGACAAGTCGTTGGGAAATAATACTGGAAGACGTAATGAAGTATTGTGTTCTAGTCTATAAAAAGGGCGTTTCTCGTAAGCGTATAAGCGAGTGTCATCGCTGGTTCGGTAGAAAAGAAGACGTGAGCTCTAGACACATAACACTCGATACAGTGAAGCAGTAGACTCACATCCCTGGAATGTAGATTCAGAGAGTCTTCAAGATTCGTTCGTTCATGGTCTTTGCTCATGCATGCAAGGCGGTCCGAGATCTCCAACCATCCCGCCATCAGCACCATCTTAGTTCATACACAGCACAGACCGAAGCGTCACAACAATCATTGCAAGTGTGTTCTCAATGCCAGTGCCGTTAGCCGCTGCGTATTGCACAGTTGTGATCGAAGCTAGGCTACAGTAAGCGTGCAGTAGTCTCCGTCCCGAAGATCTGGTCTGCATGAGGCGGCATCCAGCTTGCAGTTGGCAAGCCAAGCATGAGATGGCTGTAAGAGCTAGCAACCCAAAGAAACTAAGCCATGGGAGACTTGAGCGGTGTTGCATAGTCAACGTTCTGTGGATGATGACTGGCAATGTGCTGATGCTTACGGCCACTTCATCAAACGTCTCACGACACTCACGAATGACATTACCACTATCCCATACTCGACGCGGAAACTTCCTCGGTTGAACTACTAAGACTCATCAGTTAGTTGATATGCATCGTATTACTTATTTTGTGTAAGTGCTGCTACTCTCTTATGCCGTTTAGCCTCTCCTTAGAAGCGGTTGAATGATCTTGTTTCTGGCTAGATTACGATATGACCGAAATTCACTACCCGCAGTGCTTTGTTTTGTTTTGTTTTGTTTTGTTTTCTTTTCTTTTCTTTTCTCCAGTGCCTATTATCCATTCAGATCATCTCTAACCGGACGTAGACATGTAGGAAGTTTCCAGTCGCCTGAGTACTCCAGCCTTCCAGACCCAAATAGAATACCTCTCAGCGAAATTAATCGAACTAACGCCATCCGATACGCCGGCAATAATGGTAACGGAATTTGGAGTCTATTAATTTCATGTATAAATAGACTGACACTCATACCTCATTATCTAAGCGAAATGTCTGGCGCACTATAAATCTACTGTAACATTGTAATTTTGTGGATAGCCACTACTTGTCCAGAGTACTCCCCAGACACTCCTTGATGAACTTCTCAATCAGACCTGTGGATGAATGCACTGGAACTTGTCAAGATTATAGTAAGTGATATAGAAGTAGCAAATATATGTTCGATTCTATTTATATATGATGGCTCGTTGCTATCAGGTATAAGAAAAGCCTATGTCTAGCGAGACCCTCAGCTCAATGCAACACACGATGTCTCGTATCGACTGCTTGACGAACTCTAATCATACTTCCGGGTGAATAGGCATTAACTTTTCAGCTCATTTCAGTGCAACATAGAACGGTACAACCTTACCATGATTGTCGTTTCCCGCCGTTGTATCAACCACCATTGCAGATCATACAAATTAAAGGATGCTACCTTGACGTTACTTCAAGCTGACTCTTGACCGCAATTGAGTGACACGATTGTGCATATAAGCACAAGCAGACACGTTACTTTCTTGTACTTCAGTGTAGATGCCTGGCTATACTCCGTACAGGCAGCGGAGCTAGACCATTGCCATGCAGCATCTTTATCTCCGACAGGCATTTCTAGAGTTTAGGGTAGCAAGTCAGGCCATGTAAAGACTCGGAGCCATCGCTATACGACGACAATCTTGGCACTATTGGGTGGTGGATTTATTGCTTCAATGATTGGATTGGAATGGGGATACTAAGAATTCAAGAACAATGCTAGGACCGAACTGTCACATTCCTGCATCGTATGACCCAAGTTCTTTATTGTCCTTCCTTTCTCGTAGGTGAAAGTCCAACGAGAGACTGGGGTAACGGATCGATTGCCCAAAGTGAGGTTCCTTAACATTAATAGAATGAGGGTTTTGCATAATCGGGGTTTCAGATAGACATCCCTTGTTGACGTGATATGATATCCCGGCCAAACACGGAAGTTTGTATCGGATGCGATACTGGGAAAGGACATGATACGAGGTGGTTTCGTCTCAGGTTACGAGTGCATGATTTCGAGTAGTAAGTGAATCCTTCACGATGGATCTTTGCCAACACTTTAACGATGACATATTCAGCTTCAAAGCAATGGTATGATAAAAATCAACATGGAACACGATTTCTCTAGGGCTGCTGTTGAAGACTGTGTGTTAAGATCACCCGTCAGGGTTAAAGTGACAGGCAAGGTATTGGGTGTCAATGTCAATCATCTGGTGGAGAGGACCACAATGATGCTGAAAATATGGGGGTTTCGGACATGGGCTCTGCAATGAGTTAACCGGCCGAATCGTTAGACGAGAAGATGGAAACATCACAGTAAAGAACGGAAAGGAACAGACAGATACACGAGGTAGCAACCGAGAACGTCAAGAAAACCGAGATGATAGACATTTTCATGCCGATCACCTCGTGTCGGTGTAAATCAACGTGCGAGTGGAAAATGTTAATCATACGAATGGGGAGAAAATACCGCGCGTCAGAACTCCCTTTGCTAAAGGGCAATCAATACTTGGATTGGATGGTTCGGTGAACATGTCGAGATTCTGAAACTCAGGGTCAGTTTTAGACCAAGGGGGGGCTTTAGCTTGGCACCGTGAGGAGAGTAAGGATCTGAGATAGACGGATGTGATGAGCAGAAGCAAAAGACAGGGCCTGAAATGAGGATTTGCAAAACATTCATTCTCGTGTTGGGATGATGTTATTCTGGTGCTGAGTATGTGTGTATCGTCTGTTGGTTGAGTGAAGTCAACACCAAGGTGATGAAAGTTGTCAGCCAATTTGACATGACGCAGTTTCACTTGGCTGTATCGCATAAGGATATGACTTATGCAAGCGGATGGAATGTTTCGCTCATGATGATATATGCGACAGAGTGAAACAGAGGATTGAGAACAGAAACAAATCAGAGCAAGATGGACTTATAGCATCGTACAATGACAAGACCCTAATAATGCAATTAATTAATGACAGGCACAGGCATAACCCGCCTGCGATGACATTCATCAATCAATCAATCATCTTTCATCCCTCATTCAGGGACCATCAAGCGCCCCCCCCAGATCGAGCGTTACAGTGAGAGGGGCGGCAGGGCATTTGATTCGAGCTCAAAAGCCCGGCCCGCCCTAAACTCTTTGGAGGCCTAGAGCCCTGAATGGTCAGATGAGGGAGTACCTAAGCGGCAATTGGGCTGGGCGAGAATGTTCCCTCACTCACCCAGTAAAAAAAAAAAATGGCCGACGGGATTGCCAAGGGCTAACTCAGGTAGGCCAAGGTGAAGAACAAAATTAGAACACGTTGTCGAGCTACGGACAGAGGCGATATCATGTGGCGGACTCAGCCCAAAATTGTCCGGTGCGGTCCAGTATCGTTGGCACGTTATGCTTCGCTCTAACTCTAGACCTCGTGATGAGGCTCGTGTTTTTCTCTCTTAGGGTTTTCGCCATGTTTATTTTTTGCAACGTTACTGCTACTGTGCCAACATGGATTGCTCAGATCAAGTGGGAATAGTGACGTCGAGGCGGGTCGAAATCTATTCTTTGATCAATGAGCCCATTTGTTCTATTCTGTTCTGGATCAACACGGACTCTCGGGAAAGATGGAGAAGAGACGAGCAGACGAAAGATGGAGAATGCATGCATGGATTCGATGGAAACTCGGCACTGAACCGACTCAAGCGAGGGCGAGTGTCCTGTCCAAGTCCCTCTGACTACAGGGCAGGGCAGAAGCAATAGATGCCATCACCCTTGGCTTATCGCTTTGATAGTGCCACTGTTTGGCCAAGAGAAGCAATTTGGGGGAATACGATGCGTAATCTGATACCCCAACCCAACCCAGCAGTGAGCGAGTGACTTGGGCCTTGGGGTGCTCACTGCTAGTGACATACGCCAAGCAGACTATCTATGTTGGGCGCAATTTCGTGGTTGCTTCTGTTACGGTCCATATTGAGAACGACCAAATCAGTCTGTGAGTTCTCAAAATACTGGACTGGATAGAGCAGCAATGTTGAGTGGAGGATGTGAAGGATTGCTAGTCAAACCAAAACCCTGGGACACTCTCTTCCATGCATGAACCGGATGCTGTGCGACACTTTCTGACAAGTTGACTCGAAGAGGTGCTCCAACTCATTCAGGGGTCCAGACTAGGCCGGAATAGCTCGAGATAGTCTGCGCCTCTCGTCTGGCATTACCCACCCTTTTCCATCCTGTCTCTGCCCATGCGCATGTCCAAGGGCCCCCCTGTTCCCCCATTTCCCTTATCAGCACAAGGCGAAGGGCTAACGGAAAACTTGCCGAGTAATTCAATATCGTTACGAATCGTGAAATGAATTTGCATGTCTGTAAAAGGTTGGGGGAGAGTGCTCGTATTCCGCTGCCCCTCGTTGGAATTTTGGTGGTTATTCCCAGCCTCTGCCATGCCTTTTTTCCGAAACCAGACAGTGAATGAGTTTAGGGAGAGGTTTGACTTACGAATCTCTAGACGGTGCGTGTCAGAACAGGGTGATCGTCAGGAACTGCGTGCCTCTGACTGGCTGAGGCGTCAACGAGTTCTGCTTCAGGAAAAGACTTGTCTAGAGCGCTTCGTCATCACAACATTCACACTCAAACTCGAATAAACAATTTTTTCCCTTTCACAAAGAATGATCTGAGGATTATACGAAAACCACAAACGTCATAGTTCATTGGATCTCCACCCATTGCCACAGTCACAGCAGATCTCAACGGGTTGATGCTCGAGTCCGTATAGTCCCGCACCTTATTAGTGTCTGATTGACATGGTGATCGCCTGTACCAAGAAGCTAAGAGTTATCAGTACGGGATATTGGCCATGTGAGAATTCGTATTGTGTCCAAGTGTGGAGGCGAGTTAGCTCAGGCGACCAAAAGCCAAGATTCAGTTTGCCGCAGTGATTCATCTCGCCAGTTTAGGTGATGCTATCTAAGAATTGTCACTCGGATATACTGAACGGTAGATCGGCATCTCATAGTGGGCTTCTGAGCGAGTGCTTTGTGCTGATGCTGTGTTACCCTGGCCACAAAGAAAGTGGCTTACATCAATCAACAGCTTTTTTCCCAGAAGGCCCTCACTATAATTTCTCATCAGCGACTAAGCACTGGCTCACTGGAGAACCCGCCGGTTCTGGATCGTGGCGGTTACTTGTCTCAGCCGCCAACTGCCTAACGCCTAGAAATGTCTTGTTCTTGTTCTTGGGTGAATCATGTCTCGCTCGAAACCGGAATCTCAGTGGGAAAGCCCATGTTCTGTGGTATGACAGGGGGCACATGGATCAATAACGAGCCCCTAGCTGCCCCTAAGACAAACTTGGCAAGCTCCAGAGCTTGGCTGTCAGGATCAGGGTCAGGGGTTGAGGCTCCTCCAGATCCACCCGGACCCGAGGCGCCTCTAGTCTAGAGACGTCTCTAGTCGTCTACAGGCGCCGAGACAGAGGGAGGGCGCTGCCATTAAAACACCAACGTTTCCGTTCACTGACCTGAACCTCCTCCTCTCTCAGTTTCACTATCTTCATACCTTTTAATACCTCTTCACCTGCTTCAAGTAACTCCGTTTACTCTCTTTTTGCTTGCTATTATATACACTCTCGCTCAGGTATATACCTAGACCTATTACTACACATACAACTTACAAGTGGTCGTCACTCCATCGCTCAAGACACCTCTTGATAACAACTCAACATCTTGAGATTGAATTATACAACAAGCATACCACAGCAATCACACATCACAAATACACGATACAATGTTCTCAAAAGCTTTCACTACTGCCGCCATGGCTCTTGCCTGTGCTGGTATGGTTTCTGCTCAGACCTTCACTGAGTGCAACCCATTGAAAAAGAGTGAGCAAACATTTGCTACATATCATACACAGACACTGACATTATCACAGCTTGCCCTGCTGACCCTGCCTTTGGCGATAACGAGGTTGACTGCGATTTTGCCAAGGGTGCATGTGATGCCTTCCACGGCATGATTGGAACCGAACTCAAGTACAGCGACCGCGGTGCTCTATTCCGCATCAACAAGGAGTCCGATGCTCCTACAATTCGATCCGACAACTACCTCTTCTTTGGTCGTGTCGATGTTGTCGTCCAGGCTGCCAAGGGCCAGGGCATTGTTACCTCGGCCGTTCTCCAGTCTGATGACCTCGATGAGGTTGACTGGGAGTGGGTTGGCGGCGATGATGCTCAGGTTCAGTCTAATTACTTCAGCAAGGGCGATACCACTACATACGACCGTGCTCAGTACCATGCCGTTGCTGCTCCTCTCACCACTACTCACAAGTACTCCATTGAGTGGACCTCCACCAAGATTGACTGGCTCATTGACGATGCCGTTGTCCGAACTCTGAATGCTGCCGATGCTAAGGGTGCCAATGGCTTCCCTCAGACTCCCATGCAGGTCAAGCTTGGTACTTGGGTTGCTGGTGGAAAGGACAGCAACGAGGGTACCCGAGAGTGGGCTGGTGGCTACACTGACTTCGATGATGCTCCCTTTGACGCCTACTACCGCAGCGTGACCATCATTGACTACGCTGGAAAGGACGCTCCTGGCCAGAACAAGGGTGCTAAGCAGTACGTCTACACTGACAAGACCGGTGACTGGACCAGCATCAAGGTTGAGAAGACCTCTTCCGACGACGACAACACCAGCACCAGCACCACCGTCTCCAAGGTTTCCAAGACCACCAAGACTGCCGAGCCTACCAAGACAAAGACTGCTGAGGCCACCACCTCCGCAGTTGAGACCACCAGCGCTGAGGAGTCTAAGACCAAGTCCGCTGAGAAGGAGTCCAAGACTGAGTCTGCCAAGGAGACCAAGACCTCTGAGGTCGCTACCACCTTTGCCACTGCTACTAGCACAAAGGCCGAGGCTACTGCCACAGCCACAGAGGGTTCTGGTTCCGGATCAGAGTCTGACGCTGGTGCCGGAGCTGCCACAGCCACTGGCTCTGGTGCGTCTCCCTCCGAGCCCGCCACCACTCCCGTTCCTGTCAACTCTGGCTCTCGCATGGCCAGTAGCGTCGTTGCCGCCTTCGCTGGCCTCATGGTTGCCCAGATCCTCATCTAGATCTTCACTTCTGCTTCTACAATTACTTCTTTCGGGGTCACTGTAAGCATGTAGAGTTGCGAAACCTGCATGCGGAAAGCAGACCATTCTAACTACCTTACTTCGAGTCGATCCTTACATGCTTGCCAAGGCAACCCAAACCTTTTCATCACTCGGAAGTATTTTTTGGAATGAGGGCGACTTCATGACAAAGAAAGAGACGGGCAAAGGAAAAAAAAGCGCTAGAAAAATCATAACAAAAACAACACATGGGAAAAGGGCTCTTGGCAAGCAAACATCACGTTTTTGAACAACAAACCTAGCGATTTTTAATGAGGACCTGCTCTCTTGAGCCCGCCGAGACGGACCAAACTTGGCTTTAAGCCAAGCGTCTTGGCCCAATTTCCCTTGCCTGCTTGGGAGGGGGAGATATGCACAGGGCATATGATGGATGAGCTTGTGATTTTTTGTATGAAAGCTTCAACTAGAGATGGACTATGACACATTGACAGAGGAAGACATGGCTTGGATGAATTACTACTTTGGATTGGATTGGATGACGCATTGCATATTAGATGCCACTTTTTACGCACGATACCTTTTTGCAGATAGAATCTGTTTTTCGAATGGAATAGAAGCAGCATGATTTGCTGAAAATATTTGTTGACTTGTTTACTTTTGGTGATGTCCTTTGATGCAGGCGGGAGATTTAGTGAGCCCGGGCTGCATTCAGCCAAGCTGTTGGCAGTTTGTATTGGAGGGTCGTACATATGCACAATAAAGGGTGATATGCAAGGGCCGTGTAACAAGAGGAGGTGTCAATCAAGGGAGTGACAGCACCCAAGATATTGCCAATGGCCAAAGAGTAGACGCCAATACTATCGATCTGCTGAGTTGAGAATCTGTCGGACGCGTAATCTTGAGCTTATCTATGATCGTCAACTTGAGGGAAATTAAAGTGCTTGGCTGAGAAGATAGTACTGTTTGGGCTGTGAGGGTGTGCTGGAAATTGCGGCTGGCTGAAGGAAGTGAGACATGGCTGCTGTTGTTTTTGGTTGAGCCGCATGTCTTATCTTGGTGGAAGTGGTTCCAATTGGGTCTCACTTGTTTGCATCTTTGCTTCTTACATCAACCTCATCACGATTGCCCGGGTGTGAAAGTAAAAGTAAGCTGACAGCTGCACAGTTACACTAATTGATTTTGCATCCATGATTCAAGGTTTATCGCAAAGGGGATAAGCGCAAGGATTCCCCGTGTGTGGGTGGAGCGGATATGCAGGTACCCCAAAGGTTATCGTCATCCACTATAAAAGTCCATTAGTACCCCTGCAACTTACTCGAAACTTACAACACCAGACATTCTTGTTCAAGGTGGCATAAAAATCAAGAGCCAGCCCTGTTATAAGGCGCAATTATCTACAGAGCTCCTAAGACCGGTTCCTAGAGATGAATGGTCTAGCGGGAAGGGCGAGAGGTCGCACAGCCGAACTGCTAGCCTGGAATTCCAGACCATTGTCTCTCTTTTTTGCTATGAAGGTTATGTGTTCGAATCGTGCCGACTTTTCTAATCTCAACTATGTTATATGTTAACTTGCTTTTCAAACGCTTTAACTTAGTACTCCTCTATAAATTCTCTCCCTAGTGCCTGAGATCCTTAGTATATTAGTTATAAGGAGATGACATAATATGCATATATAAGACGATCATGACTTCATTTAGCAATTAACTCCCTTCCATACTGAATTTCTATACTGGTTACATAGCGTAGAAACACCTATAATTGCAAGTAGCATTGCCACTTCGTCAAGGGCCTGCGGAAAGGGTTCCAACTTGTGTAGTTATCACTCCTGACAAAGGTATAATGAAACTGGCTAACTCTTAAGCAACCGATAGTTCATACAGCTTCAGGTATAGTAGTTACTTCTATATTAAAGTGGCCGATACTACAGATCAATTAGGAGATTGATTATTTAGCTACGTAACATAGGACAACGTCAAGGTAATGGGCCGATGCCTATCTCTGTATACTTCCTAAACATCCTTTTGAGGAAGAAAGCATTAAATCAAATTTCTTAGAAGTAATAATTCTTCCACACATAGTAGTGCTTACCTACTTCGACTGGCGCAAATGTCATACTCACTTGTATGAAACATGGGTAAAAAGCTCCCTAAAGCCCTTGAGCAAGCTTGTTTTCACCTTATATCACTTGTGACATCAACGTCAATGCATAGAACGTTAAACTAGAGATAAAAGTCCAAGTTCGGACACATAGACTTGGTAAAAAGTAAGCTGATAGACGCATACAGCGATAGTGGCCTGGCCTCAACTGGACATTTCACTTTGAATGCGCAAGAGGTAAACTGCTAGACCGGGCATACCCCTCGAGGTACCTGTTGCAGTTGTACTCGTATTTCTTTTGATGCAAATACAATACATTGTTTTCATTTGGTAGTTGCTTTGCCTTGAATACCGCCTGTTCTGTATCCTTTATTATGTACTTGTAAACAGACAGCCTTGCGATGTGAGTCGCATTATCTGACCATGCATCGGCGTCGATGAGCCAGGGATCATTAGAGCCTTTCTCAAAGATCTGTTCTCTATGCTTGTGGTTATGCTGCTGTTGAATGTGACAGAGGTATCGAGCTTGTCTAGCATGGGGAGTGTGAACATCAATGCGTTTATCAGCAAAAGGTAACACAAGGTAGTAGCTAAACCGTCAAGTGGAAATAGGATGGAATGAATGGGAAAGTTAGTCTCCTATCTAAGGTAGTAGCCATTATGTTTTTTGTTTTCATCTCGATCCTGTCGTAAGTCCAATGCCTCGGTGTCCTAAACAGCCTCGCTTGGACTTACTTCAAACTTAGAATCTATATCCTGAGTGATGGAAAGATTTAGGCAAGCTTACCTGCCTTAGGTAGTATAAGCTAGTGGGTCTTTATGCTAATTATTTGGGTATCTTGGGTAAAGAACTAGAGGATCTCTTGCTCCCTGAGGCACGCCTTCCTCACCCCATCCATAGATGTTACCCAATTCTGGAAGCCACATCCTCGACCTCTACAGGTGACTAAGGCATTTGGATCTTCCCATCTTCTTCGTCTTCTTTCTCTCCACCCTCTTTCATATCTTCATGCCCTTTTTCGGATCAAGTATTATCACAGTCTATTCATATATTTCATCATGGTTGCAGTTCCTCCTCACCTCCTTCGAGCTATCTCAAAGAGCAAAGCAACAACTCCCGAGCACCGAGAGATAGCAAGATCATCTCTCGCACACACAGAACAATTCTTGAAAAACTGCCAAAAACGTCGGGAGCAGTATTTGAAAACGTACAATCAAGTCCAGCAGCAGATCGTTCCTCCTCAACTTTTTCGAAATGTCATCGCTTCAGATCAAGCCGATAATGATCAGCGTACAAGGGCCAAAAAAGGTCTTGATCATCTAGAAACCATCATCGGAAAAGTTAGAGGGGCACAGCAGGCGCTGGGCTCTTCGCAGTCCCCAGAACCCGGCACCTCACACGTTGTCCCATCGTTAACAGCTACGGAGGACCCTCCTTACCGTGCGGTTTACGACATACACGAGAGCTCAAACGAGGGCAATCTTCCTGGCGATCTCATTCGTGACAACGGAAAAAAGGAAGCAGAAGAAGCAAATCCTTCTTCCGACAAGGCTGTCAACGAGGCCTTCGACAACGTGGGACTTGTCTTGGGTTTCTACAAAAAGTTCTTCCAATGGCTGTCAATCGACAACAAGGATATGGACGTCATCAGCACTGTTCACTTTGGAAAACACTATGAAAATGCTTGTGAGTAGCAATCGCTGTGGACTTGACTTCTACTAACAATATCTATCTAGTCTGGGACCCAGAAAAACTTCAGATGGTCTTCGGCGATGGCGGCGAGTTTCTCAACAACTTCACCGGATGCATCGATGTCATCGGCCACGAGCTCACACACGCAGTCACAGAGCACACAAGCCCCCTTGACTACTATGGTCAGGCCGGTGCTCTGAATGAGCATGTATCGGATGCGTTCGGCATCATGGTCAAGCAAAGGGTTCAGGACGAGAAATCGGACGTGGCAGACTGGTTAATCGGCGAAGACTGCATTCTTCCTGGAGTCAAGGGCACTGCTCTGCGAAGCATGAAGGAGCCTGGAACTGCATACGACGATCCTGTTTTTGTAAGTGCAAGCTCCTTCCTATCTGCGACTTTTCTGCCTTTCTACAATTGCCAAGCAGCGAGTTACGTCTAATATCTCCCAGGGCAAAGATCCGCAGGTTGGACACATGAAGCAATTCAGGACAACATTTGAGGATAACGGCGGAGTACACATCTATTCCGGAATCCCCAACAAAGCATTCTATCTGGCTTCTGTGTCGTTCGGCGGTTACTCTTAGGAAAAGGTTGGCAAGATTTGGTGGGCAGCTTTGAGATCAGGCAAAATCCCTCCCAGGTCTACGTTCAAGCAATTTGCAACTGCCACCGTCGACTGTGCACAAGAGCTCTACGGGTCGACTGATGCGAAGAAAATCAAGAAGGCTTGGGAAGATGTCGGTGTTTTTGACAGTGGCGTCAGTACTGATTCAAGCGGAGGTTGGTGCAGTATCCTTTGATGAGATGAGGCAAACCTAGAAGACATACTACCCATTAGCATGAACAGAACCTAAAATATACTGAACTTCCCTCAGCCTTATTAAATTTACCTTGATCTTTGCATCCCTCAATATGGAGGTCCCAAGTTCTCTTGCGTCTCCCGGACTTACACCAATACCCACCGATCTACCACCAAACCTAGTCTCGTGTTTTCTCCTCCCTAGGCTGGTTCCACGGAGACTTGGTGTATGAAACAGCAGCACAGCGCCTAGGGAGCGCTTAGCCCTACCGTTTTCTCCCATGTCAGCTCCTCCTACCCAAAATTGACAAAGTCGCAATTATTGGTGGGAGAATGGTGAATGCGTAGTCCGAGATTGATGAGATGAAAGGCTGAATAATCGGGATGTTTCAAGTGTTTCAGCATACGCGCTCTCGTAAATGTAACCCCACTTGACAGTACGGATACAAACAAAAATGATGTTTGAAAAGCTTTCCTGAATGCACGAGCGTAGGCAAGTCGGTTCTTCTTTCATTAGCCTTCATGACATATACTTAATGGAGCATATCACTCATCATTCGTCATATGTAGACATATCTTTAAGCTTATTCTTATTTCAATGATGCTTAACTTAGGTCCCAGGCCATTTAAGATTAACTCAAGCTTCAATGTATCTTGGCTGCCAAGAAGGACGAGGCCGCGTTTCCGTAGTGGGCGAATTAAAGGATACATGTTGCATCGTGTCTGATGAGACGTCGTCATATTGGGCTCGGGGCATTACAGACCGAATATTCGAGATGATCAGACGCGATTACGTCGATCCGGAGATGCAGTATCCGAGTTCCATGTGCGGCGATTTCACTTCTTTGTTCTGTCAACCTCGCAAATGTTAGACCTGAAACTGTTTAACTGGGAGCTAGTAATGGAAACGTCGAGCGTTACCGTTATCGATACCGCGAGCGCCGATGGCATGGTCCGGCATTGAGGACCCACATCTGCTCCGGATTGTTGGCCCACCTCCCGTTTCATTACCGGAGAATTATCCTATTCGTGTAAACACGTTTCAAACCCTTGGAACTACCATCTTGTTCGATGTTGTCGACGGCAATTGATCATCGCTGCATCAGGGGTACAGTGTTCGATAGCCAGGATGACCGAGCACGACATCTCGTGATGGCTTCATATATAAGAACCTCATTGACCACTAACTCACCTCTTTTGTCCTTCATCCTTCACTACTCTTTTCCAACTCTTCTTCAATCGTTACTGTCTGGACTGGTTCCGACTTCCACTCTTTATTCAACACAATTTCTTGATATATACACTTAAAATCGTCAACATGAAGTTCCTCGGTCTTCTCAATCTCGCTGCTCTGGTCAGCGCCGTCCCTACCCCTACCTTCCAAGAGGCCGGAAAGACGCTCGGCAAGCGAGCTGCCATCAACGATGCTGCCAACATTGGTTACGCCACGCAGAACGGTGGTACCACCGGCGGTGCTGGTGGTGCTACCGTGACTGTCTCTTCTCTCGCCGAGTTCAGCAAGGCTGCTGAGTCGGATGGCAAGCAGGTCATCTACGTCAAGGGCCAGATCTCTGGAAACAACAAGATCCGCGTCAAGTCCAACAAGACCATTGTCGGTGCTGCCGGTGCTTCTCTTGAAAACATTGGTCTTTACATCAACAAGCAGAAGAACGTCATTGTTCGCAACCTCAAGATCAAGAACGTTGTTGCTGCCAACGGTGATGCCATCGGCATCCAGAAGTCCACCAACGTCTGGGTCGACCACTGTGAGCTGTCCTCCGACTTGTCCAAGGACAAGGACTTCTACGACGGTCTCCTCGATGTCACCCACGCCTCTGACTTCGTTACCGTGTCCAACACCCACCTCCACGACCACCACAAGGCCTCTCTCGTTGGCCACTCCGACAGCAACGGCTCCGAGGACAAGGGTACTCTCCACGTCACCTACGCCAACAACCATTGGTCCAGCATTGGATCTCGCGCTCCCTCTGTCCGTTTCGGTTTCGTCCACGTCTTCAACAACTACTACGAGGATATCAGCGTGACTGGTGTCAACTCCCGCATGGGTGCCCAGGTTCTTGTTGAGTCTACTGCCTTCGCCAGCGCTAAGAAGGCCCTCACCTCCAAGGACTCCAAGGAGACTGGTTCCATCTCTGTCAACGATGTCAACCTGGGCGGTTCCACCAACGATGCTCCCAAGGGCTCCATCTCCAAGTCCAGCATCCCCTACCAGTACTCTCTTGTCGGCTCCTCCAAGGTCAAGTCGGCTGTTGTTGGTGTTGCTGGTGCCACTCTCAAGCTGTAAGCGGTGATGCTCATTGTCTGGGCTTCTTCGCCAGCGGCATCGTTGGTGAAATCAAGAGCTTCGTTTACGATGTATATAATTCTTTGAAGGAACATAAATAATCAATAGATTACTTATCACATCTTGCCGTCTAAAATCAATGTGTGTATTGTGTCTCAAATCGTAGTGCAAGAGATCATTCTGCCGTAAAATGCCAAAAGAAAAAGCGTCTGAACAGGAGCACCACTACAAAATCCACTGAAGGGGGTTCCTTATATTCGTGCTCTCGAAGCTATCACTATATTCAATGTATAAAGAATTCGTCTGTAGCATATAACGTACATATCAAGGTCACATTCGGGCTCATCCCGTGGTTCTCTCGATAGAAGGCCTTTTCCCTGATGGACATCATTTACATACAGGGTGTTTCTTTCTTTGGCCTTCACAACATACGATTGTAGCAACAGGAGTTTCCATAGGAGCCAAGAATACTTCGGGCTTCTCCCAAAATCCGATATACTCGGGATCTGTACAGCAGCTGGGATTATGCGCGGGTTCGAGGTCCACTTACTCCTCCAGTGCTTCAGGTAATAGCCCACCAAGGGGTTCATTTCGGTCCTGATTGTCAGATTTCTAATGAGCTTCTTCTTTCTCAACCTCGGCTGGCATGATCATGATTCCCCTGACCGTCAACATGTATCATGATGAGCCCCTGAAGCCTCGTTCGCAACCCATTCCAGAATTCCTTCGCGCCGCAAGTCTCGGGGAACTCTCGATAGCAGCTCACGCACGCCAGTTGCGACTAAATCTTGGCAAGCCTTGACTACCTCCTCCATCTTCCTCCCGAGATCATGTTCTCCGGGTCCAAGCATTAGATTCAACTCAACATCTGCTACTCCCGCTGCGAGCCATAGTATCACCAGTTTCACCCCTGGGTCACCTCCGAAGGCGCCGCAGCCCCAGAGCCCAGTGAAAATGGAGTTCCCTTGGTAAGAAGAAAAGCCATTTGCCGCCTTGTAAATTTCGCGATCGATGTTCTCTGGAGACAAGTCGGGTAATCCGACGGCCTCTGAGTGGTCAAGCATGTCCATCTCCAAAGCGTCCATGAATACAAGACGTCCTCCACTCCATGCTTTCTTCCAACCTGCGAAGTCATCTGATGGTGGTGTGGGACGTATCGTCCATTCAATATCACGTCTTTGACCTTTCATATCAACCATCGCTCTCGCCCCAGAAACAGTAATGACCGTGTCATCTGTGAGTTGAGGAGCAACCAGGACCATGGGATAAGATTCAGGGGCAATTCCGACAAAGATTTCTTCCTGCGTGGCGGATTGACCAAACCCGATGACCTTGTTGGATGATACAACAGTTGCTCCTCCTTCACCTTGAACCTCTGGATTATGTGTATCTGATGTGTGAGCATCCAGGAAGTTCGCGTGCAGTTTTGCTAACTTGGTACCCTCCAATGTAACTGACCTTCCTAGATGAAGTTCGTATGAGACAGAACCGTGAGCCCCATTCGATATTATTTGATGATCTGTCAGGAGAGCCCTTGCTTCAGGAGTCTTCTCAAAGTATGTAAACAGAGCTTCCAAGTACATCTGTACTGCGGTAGGATGCCGTTGCTCGGATGAGAACCATATGCCCAGATCCTGATAACCTTCGTCGTCCCTTTGAGGTGTAAATGAGCAGAGGAATTGATGCACCACAAGACAAGCAACTTGACCACGACTTAGATGAAGTGGATGTCCTGGATGAAGAAGCTCAAGCTTTCCATCAGGAAAGTAGAGAGGTAACGCGAGAGCAATATCGCGAATCTTTGGCCATATGGTATCAAGTATACTAGCTTCACGTCGTTGCTCAAGAAACCTTTTCAGAAAGCCATAGTCACTTTCCTGGCCTGTCTCTGCGTTGGCGGCAATTGTTTGTAACCGATCAATCAACTGCGCGATATTTGATACAGGCGTACAGAGAAGGTATTTCAATAGCGGCCAAAATGGTATTTTGCCATCCTCATCCTCTTCGACTTCCACATCGTCGGGAAGGTCACTGAAGCGGTCGAGTATACGGCACGATGCAGAGTTGGGAAGATGAAAGAACTGCGGGCGAGAAGACATTATGATGATGGTTTGCGCTAGAAGTTAGAGCTTATACGGCCACGGCATTGTTGAGCTCGCTACTTTCGGTGGAAATGTTGAAGTAAATCAGTGTGGAATGTGTCGTGCTATAATAACTAATGTTATTTGCAGAGCCACTTTGAATGAAGATGAGTCTTCGCCGATAAATGGCCCTCATTCATCAACTTTCAGCTGAGTCGAGGTCTCCACTGAGACTGAATTAGTTGGTAGATCACCAGCAAAAGGTATTTTCGGTCATAAATTCATATTCATTTACAAGAACCATCTTTTACCCCAATGATATTATATTAACCTACTAATTGAAGCTTGTAGAATCTCGTGGTATAAATATGCGACCAGAAAGAATGTTGCCGCTTCCACGAGGTTGCTAATCAGCGCTGAGGAATTGAATGCCCGAACAACAAGACCCGTGATATCTGATTATAGGTCGGTAGGCAATTCATCTGAGAGCACTTATCTTAATAGAAGATAAATTCCTGCAAGCAAGTGTCATTCTCCCCCCTTCTCTCACTTTGTCATTGGCCTCCTTTGTTTCTCGTTCCTTCTGGCTAAAATAGCATTGATACATCGACACTCAAGAGCCAATGTTCTTCTTATCAAGATGTGATCATCTCGGTTTTTCAGTCACGACGGGACTTGGAAACTTCCAATACCTTACCTAAGGTACCTACCTAGCGGTTCAGTGAGCCAGGCAGGCAGGCAGGCAGGCACCTACCTTACATGTTTTTCTCAACTGATCTTCAGGGGAGGAAGGTGCAGCTTCCGTTTCCACACTCACCAACGATGACCCAAAGCAGTGGAGGTAGGAGGTATCCTAAAATGCAAAGGTGGAAGGTCCCGTGTCTTCCAAGATCCGTGAGATTATTTCTGCCGTTTGTAAGGAAAAGAAAACTCTGAGAAGCAAGCCAACTTGACTTGTATCCATAATGGCAGAAGCACAGAAGGCGGCGTCGAGCCCACAAACTCTGGCTTCAGAAACTTCACACGAAATCCAACTGCGGTACGAAATTTCCGCATCGACCTTCAAGATCCTTCGCAAGATTAAAAGCAAGCCAGATGCTCGTGACATCTTGAGGAATGCATGCTCTGCCACCGAGTTCAAGTCGTTCCCAATAAAAAAAGAGGAGACGGCCTTCTTCAGAGCAATCAACGACAACACCGGCATCCCCTATCAAGTTAAGGAATTCATCTCCCAGCCGTGGCACAAAGTATATCTCTTGGTCCAGATTGATCTTCTCAAGACTGGTTGGCCCAACAAGCTATCGGGGCCTTCACGGAAAGAGCTCACGAAAGAACTCGCCCGCATGTACAAACTCCTCGACCGTGTGCTGAGGTGCCTAGCCGACATACTTGGAGAACGAGGCGATGGGAAGGGAGTCTACGTTGCTCTTGAAGTGCTGAGGGGTGTCAAGGCTGGGGTTTGGGAGGGAAGCGACAGTCAACTCCTCCAAATTGAGGGCATCGGCCAAGCGAAAAAGGACAAGCTCGTCAAGGCCAACATCAAGAGCATAAAGCAGTTATCTGCAGTTGAGTTCTACAACATTGAACGCATTCTTAGCCGAAACCCACCTTTCGGTCAGACTATCCTCCACAAGGTTGCCGGATTTCCTCGTCTCACACTCGACTTTGAGATTATCAGTCCTTACATCCCCGACTCGACTGTCAACTCGAAGTCGTCTGCTCTGCACGAAGACAACCGGTCTGCAACAGACACGACAAAACCCAGTCAACCTCTTTGGATTGCTCGAGCTGTCCTCGGATTCAGCAATGAGAAGCTACCTCATTGGAAGGGCCGCACACCCTGGCTCACATTACTTGTACAAGGGGATGATGGACGACTTGTTTGGTTCTGGCGAGGAAGTGCTAGAAAGCTGGTTGACAAGAAAGAGATCATAATCGGTTTGGGCGCAAAGCGTGACGAAAAACTGCAGGTTTCATTGGCATGCGAGGAGATTGTTGGGACTTTGATCAAAAAGGACATTCGAGTGTCAGTGTGAGGTATCTGCTGAGGGGAGGGTTATGTTCGTCACATGTGCGAGATGCGAGATCCGGATGTAGCTAAAGATAGCATATTAACAGCTCCCTCTAACATTTCCGGTTGATATTTATCAATACTAATGGTCCAATATGAAGTCATGTTCCTATGGCACCCTCGCGTCAGGCCAACTCCTCCATCACCACAAGGCCATTGAATCACCACTCCTTTGGCAGCATTAGTGTGACGAGGCATAATCTTTATTGATAGTGTAAGGGTATGAAATTCGAGGATCATCAACACCACTTCCCAATGAGACACTGTTCAATCAGAGGAGCCGTGAATTGATTAGCATATTCTCGGTGCCACCAGCGCCACCTCCACCGCTCAATGCTCAAAACATCTGGGCCCTGTGGAACATTTTAGCTGCAGAATTAAAGACCCTGTATCCTGGAACAAGCTCCATGCTCCGCGGCAATTTTCGCACAAGTCACCTGGCACTTGCTGAGGCCTTCAGGCTTCACCAAGTGATATCCAACAGAGAGGGAGTGGATCAGCCTTGGACGTTGAGTCCGTCCCTTTCTGCCTAGGGTGAACTCTGTCTGTGATGTTCTAAATTCGGGACAGCAGCAGAGTCGATGAATGTCACTGGTGATTTAGGATGGGACGGGACATTAATTGCTCTAGTGCAAGCGGCCGACACGAGATGAGTCTTGTAGGGCAGAGAATTAGTGCGTCAACGGCGCAATATCGTTGGACGGTAAATTTGGAACCCCCGGCCTTGCAGGGCAAATAAGAGAGAAGCCTAATCTTAACTTTGTTCAGCGGCTGTTTCACCCTCAGCCTTTTTCCATCTGTTTGGTCGACTCAACCTACAACTCATCCACTGTATGCAACGCAACCAGCCTTGCAGTAACAGCGTTACACTGCAGTCCAACTATGCAAGTTGTGTAATGGGCCAGATGCGAGGTACGAGACTAGACCTGGGTTCATGGCCTTGTGACCGATCTTTGTGAAAAAAGATCATCTTCCAGCTTCCCTCCTCGTCTGCTCATCTCTTGGACCAGGGCAGGCTATCTAGGATCCAATCGATGCAGGGATCCTAAGCAGCTGAACCCCAGTCCCCACCAACTTATAGAGAGCAACACTGCTAAATTATTTGGCTCATGGACGGTGCATGATGATCAGGCAGAATTTGAGGATAGTCTTATTCGGAATGTGGTTGGGCCGATCTGACACTCGCACTCATTCCCTATTTTGGTATGTCACGTTAACTGGATACGGGAACTCGTCTCAACGAGTCAATGGAGATCTTCAACTCAAAGACATAGAAGCTTGGTATTAGTCACTGAAGGTAGACACTTTACAGAGAAGCCTCAGCTGCCTATAGCTCGGTATGGCGACCTGCTGCAATTTGTATTGGTGGATGGTCGTGCCTCTAGCACAGGCGGATATGGTACCCGTACGAGGCCATCGTCAAGATGGAGCTTCCACCTTTGACCCTGGAGATATTTGGTGGCGTACATTTGATGCATTAGCATATTAAAATACCCAGCTAGTTGATTCCAGCTGGTCTGTGACTCGACAGTTGGCTTTCAGCCGTTCCCGTAGGTACTGTAGCAGCCTGTTAATACCAGTGCTCCTATAAGAAGAGAAAGACTCCTGTTCAGCTTGACCTCTCTGCTTCGCCCGCCAGAATTTTGCCAACCCGATCATTCTCGGTTGATCAGACCCTCTTGACCAGTCTTTCAAACATGCTGCAATCAACTCTTCTCCTCGCCCTCGCGGGCTTGACTATCGCGACTGATAGCGTCCACTTCAGCAACTCCAAAGCAGCACAGCCAAAGGGCCTTCCCCTTCTCTCTGGCTTCACTCCTCGCCCTCTGACCCTTAGCATGGCTGGTTCTTGCCCCTCTGGTAAGACATCATGCGATAGCGGCTGCATGGATATAGGCGCTCAGTGCTGTAACAAGGGAACAGGAGCCTACTGTGACGATGGCTATCATTGTCAGGCTGAAGGCTGCTGTGAGGATGGAAAGCTATGCTCTGGTCCCCCAACTGGCTGCACACCGGGCAAGGAGCTCTGCGGAGCGTATTGCGTCACTAAGGGCGAGTGTGTCAACGGCGGAAGTGGTGGCTCTTCTGGTGGCTCCTCTGGTGGTTCTTCTGGGAGTTCATGCTTGAGCTTTCAGGAGACCTGTGGTGACGGTTGCATGCCCAAGGGCATGGTCTGCTGCGATACTGGCTACTGCCTCCGTGGCCAGACTTGTGGCTCTGACGGAACCTGCAGCTCTGGCTCTGGTGGCAGTTCAGGGGGTTCGTCTGGCGGCTCATCCGGCGGCTCCTCTGGTGGTAGCTGCGCGACTTACCAAGAAAAGTGTGGTGATGGCTGCATGCCCAAGGGAATGGTCTGCTGTGACACAGGATATTGTCTCTCTGGACAAATCTGCAGCAGCGACGGTACTTGCAGCTATCGCTCCAGCGGAGGAAGCAGTGGTGGTGGTTCAAGTGGCGGTTCAGACGACGACGATGACACGTCCAGCTTCACTCGAGAGTCCCCAACGCTTACCTTCGACTCTCCCTCATTCACGGCGCCTTCGATGGAGCCTGTCCCCACGATCGACGATAACAAGTTCTCTACATTTTCTTCTTCTGCTGAACCTACCGGCCTCAGATCTGGTGGCGATGACGATGGAGGTAGCGGCAGTAGCAGCAGCAACAACAATGGAGGAAGCAACAGTGGCTCTATCTTGGTGCCGAGTTTCTTCATGGGTCTCGTTGCCATGGTTCCTCTTTTCCTTTAAGCTGTGACTCATGTAACTCGATGTACTCCAGGTGCTACGGTTGTCCTGGAGACATGGACAAGCTGAACAGGTATTATGGCCTTGAGTTTTTGAATAAATGCAGGAGCTGGAAATAATGAATGATGTTGGCACGGCTTGGAATTATTCTTCATACACACCTTAGTTTTGAACCAATATACCCCTGGATCAATGAACCATGCTTCGTTCTTGTAATACTCACCATGAATGCTTTGCCACATCTAAACAATAAACACAACCTGGAACTCCCACAGAGGCAACAAATAGTGCTAGTTACCGGCAGGGTATATAGAGTAAAAGTCAAAATAGTTCGATTCTGTCTCCCTACTTCAACAGCAGGCTATTTATATGCTCCAAGAAGTGGGTAGACTGGTGAGCCGTGATTTTCCCTCCTTTTGCCATGCGCTTAAATTGTGAATAAAGAAAACTTGATGTTACATGATGACGTTTCTCTCTGTTACCCCCCAGCTCTGTAAGCAAGGCCGTCTCGGATCCCCCAGAGATCCCTATAATACATCCGCTAAACGCCGAGAGTCATGGTAGTGTGGAATGTTCATGTGGTGGTTGAGTGATGAGCTGATACAAGGGTGATTCATCTCGTTCCATCCGTAATATGCCATAAACAGTTGGTTAGTATTTTGTCCTTATCGCTTGGCAGCCTGGTTGAAGCTCTCGAGAACTGTCTCCTTGACACCGGGCTTCGCCTGACCATCAAGCTCCGAGGGTGTTCCAGTCTCAGTTTCCGAACCTTGCTTCTTGGGCTCGACGAGAGACTTGGCCATAGTTTGTGCCTGAGCCTGGCCAACCTTGCCGAAAACACTCAGACCAGTGGCGATCATGCCGCTGATATCTCCAACATTGCCGGGAACAACAACGGCCGTGCTTTCGCGAGCCAACTTGCCAAAGGCATCGACGTACTTCTCAGCAACTCTCAAGCTGACGGCAGCCTGGGCACCGGTATCACCCTTCAGGATACTTTCGGAGACAGCATCGATACCTTGAGCAGTGGCAGTAGCCTTGAGACGGATGGCTTCGGCTTCACCATCGGCTTCGTTGATTCGCTCCGCGCGCAAAGCCTCGGAAGCAAGAATGACACTCTGCTTCTTACCCTCGGCGATGTTGATGGCACTTTGTCGCTGACCCTCGGACTCGAGAATCTCAGCACGCTTGGAACGCTCGGCAGTGACCTGTCGGTGCATGGCCTCGACGACGGCGCCAGGAGCATGGATATCTCGAATCTCGTAACGTAAGCAGGTCACGCCCCAGGCTTCGGCGGCATCGTTGATAGCAGCGGTGATGTTGGTGTTTAGGGCAGCACGCTCCTTGAGGACGTGGTCGAGAGTCAATTGACCGATCTCGGATCGCATGGTCGTTTGGGCAAGCTGAGAGATGGCATATTCGGCATCTTCAACACCATAGCTATTGAAACACAAGTTTTGGGTCAGTCACATGTCCATGCTGGGCTCGATTGCTCCTCAGAGTTGGACAACTCACCTTGCTTTATACGCATCAAAGACACGGGTGAACAAAACACCGTCAAGCTCTAGCGTAACGTTGTCCGCAGTGATGGCGCTCTGGCTGGGTATCTCAATGGCAACTTCCTTGAGGCTTTTGACGTATGCGATTCGATCGATAAAAGGCACGAGGATAGCCAGACCGGGGTCAAGAATACGGTTAAACTTTCCCATACGCTCAACGATCCAAGCCGTCTGCTGAGGCACAAACCGGACCACCGTATTGGCGGGCAGCCGGGGTTTAGAGAAGTATGAAGGCAAGACGGGAGATCCGAAGCCGGAGGGGAGTAGAGCATGGCTGGTGGTGGTGAACGACCGGTGCGCGGCGATAGATCGAGCTGTGATGGCGGCGGCAGCTGTGATGAGACGTGATTGCGGCGCCCTGAGGGCTGTCCGCGTAAGGGACATTGTCATGATATAGGGAGTTCGAGTCTGTTGAAGGTCACGATTCCAGAATGACGTCCTCTCCTCCGGGCCAGTGGGAAAAACACTCTGTCTGTGGTCGGGTGAGGTGAGCTCGGAGCTTCCTTTGGATACCTTATTCCGACGTTTGCCCGCTAGACCAGACAGTGACGGACGCGGGTGGCTAGTACCTCGGCTTTCTGTGGCTGTGCCTCAATAATGTTGGCGGGGAACTCTTGGTTGCTCTTATCGAGACGATTCACCGCCTTCCTTTCTGTTTGTTTGCCCCGCGACTGTGACTGGATCCAGCCAAAACCAAACCAAACCAGAGTCGCCCAATATCAACCGCCACTACACCAACGTCATCTATCGCGAACCTCGTTTCTTACTCATCCACGATTTTTGACAACCGATACCGAAAATCCCACAATATTTGACTGACAATAATCACCATCCAACCAAGTTTTCTTTGGGTATTCGAGCACAATGTCTGCCAGGGTTCCTCGCAACTTTCGCCTACTGGAAGAACTCGAGAAGGGAGAGAAGGGTCTCGGCGCTGAGGCATGCAGTTACGGTCTAGAGGATCCTGAGGATCTTCTCATGAGCAAGTGGAACGGCACGATTCTTGGACCTCCTCATGTACGTGCCCCGCTCTAGCATATGGAAGCAGTCGAAATTACTATAGATTCGCGAAGATCATCGCTAACCTATCCTGGTTCAGTCCGTCCACGAGAACCGTATCTACAGTGTCAAGATGCACTGCGGTCCCGAGTACCCTGACAAGCCCCCTTCGGTCCAGTTCATCAGCCAGGTCAACTTGCCCTGTGTCAACCCCAACAACGGCATCGTCGACCCCAGCCAACTGCCCTGTCTCGCCCAGTGGAAGCGTGACAACACTATGGAGACTGTGCTCATAGAGTTGCGACGGTATGCCAGCATCATATTGAGCAAGAAAAGCGACATTGTATTAACATCCTGCAGATATATGGCCTCGTCCCAGAACAAGAAGATCGCCCAGCCTCCTGAGGGCTCTACCTACTTCTAAGTCACCAACACATCTACACGCCGTTATGTCAAGATGAAAGCCTCACGACAAATCAATGAATCGAACTTGAAGATCAGCAAAGTCTCTTAAGATGGAGTAAGAAAGAAGCCAACAGGCCATACTCCGCTGTTGTTCGAGAATATATGCGATTATAACAATCGCGAACTACAATATGATATACAAAGCTGCAGAATGCCTCTCCCTTCCCTTCCGTCTTCATCACATTACAGTCCCAGTATCCTCCAATTCCTATTGGCTTTTCGTCACGTTCGTCAAAGAACAAAGTTGTTACCCACTCTTGCGCCTGTCCTCAAGACCAATCCCAGACCTGATGACTCGAAGCAAAGCAAAGTCGATTTTCGTAGAGACGGTACAAGGCTAGACATTTCGAGATATCCTGAAGAGAATTGGGCATAGTCGTTTAGGGAAATTCCTCCGTTCCACTTTCATGACAAAGGGGCCTTGGATATCCCCAGTACGCCGCTTTAGCTGAAGTACTCCAGGAAAGATAAAATAGTAAATCGCAGGTAATCATCGCCGACAAAGGAAAATGTTTGATGTGCGTGATCATCAAAGTGACCGAGGTATCAAGAAATAAAGTACTCCAATCCCCAAAATGCTATTTCAAAATATGTGTGAATGAAAAGTGAACGTTGGTGGAACGTATCGTAAATCGCAGATAATATGTGTGATATGGTATCATGTCTAGTCCTCAAACCCCCATTTCGCAGGGGGTCCAACAGCGCTCAGGCGAGCCGTCTTCTTGTTGACTCTGGGAGCCGCAGTCGAAAGAGCATCAGGGGAGATGGGGCTATCGGGTCGGGGAACGCCAACCTCGAGATTATCGCCATGAGGCTGAGGGCTTCGTTGACGCGATCGGCTCGTTCGACGCTTGGCAACTGACTGACGCTCCTTTAGATCGCTGTGGCGACGCTGCTGGGTGTACATGACAACCTCAGAACCCTCAGACTCGTCTTCGAAGTCGTAGTCGTAAAAGTCGCTCAGATCAGGGCTGGGCTCGGCATCGTCGATGGAGTGCTCTGCGGCAAGGCCCTTGTCGATATAAAGAAGGATACGCTCGCGCTGGTGGTGATCAGTGTTACGAGGTTTAGGCTCATGAACCTTTTTATTAGAGTGATGAGTAGAAGTGGTGGCTTCAGATTTGCTGGACCAATTCTGGTGGCTCAAGTCGATAACCGTGGTGCCATCAGCAGCAATGGTTGTCTTATCCTTGAAGGTAGGAGGAGCAGGGAAATCCAAGTCGAGGTCGAAGGTCTCTTCGGTGATAGTGGCCTCGGAGGGCTTCGACTGGTGACCCTTATGATTGGCCTTCTCGTTTCGGCTGTTCTCTTCCATCTCAGAAAGGATAGAACCGCGCATGATCTGTCGCTTATGGCGGAGGGCGGCCAGAAGCATCTCCTCCTGGCGAGTAACAGCCATAAAGCGGTTATGGCTTCCCTTGCCATCGATAGAAGAGTGGGCAGAGCGAATGTAGAAGTCCACGGAGCTTGGACTCAAGGGGGGCGTGGGCGCATCGGCGTTGGTAGAGATAGATTCATGGGGAACATATCTCATCGCAGGAAGAAAGTCAAGCTCTGGTTCGGCATCGTTCTCAGAATCCACTTCCTTGTCTTGCTCGGATTCAGTAGAATCTGACAGTCCCTGATCGGGATACAAGGCGACAACCTTGGCTTCTTGAGAGTTGAAGCTTGGCTTGCTTTGCCATGTATTCGATGTATTTGCTGATGAGCTGGATAAGCTTTGTGACGGTGATTGTCCAGCGGTGCCCTCCTGAATCGTGTTTGTCGAGCTCCCGGAAAGGGAGCTGGTCCGTGGAGTCACGACAGGATTTCGATGGTGGCTGTTGGGGATGGTCAGATAGTTGTTGGAGTTGGATGTTCGCTTGCTAGATCTGCTGTGTCGCTTTGAGCTGTTATCGGCACTTGAGCTAGTTCGTGAGGTGCCTGGGCGGAAGTCGATAGAAGATCCACCTTCGGATGTCGCATACTCTGGAATCGAAGCAGGGCCCTTTGAAGACGACTCAATGTAAACATCATCTTCGGAGTCCGAAGAGAGTGATAAAACACTCTTTTCCTGAAGATCCGACTCTTGGAAACTCCTACTGGTGCGCTTCGAAGCCTTAGACGTCCTCGTGTGTCTACTAGAAACACTAGCAGCGCAGTCTGTAGGTGAAGATTGACCAGGTTTGCTGGCCAGGATAGCTTGGGGTGTTTGAGGTAAATTGCGTTTAGCGTATTGTGAAATAATTTGCTCGTCATGAGCCGGTGGTATGGGTCGATGCTCGTGCTTGTTTTGATGAGAAACAGTGGGTTTGAGCTGAAGCAAATCCCTGGATCTAGACTTCTTCACGGTCTTTTCTACCGGATCCGGCACATCCAACTCATCGCCACCGATGGAGCGGAAAGACATTTGCTCGTAATGCTCGTAGAGGTTAGGTAGTCCATTTAGGTGGTTGTGTGGTCTGCGATTGTTCCCTTCGCCTGTCTTTGGTCGATTGGCTTCTTCCGAGTTTATTGACCTCAGACTCTCCTTCGTAGGCCGTCTTGAAAGTTTGCCCCGTAAAGATGGCGTGCTTGTTGGCGATAGGATAGATGGTGATCGAACAACTTGGCCCAACATCGGACCCTCCCATTGATGCTCGGTCTTCTTGCCTCGAGATCGCCCCATAAGATGAGACAAATCCAGTTTTGCAGGCTTCTTTTTCTTTAGCTTCGCATCCGCTATGGAGTTCTCCATATCCAGCATTCTTTCCGCTTTTGACGGTAGTCCCTTGGCCATAGCCGAAGCTGACGTCTGCTGGGATATAGCGAGGGGCTGCTTAGTCTTATCATACCAAGAATGAAGCGTCGAAGAAGACTGTCGTTTCCGGAGAATGCTAGTCATGTCAGACATATCCTCGTCATACTCATCGGTAGGCGCTCCGTTGACTCTGAATTGCCTCGGCACGATCTCTGACTCATCTCCCCATTCCCGCATTCCACGATCATGTCTCACAGGGGAGCCATGGCCATGGCCGTGGTTCGGCTGCGCTCGAGATGTCTCAGGAGCACTAGGTGCTGCGAGGTTGACCTTTGAGCTGGAGAAGGCGTCGATGTTGAGAGCTGTCGATCCAAGAATCTTTTGAGCTTTGCTCATGGGCGGTGCGGTGACGGTCACCTTTGGAGGCTGCTTCTTGCGGCCTGGAAATGCAAACTTGCCCATGATTCCGGCGACGTCTCTCGGTTATATCCTGTCTTCCGTCGCCAGATTGAATATTACCCCCCCGTGGGGATTCTCTCGTCAGCGCAAGGTCAACTGCCTTTCGCCCAACATGTGGGAGAAGAGCGGTGTCGTTGGAGAGTTAACTGGGAGTTTGATAATCTGCAACCAAGGAGGCGCTTCGTGGGTTCTAAATATTATCGAGATAGATGGCAATCCCGGAAGATATTAGTCGTCGATCGCAACCGATTTGCCGATGGGACGCTGCTGGATAATATTAAGATGTCGCCTCGTCTTTTGGTGTTTTCCAGACTAGTCTTATTGGCATGCCATATCGAGCCAGGGATTCGGTATGGTATATTCGATCTGCCGTGCGAGATGAATCTCGTTTTGCTGCGTATCTTCCCCTCACAGAGTTCCCACTAAATGGAACGAACGACCGTTAACGATATTGAACAATAGTATAGGAGGGGGAAAAAGTTGGAGGGGGGTCAGAGGAATAAGAAGAAGATGTCGAGATGAATAGGGACGGACGGTGAAAGTCCAGGTGGGTTCAGCAGACTTGGCTTGGATCTGGCTTGACATGGGTATTAACTTATGGGGGGTGTAAGAGTTGAAGAGGCGTGCGCTAAGAGGGAGAGGGTGTGAGATGAGGTGATGATCAGAGAGAGCCTGAAGACTTTCTCTCTGTCTGTCTTCAATTCAATCCCCGGTCGCAATCTGCTTAAATCCCCGCCCGAGCGAGCGAGCGAGGGAGCGATCACAACCTGGAAAGACTCTCCACCAGCACGCGAGAGGGCAAATGAGAGAGATCTAGCCGACCTAATTGAGCTGAGCCTCCACTGTCCTTGTCCGTCTTGTCCGTGTCTGAAAGAGCATGAACTGAGGAGTGCGTCGACAACAGGGGCTGACTTTGGCACGAGAGAATCGCAATAATAATCAGTACCACAAGATTATCAGAGCAAAGGGTATTATCGTGACCGTAACTAACTAACTACCTTACAGCTTCTGGTGGCGCGAATACGTACAAACCAAAAATGCAAATCACCCTCAAATGTGTACTCCTTCACCCATTCAGAGAAGTCCAGCGTCAGCCAGAGCATAAACACCACCTGCAAATAGTGGCCAGCTAGAGCCAAACCCGGCCAAGACCCCCGCCATCATTTGCTCAATCCAAAGCTAAAAAGCCAAAGGAGAGTCATGGCTTTTCCCCCAAAGGCTCACGGGATTGGGCAGGTCTTCCCAGAGAATGGCTAGCGGTGCTGAGGTCAGTCACTGGAGGCTCGATTTACGAATAGCAATTTGCCTCTGACTCCCCTGTAGCGCGGCACGTATAAGGAAAGGTCCTTGTTATTATCATCATCTGTGCCTTGCAGAGAAGCCTTCCATTGCTGTTCGATCTCTCCGATCAACGTAACTACCCCGTCCAATCAAGTTCCCCAGCAATGGCCTGAATTGGTTATTTGCACCCACAGAGTGGTAGCCTTGGCTACAATTACCGCCGGCAATTCACGCTCCCGTTTTCATCTGTAGTTCAACTCGACTCAACCAACTCATCTCATCTTTTCCTTCTGCATCCAAACAGAAAATGGACATGGATTTGCCGTTTGGACTACCAGATTGTGCCGAAAGGTGGTGACGGTGGTGAGCCAAACGCTCTCCCTCCCTTCATGTCCAGGGGTCCCCGGTGAGAGAACTCCACCTAGAGACGGGGTGAGGCCAGTGCGGGTCTATCGGGCACGCTATCATACTATGCTAACTTGGCCCCAGGAAGTAAGTAAGAAAACTGAAGACTTGGAAGAGGATGTCAAAATAAACTCAGTAAAGAGTCCCGTCATCTTGGGCTATATTACCTGGGTATTTTCGTCGCTTAGGGCCAAGGTCCTAAGTTTTCTTGCCTCCCCTAACCTGATTTCTGGGAAGAATGAGAAGGGGAAAAAAAGAAATGGACCCCTGCAGTAGAGGATCTGCTCCCCGCTGTTCTGCTCCCTTACGCTGAACAAGCAGGGCGCTGAAGACTGTTGAGGCCGCTGAAGATGTCTTAAAGTCCGCTGTAATAACCAGGGCTCGTGTTGTTCTATTGGACGGACAAGTCCTGCTTCATTCAGCTACTGCAGCGCATTGTCTGAGCGCAGGCCGTCCAACGGTCAAGGTTCATCAGTTATGTTATTGAAGCTTGAGCTTTGATGAAGTGGCGGTGCATCTCGGAAAGGAAGCAGGAGAAGGCGAGGAAGAAGGAAAAGATCCAGGAAGAAGCCAGAAGCAGCAGAAGAACTGATCCCATACCAAGACTGGTTAATCAGGGGATCTAACCAATCCAATCGTGGCAGTCCAACTTTGCTTCTTCTCAGATCCGGCGACGATCTCCTTCCTCTTGTCGTTCATCGCCCCTTGTTTTTAACATTAGATCCTTGCAGAAGTCTCATCAACTAGAAAAGGAAGCCCGGGAGAAGAGGCGAATTAACTTTCTGCAGGTACAATTGAGTTCAAAAGCTTGATTCACATGTTACCTCAGAGCCGAAGACCATCCATCCCACAAGATAAGTTTTTTGCTCGTGAGCTCCGAGCTCCCCCCTGTGCCTTGTGTTCTACCTGAAGCGTTCGGTTGGTGGTGGGAGCGGAAGCGATGGAAGGGATGGCATGCATATGACTAACTAACTACAACCATCTATGCCTATGACGGAACACCCAGGGAGGGATGTGATTGAATTCACTAGCGAGGTCCGTGGCACTGACTGGTGGATATTTGCTTGACGAGATGCTTGCGTGCTCTTGTTATGGAGGCCTTGGCCGAGCTATCACGAGGTCCCCCAGATCTTTCTCTTAGGGGTGATCAACGCAGCTGTCAATCTCGGCTGGGCCGTAGGGATATTATGAATGAGTGATTGTCAATCCATATGTTTGGGCTCCAGCTCACCACCAGATGTTGTCCATCTTCAAATCTTGTGATGTCGGATGTTATCAGATGATTCAGGCCGTGCACATTTGACGGTTGGTTTCACGACTGTTCCAAACTCATCCCACATAGAGTAAACAGCTACCATTTTTATCTTTCTAGCTGTTCTAGCTGTTCTAGCTCTTGGTTCATGCTTCCACATGTTTGCCTTAAGTTCGGCTCCCGAGATACAAAGACACATCGGCGCGCCGTGCTTCACATAGTGCGGCACGGGAATGTCATCCGGAGCCTCACAGCCTCTCCTTTTCACGTTTACGATAGAACATCTCTATGGAGTTTTTTGTTTTTTGTTTATATCATCCCTTTAGAATCTCCATAGCAATATATTTCAACTGTAGATCTCTTTACACGATACTACCCCATCTAGGTCCATGCTTCTCGGTTCCGCTTCAGCGGAGATGCCGGCTACAGTCTACTAATGAAAATCCTCGGCTTGTTCAGCTCAAAGTTGAGCATCATTAATTAATCGCAGGCAGTCAATTCTACGTGGCCTAGCTTAGCTGAGCCAAGGGATTTTCTCAATCCTTGGTGTCAATCAGTCGAATCTCGTCGGGTAACGCACAAACGCCTCTATCCAATGTAACAAAAGCAGTGGACAAACCTCAAAGAAAGAAGACCAACAAGACTCCATTGTCTAGTTATCAAAGGCTGGAATCT
The DNA here is from genome assembly GCA_014898875.1 of Fusarium miscanthi. Lineage (NCBI taxonomy): Eukaryota > Fungi > Ascomycota > Sordariomycetes > Hypocreales > Nectriaceae > Fusarium > Fusarium miscanthi. The sequence continues at coordinate 32,984 of JAAVUA010000120.1, forward strand.
TGGTCGGTTTATTGCCCGCTAGAAACACAACCAGCACCAGCGCTAAATTAAAGACGGAGGTTTTCCCTACAGACCCGGACAGCTTAGAGAGGGGCTTCTCCCTTTTTTTCTTCTCTGCCACTGAAAGCTAAGCTATCATGAGATTCTTCTTCGTATCCCAAGCTTTCTTTGCCCCTGGGCTTACAGCAAAACATGACTCGTTTTTCTGACTTCTCACAACATTGCCGGCGTCATACCGGAAATTTTCCTAGCGGTGGAAGCGGTCTTGTCCATCTTGATTTATCACAATGCAATGAGCTTCATACGTACTTCGTTTGATGACCAAACGTAATCATCAGCCTCCTGGCACAGCACAGCACTGTTATCAACTAGCCTGTCGCCTGTCATGATGCTGGTAAGGCAGAGAGCCAGGGTGTTGTATCCCAGGCTCCCTCGTGGTTCGTCTACCAAGATTCAGAGTTTATTCATTCTCTACTAGGGATAAGTGATGCTCTTCTTTCGTTCTTTTCGCTAGACCTGATGTGGTGAACAACAGTTCGTCCACCGAAATGCCACCTTCAGCCACCCCATGCTGCAAACCCGGAGCTAGCGATTCATGCAGACCAAGACTATTGACTGAGCAATCAAAAGCCGGGGCTTGCTACTATGTCTTGATGTTGATTATCGTTCGATTGTGTATATTGCTAATAAAGCATTAAATGAGGTGTGACACGAACGCATTCGCAATTCTTCGGCATCCGTTTGCTCTGCATTCAACCTCTGACGTCTATTCTCATTCTCATCATCAAGCGATATCCCATATCGGGCCCTACCGTTCCGAAAAGACCGGCCCCTGAAACGCGGGAGTAGCAAGGTCCTTGTTTCCTTCGGCCAACTCCTACTGTTAACAAATGGTCTGCCCGAATAAATAAGCAGATCGTCTGGTTATTTTTCTTATTCTGGTGGGTTTCAGGTTATAACTTTCGCCTTGTTGCCTCTTCTCTTACAGCCTTGTCCTTGTGAGCAAGAAATCGATATATCACATGAAACACCATCCTGGGTGTTTGATAGCTCCAGTGTTTTCCTATTTTTGCTTTTTAGGCTGTCTGTGCTTCGAACGAATATTGGAGATGCGAGCTTCCTTGATTAATTACCGCCCCGTCTTTGCATTCAATTTACTGCTGTTGAAAGATCTGTGATATTCGGGTATATGGGATCCCGAGATAAATGGAGCTTGTCGATGTTGCATCACACAAAGCTGGCTGCTTAATGGGGTCATACACATTGCTTTTTTTCGTTTCTCTGCTGCGTCAATTGCAACGTCTCTCCACACGTCAGAGCCAACTGTTCATGGTGTTTGTGAGATGTCAAATGCTGTCAAATGCCGAATTATCTATCCGTTCATTATGTCCGTTTACAGTCTGCACTTCGCCGTTACACGGCCAATGGGACACCTGCATACATTCGCTTTTCTTATTCCATGGAGTCGGGCATGTAGGGTTGGAACAATGTTTGGTTTCGTTTATGCGTTAAGCAGTTTCGTCCCATGTTTGCTTTTTCGCAATGGGTTAATTTGATCTTCATTTGCCTTCTCGCAAAACCAACCTGTTCTAGAACGGCATCTTCATGTTTCTGTAACAGTACTGCTACTCCTTTAAGAAAGTCCGTGACAACGAATAATAGGATATGATTCAGCGGAGAATCGATGTGGTTAGTTGTGTAATCCGTGAAGTCATTATACAGAAAGAAATAAGGTGTTGAAAAAAGTTCAAGGCAGCACTGATAATGTCAACATAATGAAGCTTTGCCGCCTGAGGGGCAATAAATNNGCACTGGGCAGAAATCACATTGCGTCAAGCGATAGTCGCTTACCCTTGTGTGGGCGCTTTATTAAACCATCTACCCAGGATTCCCGACGAACGGACGTAACTCACTCATACCAATGACTTATTACTAGGAATTCCTCATTGAAGAGCAACAATCACAATACTCCACGTCTAGCACGACCGTGTTTGACAGGCTTCGCAGACCTTCCAGCTAGGTAGGGAGAACTTGCCGGCTCAATCAGTGTAGAGTGCGGTCGGCCCAGCAAGTCAAAGGCTACAATATCCGTCGACTTAGGTCGATAATCTCTCCAACAAGCCAGCGTATTCCGCCATGGCTCAGGACACCGGGCCTCACGTACTACCAAAAGTCTCCAACCGCGGACTCCAAGTCTTACATAGAGCGCTCGGGCTTGACAGCACCTGTTCCGGATACAGCAGAGGCTCTGATACCGATACCGTTCTAGTATCAATCGACTTTGAGAACACTGAAAATCTAATAGGTGGATTTTCTCAAAGTGATAATAGTCAAGCGGGCATCGCAATTCTGAATATCAAGGACCTTTTGACGCCACAGCCGAAAAAGAATATCATAACGACATATAACCTGGTGGCAGGATCACCGTCGTATATCTCCAGTGCCTCGGAGAAGTTTCTTTTCGGAAAGTCAACGATAATCAAACCAACCAAATTACTGCAGAATATCCAATCAATCCTTCCGAGAGATCGACCTATTATTCTCGTTGGCCACAATGTCAGAGTTGAATTGGGGGTTTTAACTCGATTGGGGTTTGATTTATCATTACTTATCGCTGATATTATTAATACTGCTAGTATCACTGATGAGGTTTTCGGAGGTGCAGGTTATTCTTTAAGGGAAGTATTGACTTCTCTTGGATGCCCTTTCAATAATTTGCATAGTGGTGGGAATGACGCAAACTTCACATTGAGAGCTTCCCTCCTTCTAGCGGCTAGAGGCTGCGTTAACCATGATCATGCCATGATTAGCACCCTGAGGATGATTTCTACTGAGCCAATCCCATATCGAGTAGATCCCGAAGTCAAAGCAGCGAGAAAAAGGGCGAAAAGAGCCGCAAGAAGTCGGAAGCAGCAGTCTAAATTCTGGAGCATTGATAAACAAAATGAGATTCGAGCTGAGCGTGTGGCTCGACGAATGTCAGGACAGGAGGGGATACTTTGGAAGTGAAGTAGCTGTCTCACACCGACGGCACTGGTAATACGCTGGTGCAGTGTGGACTTGTGGCTAGGGTATATAAGATCATTATCTTAATTGTTGGTCTCTTATATCTACTATAATGGAATGCCTAATAAATATATAAATATATAAATATATGTAACTACTCGGGACGGGTGGGATTGCTCAGGAAGTGACAGCTGTCTCGCTGTGAGGGCAATGCTCGAACTTGGGCTGGCAATTTGAGCACCGGAAAGATGTCGTACAGAGAAAAGCCTGAGGGTTAGAGCATATTGTTCGAGGATAGAGCGAACTCAACCAAGAAATCACATCACCGACTGAAGACAGAATATAACTTAAATGAACATGTACTTGGAGTAATACTGCCAGCTATATCCTGGATGACTACCACAACATCTGCGCAGTTTTGAACTATATCGTTCCCGCTTACCACATACGTTCCCAGCACCTCCTCCAGAAAGGCATCGCAGCAAGCTCACGCTTATAGTTCTCCTCAATACCACCCTCCTCCCAGTGTTTGCACTCCTCGTCAACCTCTTTCTTGCCACTGACAAGATCGGCTGTCTCAGGGTTGACGAACTTGGTCTTCTTGAGAACCTTCCAGGCAATGAACAGAATAGCAGCGTAAGCGTGGCAGAAGTAGCTGGTGATGAAACCCTGAGTGTTCCAAGGCTCGAACTTGTCGAAACCGATGAAGAGAAGGGCAGTGACACCGAGGAAGAGACCGACGTAGGCAGCCCAAGGGTTGAAAGGAGCGACGTAGTGCAGGATAGACTTGTCCAAACCCTGAACGTTGCGAGCGCGGAACCAACCGAGGAAGACAACGATCATCATGGTGTAGGTGGCGATGAGACCGGTGGTGGTGAGGTCGACGAACCAGAAGAAAACGGTAACGGAGGATTCGCCAGCGACAAGGAAGGTGATGCAGCTGATGACGCTGACGGTGAGGACGCAGTACATCGGGACACCCGCCTTGTTACACTTCATGAGGAAAGCAGGGGCCTGACCATCGCGAGCAAGACCGTAGAGGGTTCGAGAAGAGGAGTAGAGGTAGGCGTTTCCACAAGAGAGACCGGAGGTGAGGATGAGGAAGTTGATCAAGCTGGGGAGACCGTGGATACCAAGGTTCTCAACTATGTATTTGTTAGCATTGAGTCTATATGATCCAAGAGATCGTGTTACTTACTGCCAATGACCCAGGGAGAAGCGGCAGCACCAGCAGCGCTGTCCTCGATAGCACCGAGCAGACGCTTGTCATCAGAAGAGCAGATGATACCAACAGCCAATACACCAAGAACGTAGAAACCAACAAGTCGGTAGAAGATGAGCTTGGCGACTCGGGGAATAGTTCGTCGAGGGTTGGCGATCTCACCAGCGGACAGAGAGATCATATCAGGACCGGCAATGGTGAAGCCAGCATAGAGGACGACCTTCCACCAGCCACAGAATTTACCGAGATCTCCCTCAGCGTGGTAGGGTTGCATAGCCTTGCCGCCCTTCCAGTATCGGAATCCGTATGCGTCGCCCTTGGGGTTGCCACCGCACATGGTGATGAGAGTGATGAAGAGGAGACCGAAGAGGAGGATGACCTTGAGGGAAGCCATGATGAATTCAGCTTCACCATAGTACCTAAAGCATTTGTTAGGAGAAGTTCCTCCAAAGTCTGTGATTTGTACTTACTTGACAGCAACAACGTTGAGCAGGACGCAAACGACCATTGCCATCGCAACCCAGGCTGCAGGATTTATATCAGGAACCCAATATTGCATCAGTGTCGCTACAGCACTGTACTCGACACAGACAAGCATAAGACCAGCGTAGAAGTATGTCCATCCCATAGCAAATCCTGTTCCATGTTAGCTGAAATTCTGCATCAATCGTATGCTAAACATACCAAGCGCGGGGTCGACGAAACGGGCAGCAAGCTCGAAGATGGAACCACGGATAGGGAGGTATGAGCACATCTCAGCAACACACAAGTTGCAAGGCCAGACGAAGAAGACACCCCAGATCAAGTAACCGAGAACAACAGAGAGAGGACCAGCAGAGGAGAGAACACCGCCGATACCAACAAAGAGACCGGTACCGATGGAGCCACCGATGGCCATGAGCTGAACATGTCGAGGGGAGAGACCTCGCACGGTTCGGCCATATTCTCTATCGACGGAGTTGTGATCGATCAAGACACCAGGTGAAGTGTCTGAAACGTTGGGAGCCTCGACGGCTTTTGACTCGGGGTCTTCTTGATAACCCATGATGGAGGGTACTTTAACAAAGAAAAGATCAGTCTTGAATACTCAATCTCTTACAAGAGTAGGACTCTTAGTGGAATGGAGATGAGGTTATGGGAGCGATGTCGTGGAGACACAAGCCTGGATATAAGAACAGCTAGGGAGGGGGGAAGATCGCCCTTTAAGAATCAAGTTGACTGTAACCATGATCAAGATTATGGATCATGACAACCGGCCCGGTTTTCTGGAAGAGGAGCTCATCATGTCGATTAACATGACAAGGAGGTAGAGCTATGGTATTCCCAACACCAGGAAGCTCGAGTTCCCCGATGTTGGACATACGGAGGCGAGAAGGCATGCAGCGCTAGGCCAAGCTCTCCACCACGGTAACGGATATGATTTTAGGTACAGGGGCATGATAAGCAATGCATTCAACGGCGTGTCAAACACTGCTGATCATCTAAACCCGCAAGAGAGGTGAGATCGAGTTCACCTCAACCGGGCCGGTTGTATCGTCTCAAAATGGTAAGTACGGGCGACAGAGTGCCATTATGTGGGGGAATAGCCATGACTCGGCCGTTTCCAGCGATTGTGTAGGTGTAGGATATCCGTGTAAGTGATGGCTCGGGGGAGGATTGCGGTGGTGTTTGGGGGAGCGCTAGAGGTGCTGCCAAGACAGGCGAGGCCAGGTTTGGCGAGAATTGGGGACCGATCCTTGTCTCTTTTGTTTTTGTATGGGGACTGCGGGCAACGGCTATCAGAGTCTTGGATGAGAGGAGGGAGATAGGCAGTTTCACGGCGTGGCCAAGACGGGACAAGAAGGGGGAATCCACCGCGGTTAAAGCTTGGTTGGTAGACTGAAAATCATAACTTGTGAGTTGATCATACAAGTATGAAAAAGAGTGTACTTTGCAACGTGCAAGTTTAGAGAGAGTAGCTCACTACTAACTAGTCCTCCCTTTATAAGCCATGATCATCAAACACCATCGGACTATCCGTACAGTGACATTGGGCTCCTCTTGTCCCATCTCAAGACCTTCCCTTGGGCTAAGCTCAGTCTCAACGGCTATACCGAGTACCGTTACCCCGAGACCATCAGAACATCTCCAACAGCCCAGCCCCAGCGCGCTCCGAAGCAAACACACAAGCACCCCAACACCACGCGGCTCCGATGCAAGGTTCTTACCCCAGACAAGGTCAAGGTCAACGTCCATCTCGTACGTAATGAAATACAGCGGCTTTCGTACCACATTTGCTCGGCATCGTGTGGGGAAAGTTCAGGTGCGGTACTCGGTACCGAAAAGGCGGTTACATGCAGAACAAAGCAAAACTACTGCACTAGAGAAGGTCTCTTCTGCAGCGGCACGAGGTCATTGGGAACGAGAGGAGAAATGCGGGGGAAGATGGTAGAACACTTGACGCGGGTTTTTTCTGCTGTTTGAGTTAGGTTAATTTTAAGCATGGGTTTAAGCGTGTATGATCCCGGTCTGGTCTGGTCGGACTGTGGCCGATTTCATTGCGAGTCATTATTACGTGAGTGATATTGTGCCCAATTGGTGAGTTCTTTTTCAAGAACAAACGAGAGAGGAGAATTGGAGAAAAGGAAAAGCTTGTCGATTGTAGCTAGACCAGACTTGCTGCCCTTCCTTTGATGCAAACCCTGTAAGAAGATGGGTCTCTTGAGTGTGTGACTGTGTGTCTTCTTATCAGTAACACCCCTGACCACACCTAATTTGGTTGGAGAAGAGCAACTCTGGCAGAGATAAGAGAATGGAGAATGCGGAATTCTTCTGTATGCAGTCTAGGGTGAGTCTTCCAGACCCCAATTCAACCTCTGTATTTCTCCAAATCTGCAGCACAAAATTTCTGTGAATGCCTTCACTCAACTCATACCCAGCTACAGCATTTCCCCAGATCTATCAATCTGTCAAGATCTCTGGCTCCCCCGCAAGCTCCAGCAAACAAGGTGAAATCTCTCCAGATAAAAATCTGGAGAATCCTGAGTCCCGGGCTCGCGGGGCCCCACGAATATCGAGTGAGCGAAACGTAATGAAAACTTGGGCACCTCAATCAATATCAAGTGGCATCACCGACGTGCCATCTTTTTCTCTCAACGGGCCAGCGGACTGCAATGAAACTGTGGGCACGGAACCACCCGGCCCCTCTTGTATCATTCTCATTTTCGACTCTACGATTGTCTCCATTTTCGGTATAAAGAGGCTGAAAAAAGTCTGTTGGTCTCCCGGTTCCTAGCATCGGTACAACATCCGGGTTATTTACGTACGTTCCCACGAACTACTGTAAGCCCAGCGCCCCAAGACATGTATAGAACCCTTTCTCTCCCTCGTGAATGGGTAGAAATGTCTTCTAGAAGAGAATTAAGACAGACAGGAACCAGCATCTGATCGAGCTAGGGTGTTTGTGTGTGTGTGTGTGTGTGTGTGGAGAACAAGTGCGATCCTAGTCACGATAACAAACGAAATCATAGCTGAAAATAAGCTTGAAAACTAACACATGAGCTTCTAGCATCACATCACATCAGACTATTTCCTAGTCGTCTTCTCTTTCCTATCCCTCCAAATGAACCGGCCCGGTCGATGAGACTGATTTTTCGGCATCAGACGTCTTCAACATGATGATCCACCCCCAGATAGCAGCTGCATCTTGGCGGTTGATGCCAAGATGATAGGCAGAGTAGCTCGTCTGATTACATTCGATGCTGAATCATGGATACGTTTCTCAATGTGATCGATCGTTAGGGTGGTACCTGTATAGACAGACGCTCCCTCCCCAACTGAAAAGAAGCATCCAAGAGCGAGAGGTTGATATGTCTGTCACCAACTTTACATAAAATTTGCTCTGATCAAATTGCAGAAACGTAAATTTTGATATTTTATTACCAGTTCACGCTTTCATATCTTCCCTAACCTGTATCCCATACCCTGCCTTTTCCTGTCAAAAGAAACGCTCCGTATGCCTGAATAACGTAAACCAACCTCAACAAAAGACTCCTCATTCATTCAATGTCAAATGACGCCTGCGCTCCAAGATATGTACCAATGCCAGGAACGTCAACATGATCATCATTACCCGATGCTAGCACTAGCCGGCATCTCCATTGATCCTACTCTACCATGCGGCACATACATTTAATGCCTATCAATCCCGTGCAAGGATCCAAACTGCCACACCTATTCCGGACGCAGTGCCCCGGAATCAGGGCTGGTACTCCATCCTTGAGTTGTGGCGTAGTCCTGGCGGTTATAGTCTCAGCGGTCTGGGTGTGCTCTAAAGATACCGTGTCTTGAGCCACTCTTCGTCTCGCAGTCCGAGATTCAGCCCGTTCTGTGTCCACCATCGTCGAACTGCACTCTGATCTCCTATGCTGTCCTCAAGAGCCTCTTCGATGTTGCACGTCCGGAATTCTACCATCTGCTTTCGACCCTCCATACCCTCGAGCTCTCCATGAGCAAAGTTACGCCACCACTCAAGCACCGCTAAGTGCTTGAATATGGTCGGTGAAACGAGAACTTCGGCGTCAAACACGAGCTTGTCATCTCCTTTCAGCCGTCTCCAGGTTTCCAAGACCTCGACTTGGCCCCAGCGGCTTGCCATCTTGGCGACACTGTCACCATGGGCAGCAGGGATACCTGAAGCGTCCCACCACCGCAACACATCAGCTTGTCCATGTTGTGTTGCCCATAACAGTGACCGGCCCGGTCGTAGAACGACCTTGTCGTCCTGTGCTGCTGCATCGCGCCACCACTCGAGAACCAAGAGATGTCCGTTCCCGCTAGCTTGCTCCAGCGCAGACTCTGTATAACGCATCATCAATCCAGACCGACGCCACCACCAATCTAAAACACGAACATGCCCAAACTTAGAGGCACCGTCGACAGCTTCTGCGTCATATACATGACGGTCTCTGAACCATGCGCTCTGTTTCCAATAGTCCAGCACATCAGTACGTGGATAATAGGCGGAGGCTTTGGTCGGTAACGTCGTTCCATCAAATGCTTTAAAAAGATCAGGTCGGTTGGCTTCCATATAAGCCAACACGTCAATAAGACCAAATTTGATCACTAGTTTAATAACCAGTGCTGATATATCGTGGAATTCTGGTGGAGATTGCGATATCTTTTTACATATCGCCGCGGAGTTGCAAGTCAGTACTGTCCACTCAAGCTCGTGCTCGTACACCTTCAACGGATCGTTACGGTCTCTGGGTTGACTTGTCCATGGTGAGGGCATTGGTAGGTTGGTGTACATCCCTAGAGCCTTTGCAAGTTCCCAGTCTCCTGCATAATCGAGGATAATAGTCCAGATCTCGGGCGGTAGCTTGGAATGGACCGTTACGTCCGCATTATCAGTCATTGCCATTCCTGCGGCGACCTCAACGTCTCTTCCCAGCCCCAGCAAGTCGGCTTGGTTCTTTATAATGCCCAGCACTTCGTTAAAACCGTTCCAGTTGGGTACTCGCTTCGGGTTTGGCGATCCTTCGTAATGCCATAATATCGGCGTCACCACACGTATCCAATTCCATTTCCGATGCAGTTTGCTCAAATGCTTCTTGGTCATTGGGTTCGACCACATATGCGTGCTCATGCCGGGCACCAAGACAATGCTCTTTTGTGTATCCCATCCTCTGAGCACTTCGCCGAGGAATGTATCTGTGACGCCCGCCAGCATCTTTGCGATGCAGTCCGCATCAAGTGGCACGCAGACCATCAGATCTGCCCACTCTACTAGTTCGAATGCTTGTTGCCGATAGAATTCGATATCGTCGGCTCGGTCGCCCGCTCCCATAGCCAATCCCCGGTTCTGCATAACAATAATCGTTTGTGTCAATCGCGGGACTACATCGTCGACGATCGCTCGCGCTTCAATCTGTGGATTTTTTGAGAGGCGCACAACTAGTGCTTGCGCCCAGGACGTATCGCGGGGTCCAGTGGCGGCAACAAGAAGGCGGAGTTTTCGGTTGCGGGCCATATCGTGGAGAGACGAGGTAGAAGCAAGAGCGGGACTCAGCCGCGGCGAAAAGGAATGATGGTGTGCCATGCTGGAAGATGACCCGGATCCAACATAGTTTGCATGAGACAGATGAGGAGGGCAAGCGGTGAAGTTTGAAGGCGAAAGGTTGTGACGGGGCATCAAATCACTGGTTCAACGAGATGCGGGATCACGTGGCGCTTTCTCTTTGATGCGATAGTCTCGAGAGTACGTAGAGAGGAAGTGGCTGCTCGATTGGAGTGTAATGGTCGGTCGGTCGAGTATAGAAATCGTAAGTCGTAAATCCGTCGTCGAGTTGAAGATTGCTTAGTTAAGATCAGTCGTGCGATTTGACAAATGATGCTCTCGGAAGGGTCTGACTGGGGTGACAACTAAAGAAAGAAAGCAACTCGAGTCTGCTCCAGTTTTATCCTGCTAAGGTTCCGGTGCAAGCCGGTGTAATAGAGGGGGCGAGGGGCAGTTCTTTGTCTGTCTTTATAGACTAGACGCCCAGTGATAAGAGCTGAGATGACGTCGAATTGGTTCTTTTGAGGAATTGAGATGGTGGAATGGAATTCGGAGAATTATTCGACTTATCTGACTTGATTGTCGAGTTTGACAGTTATCATGTCACATATCACATCATAAGTTTATACTCTCCCCCAGTTATAACCCCGGCATATTGTTATCGGGATTGATGCAATCAGTCTCACCATATAAATATCAAGTCTCTTGCCTCTAACAATTTGAACCTTGGGAGCTGCTGACGGCTATTTCTAGCTTTGCTCATCATGACCTCTACACCTTGAGTCCATACCTACACAGTTTAAAGTTCAGCCTCTGTAAATCTATTTCGAATTCAGGTCAATCAAAAGTGATCAAGACGACATCAATCACATGACCCAGTACCTTTAGCCTTTTGGCATACAAAGTATTCTAGCTCCCGACTGCTCCACACTCGACACCCGAAGATGGAAAACTTTTGAACCGCATTGTTGACTTTTTGATCTTAGTCAGAGGCTATTTGATCTTCCTTCTGGTCCTAGCAAACCTCTTCCTCTTTTGTGCATCACGTTCAGCGTATCCCCGGCGTTGATCATCGACCTGAATCACATACCTAAACTTCCCGATCCTGACCGAGGCGCTTCGCTCACACGGTTATTTATTCCTCGCCGCCAAAAATTCTTCGCCCCGCTATTTTCTCTTCCCTTCTTTGACAATGTTGGACCAAATGGCGAACGAAATCAAACTCATCTCGGGGAGCTCCCACCCGGAGATCAGTGCCAAGGTCGCCAGCCGGTATGTTATCCTCATTTTGAGCCCCTCCTCTAATCTCTGGCGGTGACGCTGCGTCTGTAACTGAGGGTGCAAGTTGCTGATATATCTCAGGCTCGGCATTGATATCGCAAACACCATGAGCTTGAACTACTCCAACCGAGAGACTAGTGTTTCTATCGGAGAGTCTGTTCGTGACGAGGATGTGTTTATTCTTCAGTCTACTGCTCCTGGAGACGTCAACGATGGTCTCATGGAGCTCCTCATCATGATTCATGCTTGTCGAACTGCCTCGGCCAGACGCATCACTGCTGTTATTCCCAGCTTTCCTTATGCCCGGCAGGACAAGAAGGACAAGTCACGAGCTCCTATCAGTGCTAAGCTGATTGCAAACATGCTCCAGGTTTCTGGTTGCGTACGTGTTTCACTAACATGATGTTTGACAACCTACTGACCATGACTCAGAATCATGTTATCACAATGGATCTTCACGCCTCGCAAATCCAGGGCTTCTTCAACGTCCCCGTCGACAATCTCTACGCTGAACCCTCCGTCCTTCGTTGGATCCGCGAGAACCTCAGTGTTGACAATTGTGTCATCGTTTCTCCCGATGCCGGTGGAGCCAAGCGTGCTACATCTCTTGCTGACCGCCTGAACACCGGCTTCGCTCTCATCCACAAGGAGCGACCCAGACCTAACGTTGTTGGCCGTATGGTTCTTGTCGGTGATGTCAGTGACAAGGTCGCCATTCTTGTTGACGACATGGCCGACACCTGTGGCACTGTAAGATATACGTAACCTCTTGTAAGTGACACAGGCTAACCTCATTATAGCTCGCCAAGGCTGCTGCCACTGTCAACGAGCACGGCGCCAGGGAGGTGTATGCGATTGTTACTCACGGTATTCTGAGTGGTAAGGCCATCGATACCATTAACAACTCATGCCTCTCTGGCCTCGTTGTCACGAACAGTAAGTGACTCAATATGTGCATCCCAAAGATCTTTGCTAACATTTTCCAGCCGTTCCTCGTAAGCTTTAAACCCGACTTTTTGCATGCGCTTGTGCATGTGTTGTGTGTTGACGCGGTTTGCTAACTTTAATAGTGGGTGACAAGATTGAGCGATGCCCCAAGCTCAAGGTCATTGATGTGTCTGGGACACTTGCTGAGGTATGAGACATCGCATCTTGCGGGCGCATCGCGGTACTGACCGAAGATTCAGGCTATTCGACGAACTCATAACGGAGAATCCGTGTCTTACCTCTTCAACAACGTCCCCGTCTAAAGTTCTTAGATACTAGAAAGCAAGGTGAAAAAAAACACAAGGTTATGGAGTTGGTAGGTTTGGTCGTTTCGATGAAGCCGCAGTTGCGAACTAACAGCCAGCAAGCGGCGTCCTTCTATTAGAACTGAGGCTTGGGCCAAGTCGGATTTTCAGTCATTTGGGTAAAACTTCCAAATCCCACAAAAAGAGATTTACTAGACTATATGTTGCACGAATTTGCTAGAAGCTGGATCCTATGTTCAGATGCATGTGCGATGTTGGCTCGACGCACATGTAGTTCTGTTCCGCACGAAACTTGGATTGATCGCAGGTTTCCTTCTGTTCAATCATTTAGTAGTACGCATGAGTTGAGTTTTAGTATTCAATCGATTCATCGACTTGAGTCTTGATACGGAGTAAAGAACTTGTAAAGAATCTCAAGATTTAGCCATTGAAGGGTTCTTGCGGGATGCTTTACGAGGCCTGTTAGTGCCTTGGAACAAGGTCAAATCGAGACGATAGATACGGCAGGTTATCATTGTTGAAGAGGAAGTCTTTTCTTCGCCATGAACCCAGTGTCCATCTGTGGTGGTCATGAGGTCTGTTGGGCTTCTTGGAGATGGTGCTTGATGGAGGCGCTTGAATTGCTGCTCAAATTGGAGTAGCAACGAATTATCAGTGCTCGAAAGGTAATCGAACTGTATTTTATGGGATTCTATGATGAAGAAGAAAATAACAAACCACATAAAAATGAACAAGATTCTGAAGAAGTCATGATGGAGGCGCATCTTTGTATGATTGCAAGGGCCGCTCTCCCAAAGCCCCACGTGAATAGCAGGCGGTGAGTAATTCTGCCGCCTCATCTACAAGGGACACATCACTGCCTACGAGCATCAACACATGGTAAAGAGAGATACATCATCGAACAACAAAAGAATTTGAGCTCTTCAGCTGCATGGACCTGCAGAGAACTCACATGCTCTGTTCGGAGCCGAGAACTCGTGCGGATTGCCCAAGATGACGACGCAACTCCTAGCCACGGAGCTGGCTAATCTCATACAGGAGAGCAAGAGGAAACATAATGATTTGCGACAAGTGAGCCGCTTTATCCATTGCCATGAAGCACGAGAACATTAGCTTATAAGGGATACAGGCCGCAGAGAAATCGTTAGAAGAGCTAAAGAACTTGAGAAATCCTTCTGAGCAAACGGCACCTGAAGGTCCGCAAGCTACCCCCTGTTAGTGGAAGCTATATCTGACTCGCATACAGAGCTGTCTCAAAAACCAAACTTTGTCAACCCATTCATTATCGCATGTGGCACCAAAAATGCAAAGTTTACCGCCATCGCTATCGTCTGTCTTCAACGTCTCATCGTTGCGCAAGCTCTTCCGCGGTCAAAGCTGAACCAAGTGCTGGAGGCCTTGATGCAAGCTACCTCAGCTGGTCTGGATGTGCAGCTCAAGATCTTGCAAGCGTTACCCTCACTTGTTCAAAACTATGCATCAGATCTTAAAGGAAACTTGTTGGTGACGACATTGAACATTTGCTTTACTCTCCAGAGCAGCAAAAATGCCATTGTGAACCATACATCAGCAGCGACGCTACAGCAGCTGGTCGTGTCTGTCTTTGACAAAGTTGTCGCTGAAGACAAGAAAGCAGGCGAAACTCCCACGGCAAATGATGCTGAATATTCAGAAAATCATCCTGCAGCCACCGATGCCTACCGTATCTTCAACGATCTGTGCCTTATGACTGAGAACCAGCGACCAGAGTTCATTCGCGTTTCGGGCCTTCCACAGACTTTCGGACTTGAGCTTATCGAATCGGTCATCACAAACCATGCCACTGTCTTCAGTAACCACCCCGAGCAAGCACAGATTCTACGAAGCAGAGTGATGCCACTCATCATTGGGGCCTTGAAGGGGAAACCAAACTTCGCTACCACGGTACGCCTGGTGCGCATTCTGTACACTATGCTGCGTAGGCACATCGGCATATTGCCATCGGAATGTGGTCAGGCGCTGACTGCTCTGACACAAATTCTCGATCAAGATGAGACCGTCTGGAAGAGAGCGCTGTGCATGGAAGTTTTCCGTGGAATCTTTGCGGACCATGCCTTGCTCAGGCGAATTTACGCAATGTTTGATGCTAAAGAAGGAGAGAAAGATGTCCTCAAGCCATTGATCGCTACCTTCGTGCGCTTAAGCACAGAGAAGCCTGCCGTAATTGGACTAGGACATTCGTCGTCACTCCCTACAACTAGCTCGAGCACAAATGGCTCCTCTGAGCAAGCCATTGCTGAAGCGAGTGGCATGACAGGTCTGATGACAGGGCCAGTTGGGGCAGAGACGACAACAACGGGCATCAGCACCCAATTCAGCTCAGTCCGTGTTCCCTGTATCGATCAACTCGATAAGACGGAGGCACCTACTATACCAGAGTCGTATCTCTACAGCTTGGTGTTGGCTTGTATATCGTCTGTATCCGACGGTCTAGCCAAGTTCATACTGCCTCTAACTGTCCCAAATGAGACAAGAAATCGAAAACGAACCTCCCGACAAGACTTTGGCCGCGATTCACCTGCACCGCCGTCTGAGCAAGAGAGTACTCCACCAAGAGGGAAGATGGAAAGGTCGGCATCTTTTAAGAAGAACCCAGTTCCACTAAACCCGCTCTCCTTAGAGGACCATCCTCTCCATTCCGAAGTAAAGATCTGTGCTACAATTGTTGAGGAGTGTTGGCCTGCGATTCTTGCGACATGCTCTACCTTCTTGTACGCTGCACTCGATTCTGAATATTATCATGGACTAGTCCGTGCCTTCCAACGATTTGCCCACGTTGCTGGGTTGTTACAATTATCGACTCCTCGGGATGCTTTCCTTACAACTTTGGGCAAAGCCGCCGTCCCACCTAATGTTCTCACAGCTTGTGTCAATGCTGGCCAACCTCGACCACAAACGCCAAGCACACCAACTGACGGCGGTCTCTTTAGCAACGCCCGCGGCCTTCTGAGCGTCGATAGCCTAACGCCCACCACCCCTACGGCCGATAAAGGACGGCAGGCCTCGTTTGATGCTTCTGTCGCTTCTTTGAATACTCGAAACTTGCTATGTCTTCGGGCGCTTTTGAACTTGGGCATAGCGCTGGGTCCAACTTTGGCAGGAGCTTGGAGTATTATTCTGGAGACACTTCAACAGGCTGACTTTGTACTTTTTGTAAGCGGAAAGTCTCCTGGCAGAACACCAACTATGAACCGAGGACCGGATGCTGGTGGTGACAGTGATGCCGCCACGTTGATGGCCAACTTCGGCTCCGAGGTTCGTGCGGTGGAAACAGCAGCATCCAGACTTATTGAGAGCACGGTTGACTTCCCCAATGACTCATTCCTGAAAGTGGTAGCTGCTGTCTGTAGTTTGCTGACACAGAAGCCAGTTGAGCAGCCTGAGACCGCGACTCAGCCGCAGACACCGTCTGATGGTCAGCAGCTCAAGGCTCCCGTCGTGCAGGGCCGTAGGTTTTCTGGCCAGCAAGTGAGTTCTGGGTCAACTCAAGAAGATCAATTCGCACTCGCTAAGATTGGCGAGCTCGCTACAATCAACATTGAGAGATTATTGGAGTACAGTCCAGAAGAATCTGGCTGGGGTGTGTTGACGAATGAACTGATTGACACTCTTACCTCTTCTTCCATGAACTCATCTGTCAGAACCAGGGCAGCAGACATTCTTGTGAAACTGGCTCTGGAGGCTGCCAATGTCACATCTTCCCTGCCTGAGGGGGCTCGTGGTGAGATTCAGCTCCGGTTCTTTGAGGCCCTCCGTAGGTCACTCGCGCCTCTCCTTAAAGGTGACCGAGAAGTTTCTCTTGCCAGTCATTCAACAGATATTGATATTCACAAAATCATCCTCGATGGTCTTCAAAGCATCATTGAGGGCAATGGAGAAACATTGGTCAAGGGCTGGGACATAGCCTTTGAGATCATTGGCACCATCTTTATCACTAGGGAATTCGATCCAGCTTACCGCCGTGGCTCAGTGGCCAATCCCATTCTTCTTGACACTCGATCAGCAAGACTTATTAGGTCTTCTTTCAACTCTCTTCAACTCATTTGCTCGGACTTCCTGGCTTCGCTACCGAACTCATGCTTCTTGATCCTGGTGGACAATCTGTACAAGTTCTGCTCACAAGATGACGATCTCAATATCGCATTGACTGTAAGTCACTAGTAGCTTTTCCAGGGCAATAATGTTGATTCTCGCTAGACGGTGACGTTTTTCTGGGTGTTGTCAGACTTCCTCTCTGCAAAGAACGAGTCTCTCGCCATCACTACAGACATGATGCAAAACACCGAGCTCTCCGACCTGGAAAAGATGGCAGCTGATCATGGCCATAAGAGCTCTGATGCAGCATTGTGGATGTTGCTTCTGCTACGACTGACCAATGTCACCACTGATGACAGACTTGAGCTTCGCAACAGTGCAATCCAGACTTTGCTCAGGATCTTTGATGCCTACGGGGATCGACTCAGTTCTGAGTCTTGGTCGATATGTGTCAAGTCAGTTGTCTTCAAGCTCTTGTCATCGATCGAGCAGGAGATCAAAGTTCTACAGTCGGATGAGGAAGAAGATGCCGAAGACAGCGACCGAGCTGAGTGGACTGAGACAGCTGTTGTTGTTCTCAACGGTGTCTCCAGCCTCCTCGCTAATTACCTTGATATTCTTACTGGCCACGCCTCATTCGATCACCTATGGCAAGAGTTACTTTCTCATCTCACCACCCTGCTTGACTTCCAAGTCCTTGATATCAACACCGCAACCTTCAAAGCGCTTGCTCATGTTCTGTCTCAAACGAACGCTGAGGGCAAAACTATCTTTGGCAAAACAGCGATCGACATTGCATGGGATCTGTGGGCAAGAGGAGTTCCGACCTCCAAGCCTGTTGATGAAAAGTCTGAAGACAACCAGAATTGTCTCATTGCATATGTAGCTGCCTTGACAGAGATCTATCGACTTGTACAGGAAGACCTTGAAGTGAAGCGAGTTGGCAGAATTCTGGCACTTCTTCGAGAGACATTAGACGAAGCCTCGGTTGGCAATTACGTCCAAGATATCGAATATGTGACGCCCTTGCAGGCACATATTCTCGAAGCTGTCCAAATGATCCGAACAGACGTTGAAGGAGCGCCATCGGCCATGATTACTCAAGTTGCTGACTTTCTGGTCTTGCCTTTTGTGCAGGCCAACTCCTCAAAGCCAGGACCTAAACGCACTTACATTGCGCTTTCAAAGGCGAGTATGAAGACACTGGAGAAGCTTATTCTTGAGCACTCGAAGGACTCAGACATCTACCGTAGCAACTCCTTCTCTGAGGCTTTGAAGGCTTTATGCAAACCCATTGGGTTAAAATACAGTTTCCCTACGATAACGAAATCCACACAGCCATGGAGGCTAGCTACATCTACAGCACTTACCATCCTAGAAGCGACTCTGTCGCAGATCACCAGCCTCGAGCTGCCGAACGGAGTTGCCCAGAATATCTGGACCACGATCGTCGCCATTGCTGATGGTGTCATGAGCGCGGATTGCAGTGTTGCTCCTCCGGGTACCGACTTCACAGGTGACGAAGAGTTCGACATTGCATCTTTCCACAAGCTGCGAGAACTCATTATTCCTGCACTTGGAGCCGCAGCTGTTTCTGAAAAGGCTCGCAAGGCTTACGCTGAAAGCCTTTTCAAGACTTCAGTAATTCATGCTCCATCACCAGATGAAGAGTCGATCGTCAACGGCACACACGAGAAGGGCTTGTCAGCCCTCTATGCTCCTCGCGCAGGGCGAACAGTATCGGTGTTGCCGACCAGGCGCGTGAAGATGGCTTATGTCGCTTCTGAAGTGCTCTTTGGTTTGGTTGCTGCTAAGGATGAGCCAACAATAGTCATTCAACCTCCAACACCCAAATCACCAGATCCAAGACATAGCCAGTTGGCCGAGTCGCCTGTTACTCTTCACGCACGGATTGCCAGCACAGCTGCGCCATTCCTCATTCTTCGAAGCGCATTGACGCTGAGGGCTTATATCGCCGATCAACCTCTACGAGGCAAGATGCCGCAACCCCTCAGCCAGCGAAGGGAATTATTGTGGATTCTACAGAAGCTAGTCGAGTTGAAGAGTGATAAGAGCGCCATTCCTGAATTGAATAATATTGAGAGCGATGAGAGGAAACATCTGCTAAGATTATATCCTCTTATTGTACGAGCATCTGGTGTAGTTGGTGACGAGAAGGTCGGTAGCCTTTTGAGAGAGGCCTTGGAGGTTGTAGGAGACGAACTGGGTTTTTAGCGATAGACTCTTGTTCAGACACAAAAATTAGGTATTTGATTACCTAGACAGCGCTATCGGAGGAGTTTGGAAGATAATAGAGCATCCAAATGAATAGCAAATCGACTGGAGTTAGTTCATAAGCCAATCCCGTCTTATGGAGGGGTACTTCTGAGAACACCCCACCAACCCACCATCTTCAACGCGGGGCACAAATTCAGACTCGAAAAAAATTCAATATCGACATCAAAGACCGAGATACAGCGACACAATGGGAAAATCCTCCAAAGACAAACGCGACGCCTACTACCGACTTGCCAAGGAGCAAGGATGGCGCGCTCGAAGTGCCTTTAAGCTTCTGCAATTGGACGAGGGTAGGTCATCGTTGAGATCAAGCAATGGACTGTAGCTAATATCCATCCTCTTTCAGAATTCGACCTGTTCACCGATGTCACTCGGGTCGTCGACCTCTGCGCCGCGCCCGGAAGTTGGTCGCAAGTACTATCCCGCGTACTGATCAAGGGCGAAAAGTTTGGAAGGGCTGCTTGGCAGGATAAGGAAGCCAAGTTTCGACAGCAGATGCTGGGAATTCTACCGAACGTTAGCGACAGCGAGCAAATAACGGAAACCGAGACGGTTCAGAAGGAGCAACAGGAGGCTACAAAGCCCAGAGACGATGTCAAGATTGTGTCGATCGATTTGCAACCTATTTCACCACTTGCGGGCATTACAACACTCCGAGCCGATATTACACATCCTGCGACAGTTCCTCTCCTGCTCTCAGCCCTCGACCCTTCTTATGATCCCAAGGCTGCTGGCACGCAGGCCTCGCACCCGGTTGACCTCGTTCTGAGCGATGGAGCTCCTGACGTGACAGGTCTTCATGACCTTGACATCTACGTCCAATCTCAACTACTCTTTGCCGCCCTGAACCTAGCCCTCTGTGTCCTCAAGCCCGGAGGCAAGTTCGTCGCCAAGATCTTCCGTGGAAGAAACGTCGATGTTCTCTACGCCCAACTCAAGATTTTTTTTGAGAAGGTCATCGTCGCCAAGCCCCGCAGCAGTCGCGCAAGCAGTGTGGAAGCTTTCATCGTATGCATCAACTTCCAGCCCCCCGCTGGTTTCCGCGCCAGTCTCGAGGAGCCCCTGGGCGTTGGTGGACGATTGGAGGAGATGCTCAAGAAGAAGGGTGATGTTGACATGCAGGATTCGATGATAAAGGATGAGGGTGTCGTGGAAATGGAAGTTTACGACGAGACGACTGAGGACACGGAGAGAAGCACTCGATGGGTTGCACCGTTCATTGCCTGTGGAGATCTATCCGCCTTTGACTCCGATGCATCATATCAGCTCCCTGAGGACTACGTCTCTTTAGATCCCGTCCAGCCACCCATTGCTCCCCCATATAAACGCGCCATTGAGACGCGAGCCGCCATGTCCGGATCACAGCGCTAAACAGATTTTCCAAATTCTCACACACAAAATGAATAACCCAGCAAGAGAGTTCTGAGTAAATGCACCGCTAGATAACAAAAACACAAAAGCAAACGCATATCAATGCTTGGGTGTGGGCTTCTCGGCTGGACCGGCCATTTCGAGCATTACTAGCCCGGCTGATGGTCCCTTTTCGAACTCTTGGGCGCCCAGCTCCCTTTGGTACAGACGAGCTGCGGCTTGGTCGTGCGTCATGAGGAGAAGCCCACGCATGTGCTTCCATTCGTCGACTATCTCTTTGAGAGCCTTCATCAGCCATGATGCTAATCCTCGCCGCTGGAAGTCCTCGAGGACAAACACGTCTGTAAGATAGGCGAGAGTTACGTAGTCGGTCACCACACGAGCGAAACCGACCATCTTATGCGGGGAGCCATCTTTGGGTTGAGCGATGCCATTCCCTGTGCCCTTGTTAGCAAAGGGAGAACGAGAGATGGATTGCAATTCGGTCGACTTACTCTTCATCTCTTCAGCGGTCTGGGGAGTATAGTATACCGCTAAAGTCAAGCAGTTATCCAGCACTCTTTGGAGTTGTCCTTGTGGCAAAGGGCTACTCCACCAATTGTCGTCGAGAGACTTGTTGAAAGTTTGGGGACACAGATAAGATTTGTCGTTTGTCAGGAAAAAGTTATCGCGGTACCAGAACCGGGGAGCACCCTCAGGCTGGTTCAGAGAGTCGTGGGAGCCCATATTGATGAATATACGAGTTAATGATGCTGTCTTCAAGTTCCAAAAGTTTGGTGGTTGGTGAGGTTCCCGAGGGCTTGGGTTGAGTCGGCAGGATACAGAAGATGGTCGCACAGCTTGGATCGAAAGCAAACAGGACTCAATGGGTAAGGATCGTGACAATGATGTAGTCGTCAGCACAAAGGGTGTACGGCTAACGGCGGCTTCCTTGGCGGGGAAATCAGGGCGTGTGATCGTGAGTTTTAGTCAACGATGTTTGACTCGGAGAGGAAACGGTTGGTCCAAGAAAAGGTCATGTGGTGACGGGTAGATAAGATTCAAGGCTTGTGGAGGGACGACAAAGAATCTGGGGTAGAACAAACAAAGTCAAGTTCTTGCTGATCAAGTTTCGATGCTTGGGAACGAACGAGCTACGAACTGCTATGAAATCATTGCTCGTGTCATGTTTGGCTGACATCTTATATGCATCTCACAAAACAAGGCACAGATCGGACGTATCTGTATCTACATGTTCACATAAGGCTAAGACGCCCATTGAATACTAAATCTTGTCATTTACACCGCGCATTGGTTGGTGGGCCTATCAGCTTCAACGCCCTATTGCTCGTCGTGGTGGAACCCCGGGATCTACGGCGGAGGCGGGGGGAGGGTGACTACGCCCGTCACGGGAGGTCGGCGGAATTTGAGGGCAGGCGGAATAGGTTATAGATGGGTAAAGGCGGCCGAGGGAGGATGCATAAATAGGCAAGCAGATCCGAGATGTGCTATATTTTCTACAAGACCAAGTCTATTATATCTAGAGCATTCCGGCGTACATGACGGCGCCGGCGAGAGCGAGAAAGGCTCCGGCTGTGGGCATGACAGCACCGGCGGTGGAAACGGTAGAGGCCGGGGTAGCAGCGGCGTCGGTCTCGGAGCTGGAGTCGGAGTGCGAAGCGGAGTGAGATTCGGGTCCGGATTCGGTGGCGGAACCGGCCTCGGCTCCGGAAGAAGCAGAGGGGGTAGCGTGAGTAGCAAGAGTGGTGATGGTCTTTGTGTCCTTGGCCTTATCGGTCGAGGTCTTCTCATCATCCTTGCTCTTAGTCTCGGTCTCAGTCTCAGTCTCAGCCTCAGCCTCAGTGGTTGAAGCACTCTCCTCAGTCTCGGTAGTAGGCGCAGCAGTGATAGTAGCAGACTCGCTCACGTCCTCCTCGGTGCTCGTGGGAGAATCACCAGTCTCTTCGGGAACAGCACCACCGAGAGTCTTGGGGTTGATGAAGAGAGGAGAGTAAGTCGCGGTGCCAACGTAGCCAGGGCATCCGGGAACAGTTGTCTTGGGGGGAGCTCGGCCACCGCCACAGTCGAGAAAGTCGCACAGCTCGCCCGTGTCAGGGACGTACCAGATTCGAGACGCGTACATTCCATTGGCGTTGCTGAGAACCGTGTCGTAGCTGGTGCATCCTGCAAGATCGGTCCTGGCCAGGGCTGGGACAGCGGCGATGAGAGCCGCAGTGAGGAACTTGGCGGCCATGATTAACGAGTGTATAGAATTGAATTATCGGGTAGTTGAGTCTTAACGAGTGACTGTGATTAACGAATGAATACTCTACTCTCCCTCTCGTCTCTTCTTCTCCTTCGTAGGGATAACACAACCCTTTTAAGGCACATCTCAGGCCCTGGCCCTACGAGGCTAGTGACCTATTCCCGGCGTTAATCACCAGCAAGACCCCATCGCCAAGCGAAACAGCGGCCGACTCGGCCCCGAGATGCCGGGAATTAGGGATCAACAACGAATTGTAGGCCTGGTTTTACTGGAATCGCGCTATAATGTCTGTGGGCTCATTTCCATTCGTGATCCCATGTTCGGATGTTTCTGCTTTGGGTTGAAGGATTCTCGCTTGGATTATTTAGCAGACCATGCTTAATGGAAGCGAATGCCCCTTGTTGGCCGCTTATACGCTCTCAGGAGTTCTGTTGGTTAGCTCGTTGTTTCTGATATGAATGTGCTTCAGTTGAGATAACTGAAACCACTAACAACATCGACCCGTTTGTCTAGTTATAGTCTGGACACACATCACTCTTCTATCATGCTATTCGGTACCGAGCTATCCGTTGTTAGGAACATTTGCTCATAGCAGACGAAGTGGGTGCGAAGATGGTCAACAAGTAGCGAAGAAGAGAACCGATGTGTATATGAAAGTGAATATCAATGGGTCTTGACGCGTGAGTTGTTTGTGGGACTGTTCAATGAAGTGCTGTAGAAATCTAGTTGCTTCGGCCTCCTCTTCATCCCTTAAAGCCAAGGGCGCTGACATGACAGACCTACACCAAGCTGGAACATTGTCCTCGTTCTTAAAGCCGCTCTTAGGTCCCTAGGCCACCTATTAACCTCTGATAACCCTCTACCATAGGTGTTGAGGAGATGGAAGCGATAGTCTGGGGTAAGGAGATCGGTCGGTGGTGTAAGTGACACTGGCAGTGCAGTACTGTTGAGTGGCATCTCACCAATCAGTGGTTGCAGAAGAGTTTCTAGAAGTTCTCGACGCTTGTCCTCCGGTTTTCTACGGTAGTACTCTTTGATCTTGTCAAGATTCTTTCGGTTGTTCTCAGTGTTAGGTATTACATGCTGCACTGCGACCCCTCGTCATATTTTTCTTGAGGTTCCATTCAGTGAATCGCAGCTTATACATCTTTTCATTATGTACTATCGTTAGGATGAAAAGTGAGTTGAAAATTCTTAATAACCACTTTGGGATTTAATTACGTATATATTCAAGAACTATCAAGGCCCATATTGTTATCTGATGCCTGCC
Source organism: Fusarium miscanthi (assembly GCA_014898875.1). Taxonomy (NCBI): domain Eukaryota; kingdom Fungi; phylum Ascomycota; class Sordariomycetes; order Hypocreales; family Nectriaceae; genus Fusarium; species Fusarium miscanthi. The sequence continues at coordinate 57,041 of JAAVUA010000120.1, forward strand.
TTGGCTATTGTAGGAGCTTTGCAAGGACTCGCCTCTGCTGGTCCATGTATAAGTAGAGGATGAACTGGCAACATTTGATTAAGCAATTATTATAAAGAATTAGATCGAAGGAAGCAAACTAATATGTTATCTATATATTAACTACACTTGCTCAAGCCTAGGGTACACACCCAATTGTAGTGTATCTTGGTTGAAATGTACAAGGTAGCAACCTAATGTCAAAAGAGCCAATCAGCACATCTCATGATAGGCAACATCAACAACCGTTGGATATTTCATATATCTTCGAACAAGGTTGAGCCACAGGAAGAATTCATCTTCGTTGCCTACTCCACGATCCAATCACATCTCCCGGCGAGTGACGCAACCTACAGATGATCCTTGCAGCTATACTCTCCCCTCCAACATTTAAGCTTATCCACAACCGCCATATCATGAGACTTCTCAGACCAACACCACGTCTCTCTTCTATATTCTCTTCAAATATAGCAACTTCAAACATCCGCTTCTTCACGGCAATGGCTCCTCATAACGACGTGGGCGCCTTTCACGAAGCTCTCGGCTCAAGCAAGCGTATCCTCGCGCTCTGTGGAGCTGGTCTCTCGGCATCATCTGGTCTGCCTACTTTCCGTGGCGCTGGCGGTCTTTGGCGCAATCATGATGCTACGTCTTTGGCCACTTTGAGTGCTTTCGAGAACGATCCGGGTCTTGTGTGGCTGTTCTATAATTATAGACGTCATATGTGCTTACGCGCGGAACCGAATCCAGCCCATTATGCTCTTGCGGCGCTGGCTGACAAGAACAAGGACTTTTTGTGCCTGACACAAAATGTCGACAGTATGAATTTCCCTTGTGTGTTATATCATAGTCACTAACAATCCCAGATCTCTCTCAACAGGCGGGTCATCCACAGGATCAACTGCGTACCCTACATGGTTCCCTCTTCGACATCAAGTGCACCGACTGCGATTGGATTCAACGAGGCAACTATGATGATCCATTCTGCCCCGCCCTGGCACCAGCTTCAGTCGATGTAGAGCCAGGCAAACCGTTTCCACTCCTTGACGCCTCGCAGCCTCTGGACCCGATCTCACCAGATGACATTCCCAAGTGTCCCCAGTGCAAGACGGGCTTTCAGAGACCGGGTGTTGTGTGGTTTGGTGAGAACCTGGACCAAGTTATGATGATGGGCATCACGAACTGGCTTCTCAAGGACAAGGTGGTGAGTTGAACTCGACGTTTAGCGATTGTTGGAAAGTTGACTAATTACATACAGGATTTGATGCTCGTCATTGGCACTTCGGCCCAGGTTTACCCTGCTGCTGGCTACATCGATAAAGCCAGACGTAAAGGCGCACGTATTGCGGTTATCAACCCTGAGGCTGAGAATGAGGAAGAGATGTACAAGGTCAAGCCTGGTGATTTTGCCTTTGGCAAGGATGCTGCAGAGTATTTGCCTCTGCTCTTGGAGCCCGTTATTGGCAAGCTTGAGACGGACAAGAAGTGATGATATTTGCTAGGAACCTGGTCCTTACACAATACAGGAGAAGGAATGGCTACGAGGCTTTGTTATCTTGACTGCCCTCATTGTAAGAGTGAAATGGCGAGCAAAGGACCTCATATGGCTGATGACCATGCTACGGTATGAAGAGTTTATTACGGTTGTCTTCCAATAGACTAGTAGGCTGAACACAGCGTTCTTTAGATATCAAATCTGTACCTCTTTTCATTTCATCAAAATTAGACCTTGACACAGACAAGCTGTGATAAGGTTGAATGTGTGACACCAGTCAACTTACACCAAAACCCAACCCCCACTGAAAGGTGACGTACCTAACACCACTATAATATCACCCACCATCCATCCACCAACTTTCGACGCCGAATCTTTCTCCCTCCACCATCCAAAAGGCTACGAGCCTCAAAACCACCGCCGAAATGCAGGGCTTCAACATGGGCCGCTACGTCCCGCCCGACGTAGAAGGCACCACATCCGGCAACCGTCTTCACAACAAACATCCCCTAGGCGCACGCGCCTCAAAACCTGGCTCCCTCACCGTGCGCTTCGAGCTTCCCTTCGCCGTCTGGTGCAACACCTGTCCCAAGCCCACGATTATCGGCCAAGGCGTTCGCTTCAACGCCGCGAAGCGCCGCGTGGGAAGCTATTTCTCAACGCCGATCTGGAGTTTCAAGTTTCGTCATGTGGAGTGCGGAGGCGAGATTGAGATTCGCACCGATCCGAAGAATACGGCGTATGTTGTTACCGAGGGCGGTGCGAAGAGGGACACGGGGGAGGATGTGCAGCGCGAAGGGGATGCGGTTATAATGACGGATCAGGAGAGGGAGGCGTTGAGAAAGAATGCGTTTTCGAGTTTGGAAAAGACTATTGAGGATAGGGAGCAGCTGAAGCGTGCGACACTGCGGATAGACGATCTGATGGAGGCATCTGCGAAACATTGGGATGACCCATATACGCAGAACCAGAAGCTACGGAAGGCATTCAGAGCAGGGCGCAAAGAGCGGGAGCGCGATGCTGCGGCCACAGGGGCGCTTCAAGATCGCATGAGTCTCGGCATAGATCTTGTTCCCGGGACAGAGGAAGATGCTCGCCGTGCCGCCCTTGTCGACTTCCGGCCTGTGATTGATGATGGCAGAGATCGAGCATTGTCGAAACCCTTATTTCAAATTGAGGGGGGCAAGAAATCACTGGACTCCAAGAGTGGAAGCAAGCTGAAGACTGATAAGGAGGCTTCGAAACGCAAAGATGCGCTGGTGTCAGAACTTGTGGGCAATACTCGGGCTTCCAAGGATCCTTTCTTGGTTGACAAACGACATGAGACGAAAGGACCAGCCAGACTGCCAGGTGTGAAGCGGAAGAGATCACCACAAGAAGCAGAATCGACCAAGTTGGAGCCACCATCCAAGGCGCAGGCGCCGGTGCTGGCTTCGCCAGCAGGCCTGGTTGACTATGACTCCGATTAAACATTTTACTTGGGACGCTGGCTCTTTTAGAATAATTATAGATATGATACCCGGGCTCAGCCCAATTTATTGATTTAATATTCAAAGTCCTGTCCTTCTGCTGTGCATCGTTGGCAGAGAACGAAAGGCCAACAACCATCATGTCCAAACTGCTTTCGAGGTCCTGACGTTCAAGCCTGTCGCCAGCAATCATGACATCCAGTTGCGGCTATTTCGTTCGACCGCCCTCCGATGAGCACAAGCGAAGCTTTGTGTGCAACATGCCAAACTAATGCCAAGAAACAAATTCGATCCGAGTCCAAGCCTGCGCGAGGTTACTGCAACTCCGTCCAATGATAGCCCTAAATCCATGCCTCGGTCCCATGACGCCATATGTGATTCGAAACGCTCGCCCAAGTTAATGCGCTTGTAGAAGGGCTTATACATCGTCCATCTGTCCCGCAGGCTCTTCATCGTCGTCCCCGAAACTGGCAACTGAGGAGAGCTCGTCGTCGTCTTCACTTTCGGCTCCGGCTTCGTCTGCTGCATCCTTGGAAGCATATTTCTGGACATATTCTGCTTTCATGAGTATCATGTCTGTTTCGAGAGCACATGCGCACACACCTTTGACCTTGGCATCGTATCCCTTTGGTTCTCTAATCAATAAAGCCGCTGCCTCACCGTTGAGGGGGTCGGTGGGGTTGGGGTATCGCAGGAGTTGGGGGAGGAAAACCTCGAAAATATTGATCATGTCAAACATGGGTGACCAAGTCTGATTAATAACATCGAGACAGACCGAACCGGACCTGAACCATTAGCCGTAGTTCAAATCAGACGGAGGTATAAGTTTCGTACAGCTCGTCGATATTGGGGTGGAAGATGCGGTTGACAAAGCCAATGCTAGGGGACTTGTAAGGGTAGGTGTCGGGAAGCTCGACATGAACCTTCCACATTCCGCCCTCAAATGGGGCTTCGTAATGTCAGTTATTATTCTGGTGATTCGCTTCGGTGAACGTACTCTCAGCTGGTCCTTTGAAGCGAACAAAGAACTCTTGCCTAAGAGGATCGGTCAGGAAATAGTTCGGAGTCGGTGAAAGTGGAATTGGAGGCTCACACTATTTCATGTTAGCAAAGTCAGCGTTGGTTTTAAGTCAAGCCTTACTGTTGTCATTGACAAGTGTAACTTCGTAGTCACTCATAAGCCTATTGGTGTCAGTGCCATCATAGAAACGGTAGCTTGTATCAAGTCCCATACATCCTGTGATCATGTTAGCAACACACAACAAGCGACAGGGCCGAGAAGACAACGCACTTCATGACCTTGTTGACGATTAGCGTTAGTTACAGTTCCGTCGGCAGTTTCGGGAGACGGTAGAACTCACATCAGTCTCGATTCTGCGGCGTGGGCTACTCATGATGGCGGTTGATGTTGTTTCCGAGTGTGGGGTTATGAAGGTATCCAAAGAGCTCCGGAGCCGGCGCGGTAGGCGATACTCGAGAAGGGGTCGTTAAGAAGAGGCACAAGAACTGAATTTGTGTGTGGAACAGTTTGCAGTTGAAAAATATTGGTTGGGAATAAGGTAGCGATAATATTGCTAGAGGCAGGCGAGGATGAAGTTGAGTCAAGCAAGCGCAAGATGGATAATGGGTATATCCTTCTCTGGGGGGTGCCAAGTCACGAGGATATGATGTGTACGAGCGTGATAAGCCGCTGCAAACGCAACACGGCAGGTGCCGGCTGGTCCTTCAGGGTGTTAGTGCTATCGATAAGTCACTAATCTGCCGCAATGGGGAGATCGACAAGCACGTCACGGGCATAATAACACAGCATGAAACAATGATCTAGACTGAAACGATGCAACGCAGTTGAGTCATAGTTTTTCTTCGAATCAAGTTTCAGAGGCCTCAATTTCCAATAAAGCCGACACATTCTGAATTAAGCTTTGTGCTTGTTTCTTCTTTGGTGCAATGCAATCATCAGTTGCTGAGCAGAGGCTCTGCTTGATAATCAGTTTCTCTGACCTTTCATATTTATGTTGCAGAGCATTGAATATTGCTAATTGTCGTTATCTAGTTCCTACCTATTCAAGTGAGCATCTTTGTGACAAAGCGAATGGCCATGGCAGATTAGCATCAGCATATTCATAGCGGCACAAACCAAATAGAGTTGTAGGACCGGCCGGAAACATAGCTATCGCGGCGGTAACCTAGGAATAGCCATAATAAAGCGGCTTTACATATAGTCGATACGGCAGGGAAAATATTGTGTGACAAGACATACTGATACTTGCCGGGTTACTTATGGATATCACGTCCCTCGGTTCTCGCATGCGTATTCGGATCTTCTTTCATCACAACTTCATGAGACCCCCTCCATTTCCAAATCCTCGGTACAAGCCCAGCCAGCCTCAACCAAAACCGTTACACTTCCCCCACTACACCTCCATCTCGGCATAGCCAGTAACAACCTCGGCTTCCGAATACAGTCGATGACCTTTGGTAACTTTCCGTGACCTTTGTATTTCGTGGTATAATTTGTATTCCAGCATGATATGGAATATAATTCAGTAACCCAGAATATACACGTAGATGAAATGGCGGCTCAACATTGACGGATCTTCGGTCGTTCGGCCATTTCGCATGCCCTGAAAGGACTAGTCTAAATTAAATTCCACTTCCAGAACCCCAAGAAGTCACTGCGTGGGGCGCAGACCAGGGGTGCTGAGAAAAAACACCAAGATACTCAAATATACAACGTAGGGTTCATCATGGTTCAGACATGAATAAAAGCTTTGCTTTCCCCGACTTTCTGACCAGATCGCAACTCTAACTGTGATAAACGAAACATAAATAGCCAAGTCACTTTTTTCATAATTTTTCCCCTTTCAAAAAGGATCACTATAGACTTCTTGAGCCACTGTCTCTGTCGGTCTGAGATCTGCCTGCAAGTACCTCAAGTTTCTGTCACTCCCAACTTGACTTGACAAAGCACGCGACACCTTATCTTCACCTCAACCCACTCTACTAGCACTTCCCCTTGCTATCTACTATTTCCTGCCCTTCCTCATGTCATCTCTTATCAATCCTACAATGAGGTCATGTGCCTCTCTCCTATCCTGGGTGTCTGTCTCATCCACTCGGCCGGCATCCCGGACCCTCGGCCGAGCCGTTCGGCCCCTCATCATCGGAGGTGCGGCGCAAACCCGGTACAGCTCTCATTCTCCCATGGGTGCACCTCCGGCTGTTCAGCGCAAGAAGGTTACTGTCGGAACTCTTCGTTCCATGCACCGCAAGGGTGATCCCATCACCGTCATGACAGCTCATGACTTCCCCAGTGGTCATGTCGCTGACCATGCTGGTATGGACATCATCCTTGTGGGAGACAGTCTCGCCATGGTAGCACTTGGTATGGAGGACACGAGTGAGATCATCTTGGAAGAGATGCTTTTACATTGTCGGTCTGTTGCGAGAGCGACAAAGTCGGCTTTCACTGTAAGACCCCTGTCTTTTCGTATGCAAGTAATAAACTAATCCCAGTAGGTTGGAGATCTACCCATGGGCACATATGAGATCAGCCCTGACCAGGCTCTTGCTACTGCTATCCGTTTCATCAAGGAAGGCCGTGTTCAAGGTGTCAAGCTTGAAGGTGGTAAGGAGATGGCCCCTACTATCAAAAAGATCACCACTGCTGGCATTCCTGTCCTTGGCCACATTGGCTTGACTCCTCAACGACAAAATGCACTTGGTGGCTTCCGTGTCCAGGGCAAGACAAGTAGCGGTGCGATGGGCATTCTTGAGGATGCCCTTGCTCTCCAGGAAGCTGGTTGTTTTGCCATGGTTGTTGAGGCAGTTCCTGCTGAAGTGGCCGCGCTCATTACTGAAAAGCTCTCCATTCCCACCATCGGTATTGGCGCTGGCAACGGTACTTCGGGCCAAGTCTTGGTACAAGTAGACATGATTGGAAACTTCCCTCCTGGTCGATTTCTGCCTAAATTTGTCAAGAAGTATGGCGATGTCTGGGGTGAGAGCTTGAGAGCCATCGAAGCGTATCGAGATGAAGTCAAGTCGCGCCAGTACCCTGCTCCTGAGCACACATACCCCATTTCGGCAGAGGAACTTGAGAACTTTACTAAGGCGGTGAAAGATTCCTAGAGGCAATACGATGATACCCCAGCAGTTGTTTCATGAGGTTTTGGAGAGGCAAGTTTGTCGAATTCGTGTGTCGCAGCGCAGTTATAGAGGTCGCATAGCTAGGAGTTTGGTTTGAGTAGATGTTATAGCCTTTTGTATATCCAGATAGAAGAATTCAGCCATGTTGGCATCATCCAAACGCAGGCGTCAGTGAGTAGACCACTACAAGTTGGCCGTGGGCGTTTTTGAAGCACTAGATATGTCAGTGTCCGTGACCTTGCAGCCTGGTAATCCATCATAGGCTTTATGGTAGGCTGCAAGACTCACCTGATGTAGGTTGCCTACAACCTCGTCCAAAGACGGCGCAAACGCACTATTGACGTACAAGAAGACACTTTCTGTCTCTTTGCACCTCAACTTTTTCCTGAGATATCTCACGACCTCTTCAAAGCGCCTCGTCGCGCTGATCTTGCACACGTCTTGCGCCAACGACGGAGCAGACCCCACGGGCTTGAATCGCACCACAACCTTGTCCGCCTTGAAGGTTCCAGCAGTTGCAAGTGCGGCGCTCGCATCCCGCGGTAGGTCAGCCAGCACGACTGAGGCGGACATAGTAAGTGGTAAGTTGGGAGATGCAGCGCCGCTGCCTGCTCCTTCATTATCGGCGAGAGGCATGGGTGAGGCGTTGGAGGGTGATGGAGATGGTGAGGGCACCCATTCTGGTGGAGGGTTGTCCGACATTCTGAAGATTTTGTGCTTTTGAGGGTGAGAGATTCTCAGGTTTGTGAGTGAATGTTGGAATGTGCTGGTGTTGAAAACCAAGGTACGTAGCTGTCTCTGTAAGTAACTCAGTTGTGAAACTACCGCCCAAGGTAACGTAAGTTTGCTTATGACAGCACAGTGTTTCTTTTTAAGCACTGTACATGATACTGGCATGTTAGCCTCATCATGACTCCTCAATCAAACACTCATTATCCTACAATCCCATTTGTTTGTTTGTTTTTTCACTTTTGTTTGCTATTACAAACACAATATGAACTCTGTTCTGTTTTGGTTTCATAGTATATACCACACCACGGTTAATAATGATGAGCTGAGATTGTATTGTCTAAACTACCTAAGGCACCTGTGAAGCCTCTATTTTACATCTCTTCAGTCATTCCTGAGCAAACTTAAATTCAGTTTGCTTTCTGTCGGTCCCCTATTCTGTTTGCCTCAGATCCTGGCAGAGTTTCTCGTACTCCTCAACTGTCCGGGGTGCCGAACGTTCAGTCTCGATGCTCTCCATGACAACGTCCATCATGTTACCTCTCACGCTCTCATACACCATGCTCACCCAGCTCCCAATAGTCTTCTTTCCCTCAGTCGGAAGGCCTTTGTGTACGTTGTATAGGGGGTCATCATCAAGGCCACATTGTGTCCCGACTCCCAATTTCGATCGAACCCAAGTATACAACGGAGCAGTCCCATCACCTAGTTTAGTAGCCACGTCGACAGAGCGTATTGCCATGTTAGGATAGAAGATGGAAGAAGCAGTATCCACGACCGCTTTGTGGAACTGGCCACGGAATACGGCAAGACTTGATATCGGACAATCGATCTTCTCGGCAGCCAGGAATTGCGTAACGGGTGCCATTACAGCATCGACGGTGGGTATAATGCGATCCTTCCAGCAACCGATATTGTGGTTAAACCACTCCCGCTCGACGACAGCGAACACAGCCTCACCGATTCTCTCGATAGCGGCGTCCTCCAGGCCAAATGCATGGAATGTTCCGTCGCCAGTCTTGTCCAATAGCACTTTTTCCCGAAGCGTGTCCAGGAAAAGTCGATGTGTCGCCCGAAGCTCGACTGCTTGACATGAAACGTAAATGTGACAAGCACACATATGCGCGACAAGATCTGCAGCCTCCAAGGTTCGTCGAGCTGAAAGCAGAGCTAGCGAGTTGATATTCTGGTTATGCATCTCGGCCGACATGACGTGGGACGAGACTGGGTGAGCTAGAGCGGCTAACTCAGACATGTATGCAGATATGTTTACGTCAATGCCCTTCATGGTGAAATTCTCCTTGTCGCTAATATTGAGATTGGCTTCAAGGCCATTGTTAGTCGATGGGTTGATCATCTCGCTGACCTGGGAGAAGAGCATGCGTCCGATCATCTGGAGAGCAAGTCGTGTCTTGTCCATGGCAGAAGTTACAACAACAGCCTGGAAGTTTCCTCCTGAGTATACATCACCAACCACTTTTCCATCCTTCTCCGATGCGTCGATTAAGGGGTTATCGGATGTCGAATTTAGTTCCACAGAGATCTGTCTCTGGGCAAGAAGTAAGTCCTCCAGATAAGGACCGATCCATTGAGGACTTGTGCGAGTAGAATATCGATCTTGCCAAAGGCCATCACCAGTTCTCTTGCGGTCTTCCAATCCAACGACGAACTCCGAGCCTTGTAGAAAGCTTCTTATGTTGGTAGCCGCTTCAATCTGACCAGGATGTGGCCGTACAGCATGAATAAAAGGGGTCGTCCATTCAACGTTGCCGCCCATAGCCTCAGATGCAAATGCTGTCAATACCTGAGCTAGCACGGCCAGCTGTTGGGCATCATGGAGGACCAGACTGGCAACAGATACAGATGGCGCAGTCCCGTTGATGAGACCGAGAGCTTCTTTAGACCCAAGACCGCTTGGTGAGAGACCGCTAGCCCGTAGAGCTTCATCTGATGGCATCACCTTGGCTGACGACCCTTTACCAACTTGAACGAAAACATCCGGGTTTCCAGTGACCGCTCCAGCGATGTAAGATAAAGGCATGAGATCTCCAGACGCCGAGATACTACCTCGAATAGGAACCATGGGGGTAATATCGTGGTGAAGCAGTTTGATCAATCTCTCCAATACTTCCAGTCGAACAGCGCTTTGTCCACGCATATTCTGGTTCGCTCGAGTAATTATAGCTCCTCGGACCCATTCAAGGGGCATGACGTGCGACGGCTCTCTCTCAGAGTTGCTCCCAGGATTCTTGTCGGTAGAAGTGATGATGGCACTCTGTGTATGTTGAAGAGAGCCGATTTGGTTCTCCAGCCATTCGTCAGTTCGAACATCTGCACTTCCTCCAAATCCTGTATTGACACCATATACTACGTATTTGTGTGACAAGTACTCAGCTAGTGCGTCAACACTCAGAGCGATGCGGTGAGCGAGCTCTTCGTCTTTGCTGATCTCGGGCTTGATACCATGACGAGCCACTGCGACTAGAGAAGCAATGTCAAGACTTTTACCATCGAGAATGATCTTCTCTTTGCCGTTCTTCAAGTCTCGTAGTCGTTTCCAAATATCTAGTGTTGACTCGGCATGAGCCGAGGTTTTGAGGTTCATCGTGAGATATGCTGGAGTTGGTGCAAACAAAGCTTGAGGAGTGTTGGCAGAGAGCAAGGGTGAAGCTTCAATGGTCGCACGAGGCTTTTCTGGTAAGATATTTCACCTCCCAGGCAAGTTTTCTCCCAGCTCTGATGTTGTCAGTGAGAGTGATTCACCTCAAGTAAGCGGTGACGTCCAGCACCTGTATAAGTCAGAAGGCCAGTCGAGTCCAATGGCCTTGTACTCCTCACCAATTTCAATTTCTGATTTCTTTTATTACTTGAGATGCACCGATTGCGGCCGTAGAATCAAAGCTTTCAAGTAATTGAGCCGAGTATCACACAGTTCAGACTTGTCCAAGCTTGGCAGGTCCAATTTGAACATGTGATAGAGGTCCTCGTGGGCTTACACCAGAAAAGTTTGCGCTTGTAACAATGAGAATTGAAAAGAAGATAAAACTTGATGTGGTCTCAGCCGAAAATCGGTGAGAGACAAGAGAAACACATACGTAAAGTTGCATATTGTGCATCTGCCAATCAACTACTGCAGGCTGAAAACGCCACACAGTTAAGGGAATTCACTGAGATGGAACTCACGCAAGACACTTGTCTATAACAGAAATACCCCATGATTCACTTACATTTATGCTTAAGCAGCTCGTCTCCACTGTGCATCATGCTACAAAGACCGTACTTTGTTCAAGTATTCATGTTACATAACATGTAGGTACATATACATGTCCTAAACACATATCTACATCAGACCTTTCTGGTCATCGTCGTAAAGCAGTCGCTGTTGCTTTTTGCGATATAGTTCTTCCGCTCCAATGCCCTGCCCTGGTTCACCTTTGTACAACCCTTCATCAAACCCATCTCAGCCATTTGCCCTGACCATGCCTCTCGAAATGGACCGCGACGAAACGCCCCAAAAATCAGTTACCATGTATGCAGTCCAAACAGAACAAATGAAATGGCCGACTAGACCGTGAGATAATGTGCCAAAAAATCATGCCGCTCTGCGCCGTCGCATGCAGTTCATGCTTATAAGGTAAAAGGAGAAAGCGATAGTGAAGAAGACGCGGACATCTTGAACCGAAAGACTGTCCGGTAATGCCGCCATTAAGCGCAAGGCTAACCAAACTCATGAGGTATCTTTGATGTTTGTACACTGCGTGCTGTGGGAATCTGAACCGAAATGCGCAAAATGGACTTCATAAAGAGTTTGTTTCGTGGGAGCCAGTAGCATAGTCCATCGGCTGCGGACCATGACAGGGCCTGGGATGATAGTGATGCGATGATGAAATTTATGTCGTATCATTATATGAATGGTCGTTACCAGACTTCCTCCTCGTCAGAACCGGATGCGTACTTAGGCATCCTCTTGATTTGTGACAGGAGAGAATCAAGTTCAGTCCAGTTTTCGTCGTTTTCAGCAAACTTCCGGTGTTTTCGAGATAGAATGTGCTACAAAAGTTAGTTTTCACGAGCATACTCTAGGAAAAGACATCACATACCTCGTCAAAATCGCGGAACTTGTCCTGACAGTTCTCGCAATAGCCAGGCTTGAGGTCCCGCTTACTCTTAAGAGGTTGCGACTGTGTCCTCCGCTCAGTCTTTTGAGCATCCTCTTCTTGCACCTCAGCAGGTCGCGAAGTGTGTCGGCCCATCGTTGTTGATCTGCTAGATGCAACGTCCATGGAAACCTCAGCAAGACGGCGCGAGCTCACGTCGAACGAAGCAGGGGCAGCCTTTTGCAACACCTTGCGCTGCAGGCCATGAACCTCTTTACTGGTTCCGGCCTTCGCTCCATTGATACCAGATGTCGAGGAGACCATCTGCGATCGAATGGCTGAGGTAATGTTAGAAGGCTGCACTCCGGATGCCACAGGTTCGCCAGCAAATAGCCGGCCAGCGGCAGCACGGCTTGTGAAGGCGTTCTGAGGTCGGGCATCCACTGCTTTCGACACGGCCGCCCTGGCGGGGTTGAAGATATCAGTAGGTGTCGCAGCACGGGCTCTGCTCTGGCCATCCTCCATCTCAGCAATAGTTCGCTTTCCTGTCACCGGCTTAGGCATTGGGACCTGGGGAGGCTTGAGAACAGGAGCAGCTTCCTCGCGCTTGGCAAGGCGTGCCTTTTCCTGCTCTCGTTGTCTTCGATGATCCTTTTCAGGCACATCGTGGTCCTCCACAAACGGGCATCGACCGTTTCCAACACTTCGAAACTGAGGCCATTCACCATCTGCCTTATTAGCAACCTTGGGGTACTCTCGAACCATGATGGGCTTGTTCTTCTCGTCCATATCCCATACATAGATGTGAGGTCCCTTGAAATAGCATAATTCACGGTGAACAGCAGAAGGATCACGATCAGATGGTCCGTTCAGACGTTCATTGTGCAACAGCTGGAGCAAGTTAGGCTCCCTCGAAGCACCATAATTACCCCGAGCGGCTGTTGATCTTGAACCGTACGTGCTGTGGCTAGTCTCTGCCTCAAGCAAGACTGCAAGCATGTTTTGGAACTTCTCCAGTGTCCAAATCTTCTTGCCCATCTCACGAGCTTTGTACAGCACATCATTGTTCTTTGATCCTCGGGTTCGCTTCAAAGGATCATCAAGCTGCTGTGACCTTGAAGGTGCATTGCGGAACTCGGACAGTAGCTTTCTTCGAGCTTCGGTATTACGGTTCAACAACGATGGATTGATGGTCTGAGGCTGTTCTTCGGACTCGTTGGGCTCGCCATGGTGTCCTTGGTTCTGGTCTTGATGCGGCTCTTGTCTTTCAGGTGGAATTGTTCGAGTGGTAACGACATGGGTAACGTCAATGGAGAAGAAGGGTTCTTGTCTCTGAAGAAAGGTCAGTGAGGCCCATCAAGCTTTCGAGATTAACATACAGCACCGAGATAGTTGACCCTCTTTGTTAGTCTAGCACGAACATCATCGGGTATACTCTCGAAATAGAAAACCATTTTAGGAAACTTGGCACGGTGATGCTTCTTCCATGCTTCCTTCTCGGTGTCGGCCTCACGGGAGACATTTGTCGGAGCAGCCCTCGAGGTTCGTTCCTTGGTAGGAGGACGCGTAGCGCCGCGTTGAACCAGAACCTGAGTCCTGGTGGACCGGGTTGGTGATCGAACCGGACGCTGCACGCCATTATCGAGTACCTGCTTCTTTAGAGGCGGCGGCTGGCCATAGGTTTCTTCACGCTGAACGGTAGCATATGAACGCTTCTGCTTAGCATATCCAGCCAGAGCGGAAGCACCTCTCAGAGGCGAATTGGCAACGTTGGGGTTGTTCGTCAACGGGCCCCGTCTCGAAGACATGGCCGATATGTGACCAGGCGTTGGTGATAAAGATATCGTTGCCATACAAAGCCCGTGAACTGCTCTGGGAGGAGAGACCAGAGCAGAGGGCGTTTAAGCAGAACGACAAAAGTCGACAACGAACGTCAAGGATGACGTGACGAGATTTGAGCTGTTATCGGTGGTCGTGGTGGTAGATCGTGGTGGTAGATGGACGGTTAGTGGTAGTAGTAGCGAGGACGGTAGTGGAGGGGCTGGGAGGATGAGACTTGTGGCAGCACGCGACGCGGAGCCTGACACGTCAAAGCGACTAGACAGAGACAATGAGGCAACAAAGAGAGGTAATAGATGCTATCGACACATGGAAGCTGTCGGAGATGGCAAAGATGAAGAAGGAAAAGAAGTCAACAACAAACGCAGTCAAATGATGAGCGAGCAGCAAATCGGCCGTTATGTTGTTTTGGTAGGTACTGAACCTTTTTCCTAGGCCTGGTGCTTTGAATGGAGGGAAACGAGCCAAGTGAGGGACAGACTCCATCGACTTTGATGACTGAGCAGAGAAAGCAAAGCAAAGCAAAGCAAAGCAGTCGGGTCCGTGTTGTTAGAAGTCGCGCTTGGCACAACAGCACTATACCGCTCCTGGGGCAGTTCAGCGACTAGCAGGGCCTTCTGGGAGGGGCCGCCGGGGGCCCTGTACCTCCAGTGAAGGCCTTCTGTGGCCTGGTGGACGTCCACTGCGAGAAAAACACCTCTTCGCACGGGCCAGTCGCCTAAAAGCCACCCAGCAACCAGAGGCACTACAGCCAGAAACGGGAAATTGGGAGAAACGAGACCAGACAACAAAATTTCAGCCTCGTACCGGAGACGGGGAATTCACGCGAGACATGAGAGGAAACAATAACAAAGAGTCAAGACATGAGCGTTTAATTATGTTTTTGTTTTTCAATTGATGGAGTTGATAAGGCACAAGAGGAATGAAAAGGTAATTGCATAATTTAGGAGCTTACATTAGTAGTCTATCTATGCATAGAAAGACATCCATCATTCTAACTGACCCGCATTGAAACATCCTCCATCCAATCTCGTCTCGAGCCTCACACTTTTCCGCTGTCTCGCAACTAGCCTCGGTCCATCCTTGTCATAATTTTGGTCTGGCGTCATCACCAAGATCTTTGACATCTCTGACGCAAATTGGCCGTGTACGAGGGGTTCAATTGATGTAAGAGCTCCTAGTTCCACTAACGACATTCAACCGCTTAAACTCAATCTCAGAATATCGTTGATCCTCAAGATGAAGCTCCCTCGAGCTCCATTACGGAGCCTTGAGCATCGTCTGCCCCTCCAAGCTCGGTCGGTGAGGAGCATACCAGCAGTATCTACTTCAACAAGGATGGCAACCTGCCGAGCTCTACCATCATATACACCGGCCAGCCGCCGGGCGTACGCCGTTGTCTCCGCCGCCGACCTCCGATTCGGACAGCCAGTCTACGAAACACATCCTCATATCCTAAAACCAAATGAAATCACACAAGGGATCACATCGCAAGAATACGCTGATCGCCGAGCTCTCCTCGCACAGTCGATGACAGAGGGTAGCATTGCCGTTCTACATGCTGCATCTCTCCAGTACAAGTCTGGTGCTGTCTTTCACCAATATCGACAAGAGTCCAACTTTCTATACCTTACAGGATGGATGGAAGAAAATGCTATTGCGATTATCGAAAAGACAGGGCCCGAGTATGGCGACTACATATTCCGTATGTTTGTCAAGCCCAAGAATGCTCGTGAGGAGCAATGGAATGGTTATCGCAATGGCGTGGATGCTGCAAGAGATATCTTCAACGCCGATGAAGCATATACGATAAACGAGGCAGAGCAATTACTCCCCAAGATTCTCAAATCGGCCAAACTCATATATGCAGACTCACCGCCCTCAAAGGGTAGCGTTGCTTCGACAGCTACTTGGCTTTGGGGACTCATCTCGGGAAGAGAATCTCGACCCTCTCGGACACCGCTCTACTCAGTCATGAACAAACTTCGGGTGATCAAGAGTGAAGCAGAGGTCGCTAATATGCGTATTGCTGGTCAAATCTCAGGTCGTGTTATCACAGATGCAATGCGCCGACCATGGAAACGTGAGAAGGACTTGCATTGGTTCCTTGACTACCAATTCGCCGTCAACGGCTGCGAAGGCCCGGCATATATCCCCGTGGTAGCTGGCGGTGAGCGCGCAAACTGCATTCACTACACGGTGAATAACAGCACGTTCAAAGAGGACGAATTTATCCTCATTGACGCGGGCGGCGAGTATGGCACCTACATTACTGACATATCCCGTACTTGGCCAGCTTCCGGCCGCTTCACCCCTGCTCAGCGCGACCTATACCAGGCCGTCCTGAACGTGCAGCGATCCAGTGTGTCACTCTGCAGGGAATCCTCCAAGCTCTCACTAGAGGACATTCACAACGTTACCGCGCGGGGTCTTGTTGACCAACTACGTGGTATCGGGTTCAACGTCAACATGGCCAACATTGACCAGCTGTTTCCCCACCACGTTGGTCACTACATCGGCCTTGACGTGCATGACTGCCCTGGCTACAGCCGCCGCGAGACTCTTCGCAAGGGTCACTGCGTTACCATAGAGCCGGGTGTTTACGTCCCCCATGATGACCGATGGCCGGCCGCTTTCCGGGGTATGGGTGTCCGAATCGAGGACAGCGTATGCGTAGATGACGACTCACCCTACATTCTGTCCACTGAGGCCGTCAAAGAGATTGACGATATCGAAGCGCTGCGATCATGACATGTACTACTTTAACTGTGACACACTCATATAGACCTGGACCTAGACGTCTGAAATAAAATGTACAGTAAATAGGATCAATACGACTGTAACAGTCGTTGTGTTACTCTTCACGACCCACTCGAAATTTTGTTGCTAGGCCTACAATTGATGTTATTGCAGCTCAGTCTGGAAAACAAAAGAAAACCGCGCGTGGTTCATGACCAGGATCATGAATGGGTCAAGCCACAACCGCTGCAGGTGAAATTAAATGCATGTAAGAAATCATACGTACATACATAACCCGCCGCTGATCTTTGTTTATTAGATCTAGGTTTTGTTTAGCTATTTCCATGTAGAGATCTGATCTTTGTTATGACAATAATCATCAACATACATACATACAGGGTAATATCTTGCGGTAACAAAATGAGCTCCGCAAGCTGCTATGGAGACAGACCCCAGCCTCGGCTAGTCATCATGGCAGCAATCCCAAACCGGATCCGGTATCCTATGACAAACAAGTCACAGCGTGTTCAGTTGTGCATGGAGGCGACTGGCCAATGAATGATGCATAATTAGGATGAGCAGTGTATGCTGCGCGATTCATCTCTGGGGTATATTTATACACAATCCCAAGAGTCCTTGGGACAAAATCATGTCTATTCTAGCAGAAACCTCTTGGATCGAAGAGTGTCCGGCTGTGGTTTGGCATCAAGAACGGCTGTCGAGCCGATGCGCTGAGAAGCTGCTCAAATGCCTGTAGACGCCTGGCTAACTCTTGATGTTCCTTCATGATGGACCTATTGCGCCTTTCTAAGTACTGAATGTATTCGGTCGCCTTTGTCAAAACAGTGCCCTGTATCATGTCAGTCATCATGTCCGTATTTAGCGTTGATGGGCACCGCCACTGACCTTGCTCACTTTGGGCGCTCGCTGTGAGTTTTCACCCTCTTCAATTCCGTCTTCTGGTATCGAATGAAGGGCAGGTACAGCATCGCGAAGCTCGGCGATCTTGTCCTTAAGATTTGTTCGATACTTTCGCTCAATATCATTATGGGCTGTTCGATCCCCTGGTTTGAGTTTATCTTTGCCCTTTATATCTGATGTAGCGGTGTTGGTGCGCGAAAGTCCTGGTCTAGCAGAACTTAAGCCTGTCTCGCTCGATGCCTCTGTCTTGACGTCTTGGTTCCTCGATGGAGCCTTCGAGCTATTGGCAGGTGTAGGCGTTTGTTTTTGGCTGCGGTCCCCTGTTGGTGTTCCCAACAGAGAGTCGATGCTGCTATTAAAGTCGGGTGGGAGTCCTGTACCGAGACCAGCTCCAAATCCTAAACCAAATCCACTAGCGGGCATGTAGCTGGCTGGTGTCCGACCAGTATTCATCGCAATAGCAAGAAGTCTCCTCTGCTCATCGTTGCTCAAAACCTGATTGTTGCCCATTCCCGACATGGTCTGTCCGAACCCCGCGTTCATGGCTGCTGCAGCATTGCCTAACCCAAAGTCTGGTTCCATGCGTAGACCCGGCTCTGGCTTTTCCCAACTGAGCGGTGTCGAGTACAGGCCTTCTCGAGGAGGTACCTCTGGAGGCGGCATAGTCTCGATTTTTGATAGATGTTCCTCTAGACTCATTGAGTCAAGTCCTTCTTCTTCATCATCAGATAGAGCATTGTCTAAAGCATTGTCGTCAAAGTAATCGGCACCCTGAAATGGAGGAGCAGTTGCATATATGCCAGTGCCAAGTCCTGGTGTCGTTGAGCTTCCTCCGTAACCCGGTCTTTGTCGTTGATCAGTTTTCTGATTATGGATATATGGCTTAAACATACCGGTAATGAGTGTTAGCATTATTGGTCATGGGATCGAAACGCTTCGAAAAGTCAATTTCATAACTTCCTGTCCTTTCATTTTCCTCGTCGTCAAAACGGATCCAGTAGTCTAAAGATTCCAGCGCAGAATCGGTATCAACCTTTGTGCGCTTCCTTTCATGGGCATCTCGCTTCCGTTGTTGATGGCCCCGCGGGGGTCCTCTGGTAGGTAGTATGGTCTTGTTTGAGCTGGTGTATGGTGATGGGATCGGAGCCTGGGTGAATGACATATCAGAGGCTGCAGCTGACTGGTAGTCGTAGGACGGTCCCCCCTGGTTGCCAGATGCTCCCATGTCACCCTCTAAGCCTGTCGGTCTCCATGGCGAAGGTTCATGTTGCTGTTGAGATGTGTCGTTGTTCTGATCCACGTGATTCAGCGTCTGGTTGTTGGGCACCGCGAAGAAGTTGAGAAGATTAGGATCCATTGCTAACACGGCATCCCGGCCTGCGAGGCCGTGTTCGTCGTCCGGGAAGGGAGGTCTCGTGTGAGCAACCCGTGAAGGGTTTGAGTCAGCTCAATTGGCGATGGCTACTTCGATTGGGAAACGGGGGTAATTAGGTTAAACAGCGGTTACAAGGACAGATGGGCCACTGGATAAAGTGTGACAATCACAAAGCTGTCGCAATGGAATTGAGGGGTCGATCTGTCAAAGCATATGACAGTGGGTCCAGCCGTGATGGAGGGTAAGAATTGATGATGATGATGATGATGATGATGACAACCTCGCGAAAGGGATAAGATGGCACGGAATATGCTGAAGTATATCGATTGAGATTCAGCGAGGTGAGGAGAAGATGAGCTCGGTAAAGATGGCCAGGTGGGGTGTTGTTGAGATTGAGGCCAGATCCGGGTGCTTAAAGGAATAAGAAAGCAGGTGATGGGGTTGAAGAGCTGCGGAAAGATGAATTGCAGTATTTGACAGCACTGTAAGATGGGTCGATAGCGAAAGCGACAGCCAAGGAGTACGGGACAAGGAGGAGATTGATTCGCTGTCGGTTTGCTGTAGCTTTGATGAGGTCGAGCTTTGACTGAGGCGTGGCGGAAGCTTGCGGTATAAGGTATGTGCTTTGTGGGCGGGTATGGCTTCTAGCCACAGTGCAGCAACGTATTGGAGGTGAAGGCGCGGGCTCTTCTTAGTAAGTTGGATCAACCGCTCAGTTATCGCAAAATGAGATCGGGCGCAAACAGGAACAACAAAATGGATCGGTCGCCAGATGTTGGTTGAGGGAGTGAAGGGTTTTACGGAGAAGCAGAGTATCAGTCGATAGGATGAGCGGACTCATGCGGCTCCCAATTCGTTGGTTGGGATTGGGAAGCCCAGGCCCAAGTTAGACGGGGAACAGGACTGGGAGTCAATCCTGAGACTTGCTTTCTTGCTTGGGGAGGAGACTGGACTTGTCTTGGACTGGCTGGATAGGTCGGACGGATAAACAAGAGGGAAAAAAAGGCCGGATTGGGGTCTTGTGAGTTGTCGTATTCGCCGCAGTCAAAAGATTGGGTTCTTTAGGGGGTCCGATTGACTCGACTTGCGATCGAGTCACTGGTTCTGGACGGCAACGTTGGGGGATGGGGTTTTCTCACAAAGCCCATGCATGCTATGACTGGTGATATTCTCCAAGCATCTCCTTCTCAACTATTTTCTCTCTTACCCTCTCTCTTCTGCAAGCGAGTCGGCGGGACGGGGGTGCGTAAGAGCAAGAGCAGATTTCTCTCCCACTGCCGGTCGACGTCGTGATGTTTGTTGCCCGTAATGGCGTGACTTTTGCCTCGAAAAGGTCCAACTTGTGCGTTTCCAAACCCAGGGGCCCTTGAAGACCCCCGGGAGTCCTGGACCGCTGGCGTAGCAAAAATTGGACGACATCGTATGATGAGCAAGGCTGAGGAGGGGAATTGTACGATGGCCAAGCCTCTCATCTATTGGCTGACTCGTGCTGAGCCGATGTCACTGCTGCCATTGGCTGCCGGATATTATTGCCGGCCATTCCCTTTGTTTGGGAGTTGGAGAAGGTAAAAAAGCTTCAAGGTTTGTTTCTATTCGTTAGCGGCATGTTTTAGGTCCAAAACAGGCCTATCTTTGTCTGCTTCAACCTGCAATCTGATTCATGAATCACGTGGCAGACAATGCCGTCTCTACTCAGAAACCCATGATTTCCGCTTCTCAGCTGTCACTCTCGTTCACTAACAGTCAATAACCCACTAAAAAGCGGCTTACGGAGAGCTGGGGGTCTTGGCAACGGTTTCCCCCTCGAGTCCTTCAGCCTCGTGCTAGTGACAAGCGATGGCTTCTAGGCTCAGCTGGTAAGCTCTAGCTCCTCATCCAGACCACTCAAGAAGCTCAGGAGGCTCACTGGTGGGTGGGGGGCATATCATGACCCTTGTCTGTCTCATCCATCGGAAACGTTCATGTCTGTGTGTTGTTTTCCTCACAAATTTCCCTTTTAGGATATCCATGAAAATGATGAGTATCGCAAGGGACAAGCCTACATGAACTTGTACGCACGAGCAGGCTAAGAGATACCTATTCTATGAACTACATATGTGCTGCTGTCAATGCCGTCATTCCAAGCCTAATGGCCCAGCTGCTTTCAAACTGGCGGCTTTTAATATCCCTACCTGACCGGATTTTAGGTTTAGGGTATCCAATTAGTGGCCAATGCTCCTAGCTCAACCTTCACTGACCCTGGAGAAGGGGGTTTAATTTTTGAAGTCTTTGATAGTTATGTCCATTTTTGTCAAAACATTGAACCCACCATATGACCTCACCTCAAACTCGAAAAGTCGACTTATAGGTGTTGTGCGGCTCCCGTGATCGATATCTCCTTGCACTCCCCAGCGGACATGACAGGCTGCTTCATCCTAGCTTGACTAAAAAATGAATCACGGTTTTTTTCCTTTTTGCAAAGTGCTATTTTATGATTAAAAAGAGAATATTTATTTATTAACCCAGACTATCGTCAAACTATAAATCTGTAAGGCTGAGCATGGTAAGTACACATTTGCCTGTCCAGAGGATCAAGATACTATCACCAATGACAGCAGGATAAGAAACACCATGAATCAAATTGTTGACTGACCTCTGTGGTGCCAGCTCACTCAGGAGTTTAAGTCACATTCTAGTCTTTTTAAAACATTGCGAACAAACCCGATGGCTTATCTAACCTCATCTATACTGTCCATGATCATGCCGCAACTCAAGTGTCTCTTCTGTCATTATAGACCACTCCTCCATCAAGTCATATATCATTATTTTGGCGTCCATGGTTTTGGGAGTGTTTCCTTTCGTAAACAGTCAGGACATATTTCTTGCTCGTAAACGATGTCGTGAATATGCGAAGGCCCTTTGCATCCATTAAATACTTTCTGACACCAGCGAATATTCAGGAAACCGATATGGCCACAGGCAAACTGCCGATCCACCTGCACACACATGTTGTCTGGTCCAGTCCCACTGCGTGTGTCTGTGTAATATAATGCTCTGACTAAGGTCTAGATTCATTCATGTGTTGCACAATAACCTGAGACTTGGTGAGTGCTATTATTCTATATGAGAAACGAGCATGAGGCTCTCCAATGCGCAAGTGGCTGATACCTTGCTTCTGTATTCAGATTCGTATAATCTTTCCTGTCCCAAATCCATACGTCCGATAGTTCTAAGCTGCTCGGTCGCAGGAATCTTCGCACGGCACTCGGGGGCTGTCTAATAACAGCACGCACACGGCCGGCTGGGTGAAACGAGAGGGCGATATCGAGTCGACGTGAAGTTGAAGCCTCCTCGTTCTGAGCTTTCCCTCGAGAGTGGGACGTTAAAAGCGGCCAACGGTCACCGGGGGTAAGAAAGTGCGAACAAATCAGCGATCGTCGAACAAGAGCACCAATTACAAAGAAGATAAGTGACTGCAGCGCCCTTCCCGGAGGCGCATGCAGCCTGCGTGTATCCAGATCTGATGCAGCTTTCGAGGATACGCGCAAAGGTTTGCTGGTGGGTTTGCGGTTCGGATTGGCCTTCGTGGGAAGGGCTTGGAGACGAATTGAAGCATTTCACAGAATTGATCGCGATCGGGATGTGCCTTGGCTGGTCACGCAGCATGGCGTTAATTCTAACCTCCAGGCGCGCGCGGGTTAGGGGCCCTTTTCTCACTGATTGGGCTCACTAGGTGACCTAAGGTAGGTAGCGTACAAAAGTTCATCGTGATTCAATTCCTGCCCCGTTTTGTGTTCTCTAGGTACCCTCTAACTTAGAGAACACCAAAGAAGCGCCCTCCAAAGGGCGGCTCTGAATGTCGTCCCTTGAAGGTCTGGACTCCATTGCTCGGTGAGGTGGGGGCCGCCACGGAAAAACCATACGATTGACCTTGGCCTTACGGAGCGCCGTTGGAGTTATTGATTCAACGGAATTAACTCTCGGATCTTTTGTGGGAATCTTCAACCAATCGGCCAAAGGCTCGAGGCTATTTACCCCTACTGGGTTGACTCAACCATCATGGGTTCAATATAGTGTATTGAACTCGAATGCTTCCCCGAGGATAAAATGAGGTGATTCTCTTGGCCGATCGCCTGTGCCCTGGTGCAGTATGCTAAAGTGGTCGACGTGATCGTATTTTCTCATGCATAGATGCGTAGGGCCTTTTGTTTGGATCCTTTCGTGATTCAGTTTCAACAAAAAAGGATATATATCGTCCTTGACTGAGTAACAATAAGATCTGGGACATAGCTCGATGGCGTATGATGAGAAGCCTTTGGCGTTAAATCTCCCAGCTAAGTCCCACTTCTATGTTTCTATTTCAATGCTGAGCTTCGAGTTAGGCAATACTAGCTAAGGTACTTAAGTTGAACATGGCAGGGAACAAAATGTGGTGTATAGAGCCCTTGGCTTCAGAATGAATACAGAGTCCATCGTCAACGGCCCAGATGCGCTCGATACCAAGTTGAGATCTGTTCAGGTTTGAGTATATGTGTGCCGAACGCGAGATCATCGTTACATGGTATTGGGTGATCAAACAATACACCCAATGCACCCAGATATGTGAATGCTAAAACAGGACCCCTAACAGCCATCTAACAAACGGAATCAAACTGCTAAGGTAGGTAAGGTACCTAGGCAAATACGGCATAAGACAGAAATGCCAGTTTATCTGGGTACCTTATTGTTTTACATCTTGGCCAGCTTGTGTTACACTGTTAAGAAAAGGCATTCAAAGTCCGGTTGCATGGTTCAACACCATTGTTCAGATCTCGAAATCAAGCAGCATGTGGAGCCAATGATTTCGACATGACTTACTATTGTCGGCTCTTGGCTAACAAACCAACCCAAGGTACCTTATTTCCTTAAATGCCGTTTAGCCTTACGAAAAAGTGCGCTGCTGTGAGAAAATACAGGTGCTCTTTCCGAGAGTTAGGTGGTAGGCAACAGTTCGTTTGGAGTAGGAGCACACCCGCAACAGTTTCCAACCTCACTTCGAAATTCCGACCACCCTCTTCCACGAACCCTTAGTTTCATTTCTGCACTCTCTCCCTTCGTCTTTTCCTTTTCGCTCCACAACATTTTGAGCTTCTCGCCAACCAACTCCCTTCTTTCTACCACTCCTATGTCTCTTATGCTTCTGACTGGCTATGAACATGTCGTCTAAGGCGATGTCCCTTTTCCTTTTGGGGGTGACTTTTCTTACAGTCTTCGCGACAGAGGCGCACTGCTTCTCATGGAGGCCGCGACCTGCGGATAGTATGTTCGAGTGACCGCACTGGCGCTTTGATGCTAACATCACCATAGGAGGCCATCAGGTTACACTGAAGCACCCACAACGCAGTAGCGATAA
This sequence comes from Fusarium miscanthi, assembly GCA_014898875.1. NCBI lineage: Eukaryota > Fungi > Ascomycota > Sordariomycetes > Hypocreales > Nectriaceae > Fusarium > Fusarium miscanthi. Next base: position 81,243 of record JAAVUA010000120.1, read on the forward strand.
CACCGCCCTGCTCAACAAGCAATCAGAAAAGAGGTTATCCAACGTTTATACTACCGCACTTCAAGAGCTTCAAGACCTGGAGTCTGAACCCCTCTGCCATCGCATCGCTGCACGCCTGCTAGTCAACAACTGTCATCTCCTGGATGGCCAAGACGATGCTAAGGTCCACATTGATAGCGGGAGAGCAGCTCGAGACTTTGTGGATTCGTATGCAGCAAGCCTTGCTATTTGCGACTTGGAGCGCGGCAGTTTCAGAATTCCTGTAACTTGCTCCAAGTTTCGAGAGTCGACCCTGGCTACCCTCTCTGCTTCACCCATCCCACAACTCCATGTTTCGACCGTTGAGATTGATGAGTGTCTCGAGGGCCTTGCCCAGTCAGATTCGGCTTGGAATACATGGGTGAGCTATCGTCACAAAGCGTTGAGGTTCTGCGATGCTGCAAGGGCAGACCACCAGAAAGGTTAGTAAACACTGAAGCAAAGCAAAGCAAAGAGAAGACGTGCTGATCGTGCGAAAAGATGAGAACATCCTCCTTTATCAGAGAATCACTAAAATTCTTGAGAAACTCACCCGTGACATTGAGACAGACATGGAGGAACGATTCCATTCACTCAATCGAGCCTATACTGCCGCAACCCAGTCTGTTGAAGACATTGGGCCTCATGTTCGACATCTGCGTACTGAGATGGAAAGAGCTAGTCAAATCCTGCGACACGATTTGGGTCGCGCTGCTCAGGTAGATAGTCATTGTTTCTTTCTTGGAAACATTGCTGACATGCACAGGACTCGCGCGATGTCGTGGAAAAGGGCCTCAAGGAAACGAAAGTGCTCCACGATCTTTTAGAGCTTCTTGTTCGCTCAGTTCAAGAGAAGACTGCAGACATCGTTTCATCACAAGAGGTGGCTCTCCAGACAAGCACGAAGCAGTTAAACAACGAGGTCGATATACTTATGGCAGTGCTGAGCTCAGCAGTTTCGTCGTCTGTTTCCCTTCAAAATCAAGTGGTGAGTCTGCTGATGAATCAGTCAGAAGTCAACCCTGACCAGCTAAGGAAATGACGGAATCTCGGAGTGCAGATATTCTGGAGAAGCAGGTCAAAATCGAACAAGTAAGTGCAAATTCCCATTCTTAGTATTCTGTTGACCAGCGGAAGGGCATGGGGAAACTCGAAGAACTTGCCGAGGACTTGCTGGTCAAGTACGATGACCATGAATCTCGCCTCGACAAAGCCTTTCGAAAGACCGGCAAGGTCCTGGACATACTTGACGCAACTGCTGCATCTGCTACTGGATTGCAAAGCTCTGTAGTCGGCAGTTTCGGCCTTTCGGGAGTTTGGCCATACATTATTTGCCCGTTTTTGTCACTTGCAATGGGATCCTATGGCCTTCAACCTTCCTTTGTGAGAAACATATGGCTCGTCGGGTTTGGTAAGTTTCTGAATCTGTCAGATGACTTTCACTAATTGTATCAGGCGAGTTGATGGGTATGGTTGTGTCCAAAGCAGATTCTTACACAAATGCTTTTGGCTTTCCATCAATAGTCAAGACCCCTGATTCAACCTTCAACGACACATTCAATACCTCCCTCGCGGAAGAGAGGATCATCAAAAGCGTTTGATGCTTCGTTTTCGACAGCATCCAAGTAAAGGCGAAAGAAAAAATCGGGCTACGTACGCTGGTTGTTTTGGGATTCATTTGTTAGCAAGAGGGATATGGGACTTATGGACGGGATGGGTGCTTTCAGTTGGCTCGCATTTATCATGTGTTCTTTTTAGCTCTCGGGATTCGGGATTTGGGATACGAACTAGATCACGCACGGGAGCATTCAGAGGCGTATCAAAAAGGATCCTGTGGTATTTCGTGGCGCCAGGAGCATATCAGTTTGCTTTAAGCATAGGAGTCTTGCCAATCAATCTCATGAACTACGTAGCACCGCATCATTTGCCTTTCCATATCCGGCATCGGAGAATTGATTGCCCTATGAACCAACCTGTATTTACAACAGTTGCCCGTGTCTCCACATGTGAGTTTCAGCCTCGTCGCCATAAGAAAAAGAAGACGAAAACAAGGTGCACCATAGAAGCATTGACCTTTGAAGTGGCCTCCAGTGCGACTACTTAGAATCAAAGCCGGAAGCGTAAAGAGAAGAACAATGGCTTGGGAAATAATGATTGGTGGGACCCGTGGTCATGCTACAGAAAAGTTTCATCATCAGACAACAAGGCTGAGCCGTCGCTCATTTAACAGAGATAAGATAGGACCGAGCGCACGAATAAGAGCTCGCTACAAACCCCACAATGCCTATCACCACGTGATTCTTCCAGTAGAGAATCGGCGTCACCCTAGCCGCGAGCTCGCAACTTTGTATGCAGCTGGGTTTTACATCCACGACGAATCACCCCTCGCCAACACACATTTTAGCCTTTGGGTTCTCATCGTTTTCACTATACGTCTTGCGCGAACTCGTCTCCATGTAGAGTTCTACTGGCGCCGGCATTTCTTCACCTGGTGTAAGTCCTTTCTCCGTCGATGATGTCGCGAATTGCTTCTACCATTCACCCGTTCTCCTGATCTCTTGGAGGCGCAGCCCACCAACACGGACGACAACTATTAGGTTCCCAGCCTACAAGCATGCCTGGTTGTGAAGCATCCAGGATCATGATTCTGACATATCATGACACCGTCGTTCCAAATAAAACAACCTACTAACGAGGATTTGTTTAGAACAGAATGAACAGCCAGAACCTTGGCCCTGTAGTATACGATCGAGACCGCGAGATGGAAGAACGACACCGAGCTTTGCAGCAACGTGAGGAGATGGCCCGTCGGGACCAAGAGAGAGAACGTGAACAGCGCGATAGAGAGCGCGATCGAGATCGAGAGTCCAACGACCGGTACCAATCTACACCTCACCACAGCAGCACCGGCTCTATTCCCATTCACCAGCCGGTCGCGTCGCGAATCTCTGGCGCAATTCATAGTCCCGGTGGACTTCTTGCGAATCACAACGGAAATCCTCAAATTCCCCTCGGTAACCCACCGGGTCCTCCCCTGGCCGCCTTCGGAGGGCCACTCCAGAGCGAGCATAACCGACCGGTCCAACACGGTGGACCAAATAATAGCAATACACAACCACAAATGTTCGCGCCGATGCCGCACGGTGGACCGCCGACATCGACACAAGCCGCTGCCAACAGTGTCGCGGCTGTGTTTGGCGGTCCTTTGCAGCAACAGCCTCCGGAAGGCCAGCGTGGGGGCCAGCACGGCGCGCCGTTCAACCCAGCTACTGCATCGGCAGCTCATCAGCTTCCTGGGGGGATTACCCAGGGGCAGCAACCTATTCTGAATGTAAGTGCCATTGCAATACAGTTACTTTTGCGACGGGATGTTGTCATTGGAGGGGTACCAACAACCTTGCCCACGTCGCAGCCACCCGCTAAGTTTGCATTTGCGAGCTGGTGATGCGACAGCGCGGGCCGCTGTTAAACCACCCACAAACCTTTTGCCTTACCTATCTATTCAACCCAACTTCATCTACCCCTCTTCTTATTTCTCCAAATTCCCCGACGACTCTTGTGTGAATCATTTACAACTCGTCACATTTTCTTTGCCTAGTGTCCGTTTTCTTCTCGCAGATATTCTCCAACATGGAGCCTCATGCTCTCCTGGCAAGCCTTCCGGCGAACCCAGGCGATCTTGTTGGTATCTTCAACCATGAAGGAGAAGGCATGGCGCTTCTGCGTGGACAAGAATCCGGCGTACCTTTGTTCTACTTTACTCTTATTGTACAACATATGTTTCCTACTGGTATCGCTGGGTACATGATTGCTGACTGCTTTTCTTTCCAGGATGCCCTCACCTACCTTGACCAGGTCAAAGTCCAGTTCCACGACCAGCCAGACGTCTATAACCGATTCTTAGATATCATGAAAGATTTCAAAAGCCAGGCGTATGTTGCTGATTAAGCCGCCACTTTTGTCGCGACCACAGCTAACGCAAGGGCAGCATTGACACACCAGGGGTTATCAACCGAGTCTCTGAGCTCTTCGCCGGGCATCCAAACCTGATTCAAGGGTTCAACACTTTCTTACCTCCCGGTTATCGTATCGAGTGCGGCGCTGGTAACGATCCGAATACAATACGAGTCACCACACCTATGGGTACCACGGTTCAATCTATCACAGGACGCGGAAACCAGGGCGACGGTCACGGCCCTGCCACAGCTAATCAGCCCTTATTTCCCGAACGAGGTAGCCAGTGGCAGCAACAGAGACCACAGCACAGCATCGAGAGCCCGGAGGCCCAGTTTAGTACGCCTGTTCAGAATGGTGCAAGCCTATTTGTTCAAGCTGCAGCCCACAATGCTGCTTTCAACGAGAGCAACAACTCGGGACAGCGACGTGCTCTGCCCCAGGGCAGCACAGGTCCTGGCGAGGGGCCAAATGCGCGCCAGGCCTTGACGCCCACTCCTGGACAAGCTGGAGTAAACGGCAATGCAGCAAATCAGGCAAACATAGAACGACGGGGGCCAGTTGAGTTCAACCATGCTATCAGCTATGTGAATAAGATCAAGGTAAATACCATCGCTCATGATCCAGATTCTTAAAGCGTCAGATGTACTAATCATGGCAAAGAACCGGTTCCAGGACAAGCCTGAGATTTACAAACAATTCCTTGAAATTCTCCAAACCTACCAGCGCGAACAAAAGCCTATCCAGGACGTATATGCACAGGTTACCACCCTGTTCAACTCAGCTCCAGACCTACTCGAAGATTTTAAACAATTTCTGCCAGAATCAGCGGGACAGGCAAAGCAGACTCCCAACCGTATGGACGATGGGCCTCCATCTGGTCCCAATCAGACACCACAGCCTGCTATGCGAGATGGACAAAAGATGCCTCCTCTTGGTAGCTTTGCGCCGCCCGCTAGTGCCACTAAAGACAACAAGAAGCGACCCCGAGCCGACAAGCAAGCTACTCAGCCTGCAACTGCTCTTGCAGACGCAACCTTGATTACGCGGACTCTTCCTCCTATTGCAAATGGTCACAAGAGACCTAAACTCAACCATGCCAGACCAGGGGGTGATAACTCAGCAGTCGAGCCAACTCTTACACCGGTCATGCCAGAGCCCTACCCTGCCAAACCCTCCTCGACATCTAGTCAAGAAGAGATCGCCTTCTTCGAACGCGTCAAGAAGTTCCTTAGTAACAGATCTTCCATGAATGAGTTCTTGAAACTTTGCAACCTCTTCAGTCAGAGCATCATCGACCGAAACACATTATTTCACAAGGGTGCGTTGTTCATCGGCGCAAACCCCGACTTGATGAACTTCTGGAAGACTTTTGTTGGCGTCGATACTCAAGATGTTATCATCGACAATCGTCCTGCGCCCCCGACAGAGAAGGTATCTCTGAGCAACTGTCGTGGGTATGGACCTAGTTATCGATTACTTCCCAAGCGAGAGCGTCTCAAGCCCTGCAGCGGCCGAGACGAGCTCTGCAACTCTGTTCTCAATGATGAGTGGGCTTCACACCCTACGTGGGCGTCAGAGGATAGCGGATTCGTTGCTCATAGAAAGAACCAGTTTGAGGAAGGCTTGCACCGCATCGAGGAAGAGCGCCATGACTATGACTTCAACATTGAAGCCAACATCAAGTGCATCCAACTGCTGGAGCCTATTGCTCAAAATATGCTCGCCATGTCTGCTACCGAGAGGGAAACATTCCAGATGCCTGTTGCACTCGCTGGACAAAGCACGTCTATTTTCAAGCGCATCTGCAAGAAGATTTATGGAGATCGAGGTATCGATGTTGTTAATGACATGTTCACCCATCCTTTCGACGTCGTGCCTGTCCTGTTGGCTCGCATGAAGCAGAAAGATGAGGAGTGGCGGTTCTCCCAGCGAGAATGGGAGAAGGTGTGGCACGCTCAGACTGAGAACATGCATCTCAAGAGTCTGGACCACATGGGTATTCTTGTCAAGCAAAACGACAAGAGGCATTTGACTGCAAAGCACTTGGTCGATGTCATCAAGACAAAGCATGAGGAACAGCGACGCGAGCGATCGCTGAAGGGTGATGTCCCTCGACATCAGTTCAGCTGGGACTTTAGCGACAAGGATACAATCATTGATCTTCTCCGTCTCATGATGCTGTACAGTTTGCATAATGGCCAGCACAGCAGCCAGGAAAAGGAACGCATTCTGGAATTCTTCGAGTCTTTCATCCCTGCCTTCTTCGATATTCCCGAGGAGAACATTCAGGATAAACTTCCCAAGATGCAACCCGATTCTGGCGAGGACGAGGTGGAGGATCACACGCCTACAGAGCTGACCAACGGCCGCAGCCGACGTAACGGTCGAAAAGGAGATCTACTTAGAGGAGTTCTTGATCCTGGCCGTAACGGTAGCAAACCCCGCGGACATAAGGAAGACAGCGCCTCTGGGAGCAAAGAGACAACGCCTGATGTCACCTCGGCGAACGAAGAGGAAATGCCCGATGCTTCTGATGACGTTGCCAACACTGACGTTTCCAACGAGCGCTGGATACCCAATATGCCCAAACCCGTTGTTGTCGGTCAGAGCGAAGAGATCCTGAACACCGAAGGCGAGTTGAAGGCCGATGGATTCTTCACGAGACCATGGTACAACTTCTTCTGCAACCAGACCCTGTTCGTCTTTTTCAGCATCTTCCAAACTCTATATCGACGTCTCCAAGATCTCAAAGAAGCAAAGGAGGTTGTGGCTAAGGAGGTCGATCGCCTCAATAAACAGAAGCCTGCTCGGGACATCGGTTTTACTGAGAACCACATGAAGTTCTTCGACTCCAACGATGACCCAGACAGTTACTGGCCGAAGACCCTTGAGCTCATTGAGGAGTATATTACTGGTGACGTTGACGAGAGTCGATACCAGGATGTGATGCGACACTATTACCTAAAGACTGGATGGAAGGTGTACACAATCCAGGACCTGCTCAAGACCCTCTGCCGCCTGGCCCTTACCTGCAGTAGCACAGACGTAAAGGAAAAGACTCCTGATCTCATTGGCCAGTACCTGGCCAACCGTGAGCGAGAGGAAACAAGTTACCAGACAGAGATCAGCGCCCGGAAGTTCGCTGAAAAATGTGTCAAGGATGGTGATATTTTCGTGATATGCTGGGTAAGTTCAAGTCACCATGATGTTTTATAATTGCCAGACCTCTAACAAGATCACAGTTTCCCTCCAAGTATGAGGCGACCGTGCGATGGCTCCAACGCGAAGAAACAACATTCTACATGGACGAGATGCAACTCCGTGAGCGCTGGCAGTACTATATCTCATCCTTCATCCGCGTTGAGCCCACCGAGGGAGTACCCAGATCGAAGCTCCAGAAGGTCGTGCTCTCTCGCAACCTTCCCTCACCCGACGCCGATTCAGACGAGGATTCCATTCCTAAAGCTGTCTCGTATAAGGAGAACCTGACCATCAGTATTTGCCTTAAGAGCTCAAAGATGATCTGGGCTCCAGGGACTTCTGAATACGTCGTATATGACCAAGGTCCCAAGTCGGCAGAACAGCGTGAGCGTCGCGACAAGTTTATCCGCGCCCTTAGCGCCCATCGAGAAAACAAGCTCCTCGAGAAGTGGGTGCACAATCCTGCATGGACGAAGGACCTGAGTCCAGAGGAGGTTCAAGAGCAAAACAAGAACTTCCGCAAGTGGATGGACGACGGTGTCGTTCCGCCCAGCGCTGCTGAAGACGTGGAGATGGATTAGCCCTCTAACTCTCGCCAGCAGCAGGAGCAGGGACGAAAGCGTGGCCGAGAAGCTGCGCCTACGAAGCCTGCAGCGACCGTCTCAAAGCCAACCGGTAAAACGTCACGAAAGAGACCTGCGGAATTACTCGTTTCTGCTCCGCCAAACAAGAGGACGAGATATAGTCCTCGCATTACCAGGGCACGGTCTGGGAGCGACGAGTCGCGCAAGTAGGGGAGGCGGATAAATTTTAAAGGAAATACACGGGGAGGGTGTGCTTGTATGGAACGCATCAGCGGTTTGGTTGTTTTTGTTGTTTTATCCTTTCCTCTATCATTTGTGTTTTTAGTCTTTTGAGATTCAAAAGGCGACAGGAAATTCGCAACCGGAAGGCTTGCCGTACGTCAGTTTTCCTCTTATAGCGAAGGTTGATATGATGTTTGAGGAGTTTTAGAGCTCCTTTGGCCTGTACTCTAGAAACTATATAACCAAGCACGTCATGATTGATATCGGTATCGAAGTTGTGCAGCTAATGTTATCATATCAAAAGCCAAGCCTTGAGCTGGTCTCCTGTGGATTAAAAATGGTATTTATATCTCTTCCTAAATGGCTATGTAAGGGTATAACGTGGAGCAGTCAGATATCGTAAGCCATATCAAGATGTGTCAGATACAACAAGACCAAACTTTTCGTTCCGTTGCACCACATGCCTGTTTAATGTGTCGTCTAAATCGTCAATTGTCCCAGTCGCCCGTTTTTATTGCAGGTTCTCGATAACCATAGCAGAAGCACCACCACCACCGTTGCAGATACCAACGGCACCAATCTTTGCCTTCTTCTCCTTGAGGACGGAGGCAAGGGTGGTGACAATACGGGCACCAGAGCATCCAAGAGGGTGACCGATGGCAACGGAACCACCGTAGACGTTGACCTGGTCAGGGTTAAGACCAAGGATCTTCATGTTAGCGAGGGCAACGGCGGAGAAGGCCTCGTTGATCTCGTAGTACTCGACCTGGTCGGCGGTCAAACCAGCGTGCTTGATGGCCTTGGGAATGGCCAGAGCGGGAGCAATGGTGAAACGCTCAGGCTCACGCTCAGCATCACCCCAACCAAGGATCTTGGCAACAGGCTTGAGGTTGAGCTCCTTGAGCTTAGCCTCGGAGACGAGGACAACGGCGGCGGCACCATCGTTGATGGGAGCAGCGTTAGGGGCAGTGACAGTACCATCGGGCTTGAAAGCGGGGCGCATAGCCTTGAGCTTGTCGACATTCAGGTTCTTGACCTCGTCATCGCGCTCAACCTTGATGGCAGGCTTGCCACGGCCACCGGGGACCTCAACGGGGACGATCTCGGTAAAAAGACCGGCCTCGGTGGCAGCCTGGGCCTTCTTGTATGAGTTGATGGCGTACTCGTCCTGAGCCTCGCGGGTGAGCTCATGGTCGTCAACGCAAAGCTCAGCAGAGAGGCCCATGTGGTCCTTCTTGAAGGAGTCGGTCAACCCGTCCTTGAGGACACCATCGACGAGAGTCTGGTCGCCGTACTTGGCGCCGTTTCGGAGGTTGGGGAGGTAGTGAGGGGTGTTGGACATGGACTCGGTTCCACCAGCAACAACAATGTCGGAGGTGCCGAGCATAATGTTCTGAGCACCGAGAATGATGGCCTTGAGCGAAGAAGCGCAGACCTTGTTCACGGTCGTGGCGATGACAGTCTGGGGGAGGCCTGCACCGAGAGCACATTGGCGGGCAGGGCCCTGTCCAACGCTGGAGGCAAGTCATGTCAGCAACGAGGTCGCAGCTATCTCAATTTTCGAGATCATGATGGCGGGGTAGAGAAAACAAAAGACCTACCCAGCAGAGAGGACATTGCCAAAAAAGACCTCGTCGACATCCTCCGGCTTGATACCGGCGCGCTCGACAGCTCCTGTGGACAGTCTTTAGTACCCGGAATGCTTTTCTGTTCGTCGTTGTGGGATTCAATCTTACCCTTGATGGCGACAGCTCCCAGTTGAACGGCGGTCTGGCTCGACAAAGAGCTATATTGATATTAGCCACTGCACAGCAATGGTGTAGCAAATGCTCATACTAACCCGAGGAAAGAGCCGATGGGCGTACGAGCCGTAGAGACGATGTAGACAGGAGGAAGGTTGGCCATTTTGGAAGATTCGGTGTATTATGAAGAATACAAAAAATCAAGTAGGAGATCGTCAGCGGAGAGCTTAGTTTATAGATTGATAAATCAGCAAGGGGACGGGATGGGTAGTGGAGCGGAAACCGGCGGTAATTTTGTTGAGGGAGTAGCGAATCTTACAGCTACATACAAGCGAACAGCACTTTCCTTCCAATGGATCTAGCTTGAGGCTAACCTTGGGTAAGGCAGGAAGTGAGCAATAGTGAGGCCCCTCTTACCCGTGGTTGACGTGCCATTGCCCTCGAATTCGGGATCCGTACAGCGGGAAATGGAGGGTTTGGAGGGGCACGGCTCTTGCGAATACGCCGCCGCGCCGCTGTCGGCAGGAACCCCCTGTCAATTTCCGGCCCCACTCGTACCTGCCTCAGTCTTCCCGTCGTCTTTGCTCTTCAGATGATCGAGTGCACGTGACATCAAAAAAGTTGGCGACAGAATAGAGCTGCGCGCGCGAAGTCAAGCCCAGACAGGCAGGCAGCTTTAGTGACAAGATTGACGATTAGAGAAACCGAATTCTCACGTCGCCAATTGTTTGCGCATACAGAAACACGCATTTGCGCATCTATTCTATACACAGCGACGATGGATGATCTTTACGACGAGTACGTATCTTGTTCTTTCGTCGCGTTTCGAGCTTGACAATTTGACGGCGCGCTGACTTATCGCGACAGGTTCGGTAACTTCATTGGCGAGGAGGCCGAGTCAGAGGAGGGCTCAGAGGTTGGCGTTGCTGCGGATGACTATACCTACGATGACGAGCCAGATGAGGCTCCTGGTGTGACAGGCCAGGAGCTCATGGAGATTGACGGTACGAGCCCGGGACCAAGGCTACGAACATATACTAATTCATGGGTTGGCAGATGGCCCATCAAATGCGATTATTCTCCACGAAGACAAACAGTACTATCCTACTGCCGAGCAGGTATACGGCGCCGATGTCGAGACCCGTGTCGAGGAAGAGGATGCCCAGCCTCTATCCCAGCCCATCATCGCCCCCATCGAGCAGAAGAAGTTCAACATTGAGGAAGCCGACCTTCCACCCGTGTTCTTCGACCGCGAGTTCATGACAGACTTGATGAACTTCCCAGAACAAACGCGAAACGTAGCATTAGCCGGACATTTGCACCATGGAAAGACTGCCTTCATGGACATGTTGGTACTCGAGACACACGACATCACAGATCGACTTGAACGAAGAGTGGGCAAGAACCGGGATGAGCAATTGAGGTATACGGACGTACATATCTTAGAGAGGGAAAGGGGGTTATCTATCAAGGCTGCGCCAATGAGTTTGGTACTACCCAGTACCAAGGGCAAATCGCACCTTGTCAACCTGATTGATACTCCTGGTCATGTTAACTTTGTTGATGAGGTGGCTGCCTCGTTCCGTCTGGTTGACGGTGTCTGTCTAGTGGTGGACGTTGTCGAGGGAGTTCAGATCAACACGGAGCAGATCATCAAGCACGCCGTTCTCGAAGACATCCCCCTGACGCTCATCATCAACAAAATGGACCGCCTCATCCTCGAGCTGAAGCTGCCACCCAAGGATGCATACTTCAAGCTCAAGCACGTTGTCGAGGAGGTCAACACTGTTATCACAAACACAGCTCCTACCAAGGCCGCTTCCAAGAGGATAAGTCCTGAGAAGGGCAATGTCCTATTTGCCTGCACAGATATGGGTTGGTGCTTCACATTACCGAGCTTCGCAAAGATGTACACAGAGACCTTTGGAGATATCAACGTGGACGATTTTGCGAAGCGGTTATGGGGCGACATCTACTATAACCCTAAGAAGCGAAACTTCTCACGAAAACCCCTGGACGAGCGCTCAGCACGATCGTTCGTTCACTTCATCCTCGAGCCCATCTACAAGCTCTTCACACACTCGATCAGCGACAGCCCAGAAGAACTGCGGCCGGTGTTGGCCTCATTGGGCATTGAGCTCAAGCCTTCACAATATAAGGCTGATGCGAAGGTGCTTCTGAAGCTAGTATGCGAGCAGTTCTTCGGTCCATCAACAGGATTTGTGGATATGATCGTTAAGCACATACCAACTCCCATTGAGACAGCTGAACGATTACTTGACCGATATTATACCGGCCCATTGGACTCGAAGATCGCTGCCTCCATGAAGGCTTGTGATCAGGACGGCCCCTTAGTTGTTCATATCACCAAGCTCTTCAACACAGCGGATGCAAAAAGCTTTCACTCATTCGGTCGTGTACTGAGCGGTACAGTTCGGCCAGGTATGCAGGTACGCGTTCTTGGTGAAGGCTACTCCCTGGACGACGAGGAAGATATGGCTATGGCCAATATCTCAGAAGTGTTCATCGGCGAGACAAGATACAATATCCCTACCGACGGCGTGCCAGCCGGTAATCTTGTGTTACTTAGCGGCGTCGACAACTCCATTGTCAAGTCCGCTACCATCATCCCCCCTAAACTAGAAGATGACGAAGACGCCTATATCTTCCGACCTATCACACATTTCACAGAGTCTGTCCTTAAAGTTGCCGCCGAGCCTATCAACCCCTCCGAACTCCCCAAGATGCTTGACGGACTAAGGAGGATTCAAAAATCGTACCCCCTCATCAAGACTAAGGTCGAAGAATCAGGGGAGCATGTTGTCCTCGGAACTGGAGAGTTGTACATGGATTGTGTGCTGCACGACCTTCGTCGTCTGTATGCTGACATGGACATCAAGGTTTCTGACCCGGTTACGCGGTTTTGTGAGACTGTTGTCGAGACATCGGCGACAAAATGCTATGCTATCACCCCAAACAAAAAGAATAAGATCACCATGGTTGCCGAGCAGTTGGAGAAGGGAATCTCCAGCGATATCGAGAGTGGTGCTGTACGCATCCGCGACCCCATTCGCAAAACTGCCAAGTTTTTCGAAGAGACGCATGGCTGGGATAAGCTGGCTGCTCGCAGTATTTGGGCCTTCGGCCCTGAAGAGACAGGACCCAACATCCTCCAGGACGACACTCTTCCCACTGAAGTAAGTTTTAACCCTGTTATGTCGCTTATGTTGATCGCAGCGGTGCCCTATTGCATGAGCATGGCTAATATAAAGTTCAGGTGGACAAGAAAACACTCAATGCTGTCAAAGAGTCTATTCGACAAGGATTCAGCTGGGCTACCCGCGAGGGACCCCTGTGCGAAGAACGTAAGCATACTCTTTCATTTTCTATCTTGGGCCACAATCTATTGCCCAGTGGCTCATTTCGAGGAAACGTTGTGTCAACAGTATGGGGCAAATCCTTCAAGTGAAGAGTGGGCTTTGTATATGTTTAATATCAGCAGTTACCGTTGGCAGTGGACCTTGACAGCAACAGAGACAAGGTAGTTCCTTGTGGAGTTTCCATGAACTCTCCACCTCTGCCTTCCAGCGCATTTCGCTGGCTAATATGCGGCTGGCAAAGACTTGGCAGTCTCCAAGCGTGGATTCTTGCAGAATGTCGATGGGACCACCTGTTTCCACCGTGTAAGGGATTTTGTTCTGAATAGCATTGCGGGCAGAGCCGCCTGACCGCTCCCGTTCTGCCAGGAACAAGTGGAAAAGGATATCCGACGATCCCTTGCCCCTGACAACAGATAGCTTATCCTCTTGGCCCCTGCAAGGATATATCCATATATCCAGATCAGGAGCAACAGTGAATGATTCAAAACAAATACTGACATGAGGCAACAGCGATACGAAACACAAAGTTCAAGGTTACAGATGTGCTTCTAGCCAACGAGGCCATCTTCCGTGGAGGTGGCCAAATCATCCCCACCTCTCGACGAGCGTGTTATTCCTCCTTCCTCATGGCATCGCCCCGCCTCATGGAGCCTGTCTACTCAGTCTCTGTAACGGGCCCTGAGGACTCCTACATGGAGGTCTACAATGTGCTCTCGCGGCGTCGCGGACACGTTTTGTCAGATGGTCCCGTTGCTGGTACGCCACTGTATCGCGTCAACGGTCTCCTGCCTGTCATTGACAGTTTCGGCTTCGAAACCGACCTGCGGATCAAGACGCAGGGCAGTTCGATGGTCAGTCTTGTGTTTGACAGCTGGAGCATCGTGCCTGGTGATCCTCTCGATCGCGAGCAGATCATTCGTCCGCTCCAGCCTGCTTCTGCACAAGCAACTGCCCGCGACTTTGTTCTCAAGACACGAAGACGCAAGGGTCTAAGCGAGGACGTTAGCGTCAAGACGTTCCTTGAGCCTGAGTTCTATCAGAGCCTGATGGAGAGTGGGATGCTTGGAGAGATCTAAACATTTGCAATCTGTGGATGAGCAACGGGCGGGATATTCCGGGAGGGTCTTGAGGGTCCAACATGAGGAGCAGGGGCTGCACGAACGACTCCATTAAAGATCTAGGAGTAGTTGAACCCCGTTGGCTGAGCCTCTGTTTGATGGAGATAGCCACCTGCATTTTGATAAAACGAATTTGGTAGCAAGGATGAGATGGAAGATCAGTGGCGCACTGCGGAACAGTAGAGGACAAGCAGGTCAACAGGAAGGTTTCATATAGACCAGCATAAACAGGGAACAATAATCAGAAATCAAGGCCAGGTGTTGAGGTTCTTTGACTTTTTGCCTACTCCCAATTCTATCATATAAAATAAGTTCCTGTAGAGTTGGCCATTGTAATGCTTTTCCGGTTAGACCGCACGTTCCTTGTCAACGACCATGGGGCCTGTTTGTTGACAGGACCTTTTTCAAGATGCCGACGATGCTAGGGGATTTATCCTTGAGCTTTACCGTGCAGGACTGTAGCGTCATGGTTATGCTTTACGACAGATCGCGCAGCAGATAATCAAAGCCAATGTTAATAACGTTCAGGATCTGGGCTAGTGTCGCAGCTGGTTCACTAGACACTTCATACAGAAGCTTGTGGTCCTGCTAATACAGATATAAAACAAAGGTCAAAGCAACAATGAAGATGGTGGAGTTGAACGAGCGCTTCGTGGAAGCTTCCACGGGACGATTAACCGGTGATCTCAACGGGTCTTTCTAGAAACCCTTGCCCTTTCAGGGACCACGGTCTGAGCCTCGTGGCAAGCAAGTGAATGACGAAGCGGTTGATAAGCATCGCGACAGGGATCATTGACAGGACACAAGGTTTGCTAGGGTGCCGGGAACGATGGGCATGAGCCCATCTGCCAGGCACATCCATAGCCCATCTCGGTGAAGGCTTGAGGGTTAAAGCCATAACCTGAAGGTGTAACATTAGTCTGGGGTGCTGACGAAGGATATCGCTCACAGCTCTTCAGCAATTAAGTCTAAAACTCCCCATTGGCTGTAGAGAGAGTTATTCCAAGACACTGGTGGCATGTCCCCACGTCACGAGGAAGCAGGAAATGCGGGATAGAGCAGGTGGTGTCTTAGAAGATGCAAGACAATTGATGGTTGTGGACAAATACATCCCATCATGTTTTCTTTGACGATCGCCACTGAGGAAAATACATGTCCTTTTGCAACGTCAATGGCGGACCAATCCCGAGACTCGTATCGAACCGGGGGGGACGCGGGAGTTGCAAGATCGGGGGATCGTCACGCAGACGCAAGGCAAGGTTGCTCTCCCCCAAACATATCATTTGAGACCGTCCAAGCGAAATGCAACTGTGATCCCTGGGCGTCCACAAAACCGCAAACACACTGGGGGAGCGGGGGTCAACCCCTGAAGGATAATGATATGGATGAAGTCTCCAAGACAGAAGCTCCTGGAGGCTGGAGCTAGGGGTGTGACTACGGTCCTGTATGGCTTCGAGGACAGGCTGATTGATGAGTTGAGTACCGTGAAGCTTGGCCGATTTGGTATATGATATGATCTTGTGTGGCGGCAAGTCTAAATCCCCAGTCCTTTTAGGCCTGCCAAACGGGAGCTACTAGTCTTGGCAGGACATGCCACGAAAGGAGAAATCGCACAAAACAGAGGGCTCTTGGTAGTGCCCTATGAGAGGGGACCTTGCCTCTTGGCCATGAAAAGGGCCGACAGAGTCAAGCATGACGTCTCGTGGCGGTAGGTTCCGCTCCGTAGCCTACAGTGCCTGTCAAGGCACTGAAGTGACCACAAACCACGGGGCCCAGACTCTGTCAGGTCAGGGACGTTTGGATTTGCGGCGACCCGAAGTGGGGGACGTAGGGACGCCTCCACGAGTAACATGCTGATATAGGGCGCTACTTAGTATGGTACGACGATGATTCCCAAAACGGAAAGCTAATCGTGGAATCTGGTCGACGTCGGTTTTTATGCACGAGAGGATAGAGAAGAAACAAAGACTCATGAACGAAGGAAGTTGAAGGAGTCGACATATATCTTTGATTGTGAATATGTGCGTATTCATACACAAAGGCAAATGCACACGCGTTTGTTGCAACCCAACCATGTGTTGCGTATCAAGCTAAAAAGGGTTTTAGCTCAAGGTGACACCGGTGACATTCTTGATACTCCCAAAATACCAGGTTCCAATAGTCCGATATATTGGAATGTCCACTCGTTGCGGTGTTGCACTTGGACTGGAGGAAGGTTTCTCATGAGTAGCGTGACTTGTTCGTGGTAGCTGAACCTTATTTAGATGAGGATATCCTTGACAGAACCCCTTGTCCTTGCTCTCCAATCAAGAATCGCTGTTTTCCCCAGCGGTCTCTCATTACCAGTTTAACGGTACAGTCTATCCAGACTACCCCAACTTGAATGCCGAGATTCAAGACATGGTAAGGTCACCAAGGTGGTATTTTCGCTCCGACCATTCGGCTTCGGAACGAGACTGATCATGATCCGCATCCTTCGTATTGGTCACTTATCTATGTTGTAGTGACATTAATCGATGGTGCGCGCACCAGAAGATCAGCGAGCTGAATCCCTGTGATGTTAAAGTCTTCTAAAAGAGTGTAGTCTTCAAAAAATAGAAGCTTTTTGTCATGACTAAGCGCAAGTTTCCAACATCTTGTCCAGTACTCCCTTCAGAGTGTCATTCTCTAGAGCTGCAGCAACTCGCTCCTTATCGGCCAATTGCTTGTTGACTTGATCATCTTGGTTGTGGCTGTTCTCTTTGCAGGTAACATCCACGCGGTAGTTGGGCGGCAGTGCCTGCTCCAGTCTTACTCGAACTCCCAGTCCGATAACGGTGGCTAGCGAACAGTGTGTGATGGTAGGCGTGATCTCCACAACCACCTGGACGATGGTATTGGGGTCAGGAACGCCCATAGAAGGAGAGGGAGTAATGTGAATATCAGATAGGTTAATCACTGACAATTGGCCGAGTGATACCGGGTGCTCTGGGTCAGAGATTGTTGAGATCAGATCTGTCCAACGTTAGTGCCATGTCTTGGTAAACGTGGATATGCACTCGAGTCACTTGGAACCCTCACGAGCCACGAGCCCCAGCGTAAATGCGCACGAAGATATTGGAGTGACAAATTCACCAACGAAATGACTCAAGTGAGATGGAGAAGGATCTTACCATAAATTTCTTGTTCGTCAATAGCTTCGGATGAGAAGTCATCCTGCCAGTCGTTCATTCGAGGCCATGCGGCCGGACCTTGACCGAAAGGCCCTGAAAGATACGAAGGCTTCGCGAAGATGATATCGTCGTATTTGGAGTCCGGACCCCGACGCGGCTCAGCCTTCTTCTGCCGGGTAGGCAGCTGAGACGCACTCAGAATAGTCGGATTCGCGTTATCCAAGCTTGCCATTGCGATGCAGAACTTGGACCAATGCAATATGCAGGGATCTCAGATTCAGATGGCCAAGGCTTTGAGGCTATTTGGGATTGAGGTGACGCGGCAAGGGAGTGAGCAATGGGTCGTCAGCACAAGATATGCAGGAGAGGAGATGGTGGAGATGATGACAGCTGAAAAATGCTATGCTAATTTTGAAGGCTTAAGAAATTTGTCGTTAATGGACAAGGTTGTTTGTTGTATTGGGAAGGGATTTGATGATTGATTTGAAGTTCATTCAAAGTGGGAGGGGTAGTAAGTACAAAGTTGAGCAGAGTTACTAAGCGCCACATCCGATAAGCCTCGCAAATTGGGTGAGGCGCAGCACGGTCCATCGCCAAGTTCGACGACCAATTAATGCTTCATTTTGATGTTTGGGCTGCAATGATCAACACTCGGTAGATGAACACGGATAGGAGAGATCATCATGTCACCAAAACTTGGCGCATTCATGCACAATTTTCTTGAATTCGTGGTGTTTGTTGGAAGGTCACTCATCATCAGATGCAGGGGTCAAAACATTGGACACAAAGTCTGTCGTAGGACGTTGGCGAATAAGCGGTAAAAGACTTGTCGCCTCGCATTTGGTTACGAGTCAAACACTGCAAAGAAGAGCTGGCGGTGTGAGCTGATAATAGCAATTTCCACACAAACTAATAAGATATGGCCTCCACTACCTTAAAAAAGGTCCTGTCATGGCTCTTGACAGGTCCCGTCCGTATTAGGGGTGAGGCTGCGGGGGCTGCCCATGTCTAGGGAGTGCCGGCCGAGTGAGTTGAATGCGTGATTCTGGAAACTCGGTGGAAGGGCCTCCCATCCTTGCAAGGAACGCGCTTGGAAGCCGCTCAGAAGCGCTGCCCCTGTTGCGATTGGGCGACGGACCATGGCGTGCGTGCGAGTCCCTGAAGTCTGAGCACGAAGGATCGTGGCGCGCGATCTCTCCCCAATATCGGAGGTGTTTTCTAGAACAGGGTAGCCTCATCGACTGCCACGAGATGAGAGATTCAACACTACCTACACTACTGTACTGTACCCGTACCCGTACAGTCCGGAAGATGGTC
The DNA here is from genome assembly GCA_014898875.1 of Fusarium miscanthi. Lineage (NCBI taxonomy): Eukaryota > Fungi > Ascomycota > Sordariomycetes > Hypocreales > Nectriaceae > Fusarium > Fusarium miscanthi. The sequence goes on from JAAVUA010000120.1 coordinate 99,934, forward strand.
TGCAGGATCCGTTCCGCTACCACTACCACGTTGCTCAACTACCGACCTACGTACGACCTGTGCTGTGCTGTGCTGTTGGTTGTTCGCACATAAATTTCATGCTGATCATGACCTCGAATTCTGCTAAAATGTTCCGCGGGCCGATTCGGGTGGGAATCAACCACAACCCCAAGCCTCAAGGTCAGAATCCAACGCCCGCACTTGTCAGATATTTTTACACAAATATTAGTCAGAACTTCATAATTGAGGATCTTTGCCCACCACACACACTATAGCCGGTTCAGCTACGCATAACGAGCGTCTGCTGTGCAGGACAGGACAAGACAAGACAATGCAACGATGACGGGGCAAGATTTACCCTGGGGTTAGCATGGGTTGTTAGCAGAATGAGGTTCTTGGTTCAAGACGCAGATATGAGCCTTCTGTCGAAGAAATACAGCGAGCATAGTCCGCCAATGAGGAAATAGGATGGCCAGATTCGTAAACCGTCTGGTTTAATTGCCCACATAAGGGACGAGGTTTCGAGCGGAACACGCCGACGAGATATGAATAGATACAGTATGAGGCATGACGAGTTTCTTGTTCAACTCATCGTACCGAGAAGAATCGCCTGCAGAAAACAAAACAAAACAGAGTTTTGCGTCAGAAATACTGAAACCTCCATAGTAAGAGAAACTCAGTCCTGTTTCCGGTTGTCTGTTAACTGTCGGACCGGGTATATCGACAACTCTTCAAGTTGGTGAAGAGACGGGGATCCCCGTTCCGTCAACTCCGTCGGGGAACTCGAGCCTCGGCACAGAGCAACCCCACAGGGCATTTAGTTGACGTCTCTGCTTAGAAACGCACAAACATGGCATGTGATATCAAACAACTTCTTGTTATTAGGTGCACCGTCAATGCAATGCAAGCGCAGACGAATCAATCTCGTGTGCCTCCTGCAGGAGCACCAAAAGCGAAATGGGCCAAGGACTGGAATAACATGGTTCAACATGGAACTGCTCATTGAGTACGGGATAGTTAGTCTTGTTTCTCTTGCTTAACCGACCTCTGGGAAATGACGCTAGGGGAGAACCAGTTTGACGACCCAAGGGGAATGGATCATCCTGATGGGTACGGGTTAAATGTAGGGGTCTTGCTTAATGTCAAGAGGTATTTACGTACGTTAGTAGTTTGTATTTCTAAATATGTGTGCATCCATCTCTGGTTCATTGATATCACAATCTCCACTGTAAGTGAGTGAGAAACAAAAGCCCGCGGAGGGGAATATGATAAGTCACGACCGGATCGACAGAGTAGTTCGTACTCGTCCAAATCTCTCCCTCCTTGATATTTCCGAATCCTTCATGCAAGTCTGCCACCAACGTACGTGCGTAGTTGACTGGAAATGATTCTCAGTCATTTGGCCCCCGAATTTAACGGCACCTAGGGTATCTGGCGCGTGGCAGATGCAGCGGACACCAATCTGCACGGGCGATCTTCATGCGACCACTTGGAAAGTCAAGCAACGACAATCTAGGCAGGTCTTTTTCTGCCGTACCTTTTTTCGACCGCGTCAACTCGTCATGGTGGTGGCAAGATAGTATGATATGAGGCGTTCGTAAACGGCAGAATGCAAAAACTAGTAGAACTGACAGGGTTGGGTAATGTATCCGGCGAACCCACACAAGCCACTCTTGGATCACAAGGCCTCGCAAAGGAACCAATACGATACGCACTGTAGCTGCTGTTATACTGTAGGCTGTACGGATACCGTAAAACGATGAAGAAATTGAGGCATCAATCAGGACATCGTGCGGTTGGCACCCACCCGAATTTGGACTGCTGCAGATTTGGAAAGGTCTCCAGTCTCAAGAACTGTTTAGCATTGGATCTAAATCGTCGTGGGTCACAGAATTTCACATCTGGTTAAGTTGCAAATGGATATGGAATGGCGCTAGTTTGGCCGTGGTGTCGGTATCTGGAGCTGCCCAGCCTAGGGCAGACAAGAAAACCTGGGACCGCTATGCTGGATGACGAAAATACTTGGGTAAGTGTTGTGTGACTTAGGAGGTCTATAGACCGGTTAATTTTAGCACCTGTGCTGTCGTCAGTAGTTTTACCACCCCCCCAAGGCCAGCCTAACCCAGTCGAGGGCTCTGTCAACTTAGATCCAATGGCGGGACATCTGGAAATTCTCCAGACTCCAGAGACATGAACCCAACATGGAAGGCAGATGAAGAAAAGTACGTACCGTTATTGTTCCCTGACCAGGGTCCTTTGGGGGTCCTTGAGGCCCTTGCGTGCTCGTTGGCATGTTCCTGTGTTATGAGGGGAGCGAGGGGGCTTTCTCACGTCGAGCTGTGATGTTTGACGTTCAAACAGAGATATTCTGACTCGGAATAATCGACGTCGGTTCGGTAGTTGGCCAAAAGTCTATGTACGGACCATGGTCACTCGAAACGACCAAAGACGGATGGATGAGATCCCAGATCCGTGGATATGCTTTATCCCAGTTCTACCAAGAGACGGGAAGTTTATGTAATTGCAAAGTTTCACGGAGGAATAAACAGCCCCCCTTGAAAATCCTGGTTTGGGATCATACCTAGCTCCCAAAGGAACCTCGGTACACTAAGTGGTTGGCTTACCTGCCTTATTCTATCGACTAGGATATAGCTTCAAACAGCCATTTTGAAGCGTCTAATAGGCTTATCTAGGTAATTACCATGGCTGAAATAGAACTCGCATGGCGGTTTCATTATGACGATCATGCTTGGGATTGTTGTTCATAGTCTTGGATGCTAGTGGAGCGTTTAACCACATTGCCCCAAACTAACTGATTATGATCAAGAAACTCATATCCTGAGACATTAAATATCTGAGAGCCTCGATAACCAAACTAGCCAGATTGCACAATTACAGTAACTACGGATTCGCATGCATGACTGTTGAGACATGGTGGACCTCTGTGATTAGCCGTTGAGCAGCGATCTTTTCTTGGCCAGCTAGATTGGTCGTCCAGTTGTAGAAAGTCATGACTAGAAGATGCAATAACAGCTGAAAAAGGCAGCTTCCTGTTGTATCCAGTCAGGATAGTCGAAGGAGCTTCACTGAATACCGCACAGCAGAGCCGAGGGGGCGACACCTGACACACTAGGCCTAGCCAGGACGAGCAAGGTCCTAATGAAAATGAATGACGAACCCGCAAATCTTGACAACTCACAGCGCTAGAAGCCAGTTAGACGTGGATTTGGTTCCGCATCTCGCGTCAGTACTTGTGGCGGATAGCGTACCGTAGTGCAGCTCTGTAAGTTAAGTTAAGTTAAGTTAGTAGGTGCTGAAGTTAACTTCGCGAAAGGTGAGGTGAGCTGGCGCCCGCAATCTTGAGGTATAAGGCTGCGGAGGGTGACAAGAGAGTTTCCGGCAGAGAATGATTAGTCCCCTACCGAATACAGTGTCGATTTGGAAAAAAAATAAAAAATTAGACACGCCCCCCTCAGAGACAGAGAGAGAGAGAGAGAGAGAGGGAGGGAGCGAGCCAGGCCCATGTCCAATCTCGAAAAGCCTCTTCAGCCCTAAGTGTCAAGTTGAGGTTGCTTCTCCAATGGGTGAGGTGCATGCTGCGACTAGCCCTGCGGCATGGCATGTGCGTGACGGAAGGTGCCTGAGTCCCGCGTATCGCGAACGGTAACTGGAAAGGACGGAAGGAAAAGAAGCGAGAGGAGCATCTCTTGTATGAGGTGTCGAGGCAGAGAGCCAGAAGGGGAAGGAAACTAAGGATATGCTGAGGTTGAAGTATCACAAGAGCCGACCAGCATCGGCATCAGCATCACCACCATTAATCAGTTCACTCACCATCACCACTACCGGCATGTCCATCTCTGTCTGCCTCCATCTCCATCTCCATCATCATCATC
>JAAVUA010000121.1:0-80725 GCA_014898875.1 Fusarium miscanthi
CTCGGCCTGACATGTCAGGCCGGCCTGCAACGACGCGTCGGCAGGCCGCCCAAGAAGGACATGGTGCTTCATAAGCCCACTGAAGATATGCAGTTTGTTCAGGCGCTGTTGGACGACACGGCTTGGAATCTTGATCCGTTCTGCGGGTATACACCCGAAAGTCTCCCGTTTCCGATGGATGCGTGGCCTTCTGTGTCAGAACTTGATCCGCCTGAGCTTGAGCAACGGATCATAGTGCCTGGTATGCAGGTATTCGAGAAGCTGTCGAAACTCAATGTTGATATCCACCGGGGCTGGGAATTTGTGTCTCAGCTTGAGAATGACTTTCGGTTGAGTGCGTTTGTGTGTGAGGATCGGGAGAGGCAGAATGGGTATCAGAATATTCAGGTGGTCTTGAAGGCGGCACAGGAGTACCTTGTTGTTCTCAAAACACTGCATCGGCAGCTCGGGACACGGGCTGTGCATTGCCAAGGTCGCAAGCCACATGCAAACAGAATGATGCTAGCCTTGGAGACAAACACAGAATCTCCTGAGTCGATAGCTTCTTCATCGGGTGAAGCGACACCAACCTCCGGAAGCACTACACCCGAGCTCCCCCCAGTATTCGATTCGCCTACCATGTTTCTAATAATATCTTGCTACGTACAACTCACCAAGCATCTTGAAGTTGTACTCAGAATCATATACAACTCAATATCAGATCCACACCAGGACCTCATCGATGCCGCCCCGATGTCGTTTGCCGATGTACCTCTGATTGAGCCGTCAACCCAATTCGTCCTCTTCTCCGAGATGTTTCGCCACATCATGAGTCAAATGAATCTTCTCATTGGGCTCCCTAGTGCGTGGTCAACCCAAAGCGCTTGGACGGGTCTGTTGACCAATCAGCGGTATCGGGATATGCTGAATACTGAGCTTGGAGATGTGGATGATGGGTGGACGACGCGACCAAGCAAGTTGATGGAGATTAATAGGATAACAAAGGATATGCTGGACGAGTTCACCATGATGGGGATTTACTGAACATTTTCCAACTAGCCCTACAATTCAGGTAATAGGAGTAACTGCCTATAGAAGCAACTTCGTAGCGTAGGAGCAAGACGTAACTGTAGAATTCGGGTTCAAGGTGACGGTTCATTGGGAAAATTTATAATCTAAGTTAATCTAATCTCTTTAACGATAATTCATAGCTGAGCACTCTGGTGTTGATGTGCTTCGCCGTCCTCCTGTAGCATCGCATCAAAGTGCTGGCTCTTGTAGCCCAAATCTCATCCTTAGCCTCAACTCCTCGCAAAAGCCAAATGAAAAACATGCAAAGTCGTTATAGGGACATAGAAAAGGTGAATTCGAAGTTGTTGCTGCCACCTGCGTCAAAAACGAACGGGAAGTTCATCGCCACGTCGAGTGGAAGGCTATCGGCAACAGGACTAGATACCGTCGGCGGCGATCCTCGTCGGTTCGTCCTTGATAAAGTGTGCTCCTCGCTATTGGCCCTCTTATTTCTTCCTTTCTTAACCGGTGTCGCCAGTACCTTCCTTGGCTCTGTTGGTGGTTCAACATTCCATTCGCAAGCGAGAACACCAAACTCGACCTTCTCTGGGTTCTTGTGGGCGCTCAAGCTACTCGCTTTGGCGTATTTGACAAAGTTCTCTTGAAGCCAGGATTTGACTTGAAGAACCCGGGAGCTGATAGTCCAATCTTGCGTATCCGCTTCGAAGTAGCTTCTGTTCCCGCCTTCGAACCTGCATGTACCGGCTTTCGCTTGAATGAGGTCAGTGGCATTGTCTCAGGCCTAAGTCATCTATCGCTTACCTCTCAAGTTACTCTGAAACCCGTGGCGATCTGTGGGAGCATTGAGGTCGGATTTGCGTAGAATGAGGTAATCGACAAAGAAGAACTGCTCCAGATTGGGGAGATATTGAGCCAAGAACCTGTACAAGTGTTTCGGGTACCTGACTCTATCAGGAGTGTTGTGGATTAGGCCGCAGTTTGGACATCGCCTGGGCGATTGTTGCTCATACCATTTGTGGCAATATCTGACCGCAACCTTTCGAATTTGATCAAGGCCTGAGCAGTTCAGAACCTTGTTGAAGCGTATGCTGTCTTCGTAGACTTCGGGTGGGACGTATTCCAGATAGATGATATCTGAGGAGGAGTTCAGGCTTACGATTCGGCCAGTGTTAAGGCGGAAAGTCGTAGACCGATTGGTAAGGGACTTGGCAACAGCTGCAGCTTCATTGCATGTGACAGAAAGTTTGGTGAGCTGCTGATGGAGATTCGTGTAATAAGAGATGTCTGCTTGCGGAGTGGGGTAGAGAGGCTTGAGTGTACCGTACACCTTTGTAGTAGGGCGAGCTTCTCTTCTGACCTCGAGCGCCATAGAATCAACCTCTTCATCGTGATCTTCAGCACTTGCGTGGAGGAACAGCGGCTCTTTGAGCCACCATTTCCCAAGCCCTGTTGCCGGGTGCCAGTCGGTGTCGATTTTGAGAAAGTGCATGCCAGGAGTCTCCAGGGTAGCTTGCCATATCTGGGCACGTATCTCTGGCGGCAGGTGAGGGAAAGGCGAGAAGGTGCGGCAATCTTCAGGTATTTGGAACTTGAGAGGAGTCTCTACTGATTTCATAGGTGCCTCTGTGGAAGGCTCTGTATCCTGTGCGCCATCGTGGGCATTATCAAGGTCGTGAGCACTCATGATAGCCGTGGGCCATGAGCTTATCGTTATCTCGCGATCATGAAGGAGGGGTGTAGATTCGAAAGACGAATGATCAAAAGAGCGAAGACGACGCAACAAAAGCGATCGGCGAAGCTGGATCAAGTGAAGGGAGAGTGAAGATACAGAGTATCGATGGTGTTGCAGAAACAAAAATGATGGAGTGAAGTTGGAGAAGTAGCGAAAGCCTCATATCAGTGGCCAGTGAGTAATCGGGATCAGCGGGGAAGCAGGCAGTCGCAGCCAGTCTGCCCGTTCCCGTCAGGTTGGAGAAGGTGCTGGGTGCTGCTGTAGCATGCAAGGTTCAGGCGCCAAACAGGCAGCCCAGCGCCACAACGCAGCGCTATCAGCCCTGCCTAGGCTAGTTATCGGGGGATGATGAATGGCAAACTGACTGCAATTTGTGAAATATCATTATTACATATCTCTTGGATTGTCAAATGCATAGGTAGCTTGGCTACGCTTTGGCATATTCTGCGTTATCTCATGTCTCATAATTTGGCTTGTGTAAGGCGCTTCACCGCATTTACCTTGATGATTCAATGCTTTGCAAGATGCGCCAACCAACGCATGCCACCGCACCTTGACGGGTCATGTCGAGCTGTCAGGTGAGAACTCAATTCCATTTGATCGGCTACAATTTATTATTTCAACTAATATGGCTTAGACTATGATGTCAAATTATATTTGAGTTGAAAGCAACAGCTTGAATTGGTGCAAGGTATTGATTGTTAGTTACGCCATTTTTGAAGTCATACGTCAGATCTCAATCTATGTACGACGCGAGATCCATGGGCGGCTTTTTGTGGCACGGAAGCCATTATAATCACTAAGAGGACACTCATCTCAACCTTGCAGATATGAGGTGAGTTGGAAATATTTTTAGCTCGATAATCTATATTAAGGCAGCTCACCTACAGCTTTCCTCTTTCAAGAAGCATCTGAAGGAAGAAATGTAAGATCACAAGCTAAGAAAGAGGACGAGATAATAAGAAGCGAAGTTTGCATATTAAAGTGACAATACCAAGCATTTGGTTACATCCTACAATTTAATACCGACTCCTAGTTAACTCGAGGTAAAAAAGCACATTGCAGCGATCAATATCCAAACTTCTGCCCAACAAGCTCCTCGCTCAGCCTCCACAACTTCTCAGCCTCAATAGTATCTCGCGCCCAAGCCTTGACAGCATCAACAAAAGGATCAGCAACCCTCGCCTCCAAAAGATAAGCTCCATTGCTCGCTATCGAATATTAGCACTCATTCAATACCATTCGAATATGATATCTTACCTTTGATGTTGGGATCAAAAGCAGCGAATGCATGTGTTGCAGCACCGACTTCAACGGGAACAGGGGGGATAGGTGTCCACCCGTCAGAGTTGCCTTGTGTGCGATGAGACTTGACTGGAGATTGTTAGTTGGAAGATGCGGAAGGGTGATGGGGTGACTTACTGAAAGTGCCGAGATCAGCGTCCATGCTTACAAAGTCTAGATGTGTACCGAGGCCAGTGGTCAGGATGAGGCCGGGGTGAACACTGTAAGATTGAAGACCACGGCCCCCTAGCTTTTGAGCCAAAGATACGGAAAAGAGCATGTTTGCAGTCTTAGACTGGCCGTAGGCGCTCCATTGGTCGTAGATCTCGCCGTCCTGTTGAAGTTAGCATGTATAATATATAAGGCTGAATGACTTACACTGAAGTGAGGATCAGCGAAGCGAATAGGGCCAAGACCGTGGCCACTGCTCGAGATGTTGACAACGCGAGGTGAGTCCGAAGCGAGAATCTTATCCATGATCAAGTTCGTCAAAAGGAAATGCCCAAGATGGCAAATAGCAAACTGCAACTCATAGCCATCCACACTCTTGGTATGCGGAATAGCCATGACTCCAGCATTGTTAACAACGACATCAATGCTAGGCACATCACTCCAGCTGTTGACCTCCTCAGCAGCCTTGCGGACTGAAGCCAAAGAGCCAAGATCCACCACAAGAGAACGGGTCTTGACGGAAGGGTTGGCCTTGGTGATGGCTTCAGACATTTCTTGGAGCTTGGAGGCGTTGCGGCCTGCGAGGATGAGAAGGGATGGGGATTTGGAGGCAGTTTCTAGGATGAAGGTCGCGCCGAGACTATTAAGTGTGACACCAGTCGTGAAGATTGTTTTGCCCTTGATGATGTTGGCGTACTCGTTGACGAGGTCGTTGGTGGTGGTTGAAGCAGAGTGAGGAGACATGGTGATTGAATTTGATAGCTGATGAAAGCTCAAGTTGTGTTTTGTAGTGTATGGTTAAGTGTTTGTTCTGGATTGTGAGTGTTGATGATGATAAGTCTATTCAAGTGGGAATCTCCCACGATACTTATACAAAACGCCATTTCTAAAGTCCGAAATTGATGTCCTTGAGATTGTATGCTGCACACCAATAAATGAAGTGCTGGTGTTGCAGGACATCATGGCTGGCGTCAGCCATCAGGGCCGATGCTGACGCTTTTTCGCCAACATGTCCGAAAGGCCAATCATATTGCGAGTTGACTGAGACAACCTTCTCTTTCGGACTTTAGAGCAAGGGTATTATCGTACTGCAGGATGGCGGCAAAGGTGCAGCAATGCGTTTAAAGATCCATTTTGAGACTAGAAAGTAAATACGATGAAGGGCCCGGAGGAATCATTGAAGCCGCCGCAAACTCCGCCAATAAAGTTCACGACAGGTTTCGTTAATTGAATCGGAGATACTGGAAAATACCTGATTGCTATTACAAAAGCTCTCTCAATTCTACAGGATTCCGTACACTTTCTCAGTATATTGATGGTTTACGATACACCGTCGTGGCGTATGCCCTCACTCCAGATGGCCAGAGTAACTCCTCCAGAATGCACAATCACCAATATCTTACATGGAATTCAGAGAAATATCGCTTTTACTTCTTTCTTGATTTCGGCAATTTCTGTGGAGGAGATCTCAAGTCCCTATATGTACGGTGAAAGCAAGTCTATACCTTCTTTTGCCATGTAACACCCGGGTATCCGCCTATCCCAACGCCATCCCAAAAGTGCAAACCCCATATAGACATATATAACCTTCTCCATCTCATCTCATCTCCTCAACTCTCATCATCAGAGACAGCCTCCCACTCCTGCAATACCGTCGGTTCCTGCACCGCACCCCCCGAGGTCCCACTCAACCACGCCCTACAGGCCTCGAGGTGCGCATACTCCGCATCATCATGGCCTCTTAAGCCCTTCATCTTGACATCCGCTACTTCCAACACACTTCTCCCAGCTGCATCGCGAACGTGAACACACGCGCCGCTCTCAACAAGCTGTTTGGCAGCGAGTTTGTGACCGCAGCGAACGGCGATGTGCAGTGCTGTTTCGCCTGATCGGTTTCGAGCGTTGGCTTGTGCGCCGGCATCGATAAGTTCTCGAATGATATCGGGGCCGATTTTGTAGTCATCGTCTTCAGGCAGTTGAGCGACGAAGGCCATCAGGGGTGTGTTGCCGTGGATGTCGTAGTGGTTTGGATCGACGCCTGCATCGAGGAGGTTCTGGAGGAGAACAAGGCGAAACTGCAATCTATCGGTGCACGAGTCCGAGTTCTTGACGCTCTTGTCCCTTCTGCGCCTTCGGTCGATTGGCACACCGTTCTCGTCGAGGTAGTACTTTTGCGTGATGCTCGTTTCGCTGAGTGTAGCGGCAGCGAGACAATGGAGTCCATTGCGGCCTTGGCTATCTTCAAGTCGGGGGTTGAGTTCCGCATCGTTGATGTACTTGAGGAGTTGTGTCTCCTGGTGGATATCGTCAAAGTGCCAAGGATCAGCAATGCTAGCTTGTCGAGACATTGGTACCGGAGGGTCGACGTCCATAGCCTGTGTGCTCACTCCGCTGATACCCAGTCCAGGTTCGGGGATGGCTGAATAAGTAGGTGTTACGTTGAAGGCGTCTCTCTTCTGATAGCTAGTCGCACTGCACAGTCCGAGGAAGTGATTTCGTAGCTCAGCTGGTGTATCCCGCAATAAAAGAATGTGCGAAAAAGAACGTCCATAGCAGTCGCGGGCACTGAAGTCGAATCCCTTGTGAGCGAGTGCACCCAGCAACTGCTTCAGCAACTCCTGGTTTTGAGCCTGAAACCAGGTAGTGTGCAATACGTGAAGGAGTGTCTGGCCTGCTGTATTCTGCACATTCAGGACATAATTAGCCTCATCAGAGGTGATGGCTTGGAAGAGATAATTCGACAAGAATCGCGCAGCCATGAGATGAAGTGCTGTATGCCCGAACTGATCGCGCTCTTGGAATGAACTACCGTGGACAGCAGCGGACAAGGCATTGGTGCCAGTTTGGGTAGGGCCTTCAGCTGTGATCCAAGCCGGCTCTTCGATCTCGTGAATAGGGCGGCAGAAGCATGCTAATGTCTGATGAATCTCATTTTGTGGATAGCATGTGTAGTGCGCAAATTCGTCAATGCAGAGAAAGTTTCCAGGGAGATAATAAGGTCCCATGGGCAAATGAACTGGTGCATCGCGATCGTTGAGCCATGATGCCACACTTGGTTCTTCATCCGAGATGGGAGATAGACTGGTTCCTCGACGGTTGAGAGGCGCTGTATATCGCTTTATAAGGCGCTTTACTGTCTTGACGTACGGATGTGAATAATCATTGAGTATCTGTCGCAAACTTCCAGTGGTGCAGTCCGTCGACGTAGTCATGAATGTAGGTCGCTGTAGGAAGTTTCGAAAAGTACTGTTGTCCTCCTGGTTTTGTTGGATCTGTCTTTGGGCAGCGGAACCATTATTTGGGATAAATTGCTGCGGATATTGGTTGAAAGGCGGAACCTCGAGAGAAACTCTGGTGCCGGGGTCTCTAACAAGATGCGGCGTTGGGATAGCGTTGAGAGCGGGAATGGGTCCAGAAGCTTGAGTTGGAGATGCAATGGAATTGTGGGTTGAACTGGTACGCGTAGGAGAGAGAGCCAGCTCTTCCAATCGGCGAACCATGTCGTCTTCGGTTTTGGGATGAAGCCATCGCGGCTGTTTGTTGAGCATCGCATTGAGTGTCTTGTGGGCCGAATCTTTACTATACAACTGTTAGTATATATGTCTGCAGCGCAACATCAAGAAACACATACCCAGGGGCAGGAGTATCGGGAGATTTAGCATGAACGACCGCCATAATCTTCTCCAGAGGTAGCGTAGTATAAAGATAAAGCCGTGAGACTTTTCGTCGCGATGAAGGCGTCCATAGTGGCGGTCTTCCAGTTGTGGTATTGTTTGATCCGCTAGGCGAAGCAGATGATATCGGAACTTGAAGGTTAAACGGCGAAGCAACGTTATTGTTCATTGCGCTGAACTTTGATCACAATCAACAACAAATGGAAAAAAAAAAGGCAATCAGAGGGATTCCGATGCTGCTTTTGGCTATAATTCACGAGGCTGTCATGATGCCAATGGTTGATACGGGAGTTGCAAGCTTATAAGTCAGCTCCCTCTTAGGCCAGAGTCATAGGTCAGGTCGCTGGAGGGCAGTGGTGAAGGAAAAAGATGGCCGCAAGAACTGGCCGCGGGCCACAAATAACCTGCAGCAGACTGTGGAATGGGAGAGGTGCTGCGCCTCAGTGCTCGCAGGAGGCCTGTTCGGAAAGAGGTTGCGAGTGCTACAAATGGATGTTTGGGTGAGACAGAATGTGCTGTAAATGGACAGCTAAGGGTACCTAGCTAGAGGAGCTCAAATCCGTACGAGGTTTGAGTGCCGTGCTCCCGATGCATTGACGCTCGTGATCTGGAGATAGACGAGGGAGATAATCTAATCTGCAGCTAAGGACGCCGAGGCCATTCCCGCAGACAGCTATAATACAGGCTGATTGATAGGGCTACAGGGCTGTTACAGTTCCCACCAATTACTGCCAATACGGGGCATTTCAATAGTCTCGGCTTGAACATAGTTACGTCAAACCTCTTCATCATTTGATCAATTAAATGATCAAGTATCCAGTTCTCCCTCGCAGAACCTGAGCCGAACCTGTCAATCCAGAGGGAACCTTGGCTGCTGGCCTGGCATCAGTGGAACACATGCAGAGGCGCAGATCACGGCTGTGCTTACTGTGGCTCCAGGCACAAAGAGCCTTGCGCCACACCAACGAGGCTTTTCGGCATCACCACCAACTTCTATGCAGCAGTTCGCTATGATGCTTCTTCTCTTTTCTCAATAGCGGAGAGGAATGATGTCAATATGTTCAGAGAGAACAGAAACTTTTGGGTTTATACTGACGATGATGGAGTTGCCGAGACTGAAGAACCAACTGCCCGGCTGGGGTTGGATTGAATGAACGGACATTAGACATACAACAGATCGGATGCTTCATATACATGATAATCGAATTACTGCTGTTTTAACAGAGTTTATCGGTTTATTAGGAGTTATTCAGTTATAGAAAACGGTTCACCTTGGCATCCCTTCCCTGAAACGTCTCCCTCCAAGCACGCCATGTATGTCATCCGCCCTTGCATTCGCCGCCTCATTAGTTGAAACAGCCGCGCTCGACGTCTCTATAAGTCATCCGACCTCGAAAAAGAGATCTACCCCGCCATAAATCCAGCTGCCATTAATCAACTTAGTGGTTTAATCGTCTAGTTGTAGACGTTACCGTTTCTTTCACGACTAACTGACGGTTGAAACCTTGGAGCCATCGGTGACACCACACACACCTTGTGACAGTTGGTACGTAGACACAGGTACCTATGTCATCGTCCGAAATCTTGCGGCTGTAACGGGACAAAGGGAGGATCGAGCGATGAGACATTCTCAGGCAACTCATGGATCTTTGTTTTCTTCCCTTTGTCTTTTTCTAAAGAGCCAATCGCGGTTGTTCTCTAACCTCGAGATGTCTCTATCACACACCCCTGTAAAGTCTATGCCCTTCACAAACTTGACAGCAGTCTAAAGGGATCCTTCCATCCTCTGTCTCTCTATATGGATTCAGTATCATTCATCCTTTGTCGTTTTCACTCTTTCACCATCCTCACCGATATTCTCTCACACCGCAACTAAAAGCCACATTTTCTGTTCAAAAGACGCCATCTTCTAGAACCCTTCCTCACGCCACTATCTGCTTCCCGCATTCCAGAGCAGAGACGTGTCTCCCCTTTTTCTCCTCAACGGCCACAAGCCTTGTTCACTTTCGGGGAAAATCCCGCCTTATTTCTGTTCCCAACGACCCGGTTGAAACGGTCCCCTAATTTGCTCGCTCACCCCCCTCCTCTTTGTTCTAGCGCTGTTCCACATGATGAAGCGAAGGACATAGAGTTTGGGAAAACTTATCACATGGAGACACTAGTAACAAGAAAGGATTAAGTGGCTGCACGTGATAAACGGCTGGACTACTGAGCTTTGAGGTAAGGACATGGTATTGAAGGAGTCAATCAGTCAGTTGTTCAAGTTTTAAGTAAAGGGGCATTTGGAGAATCATAGGGGCCAAAGACTTATTAAGATATGTCTATAATTGATGATGTGGTGGTATCTTCAACAGCAAAATTACACAATATTATCCAAAAAATCGTAACCATTCTTTCTACCACTACTTGGCCGAGCCAAGATCGTCTAAATCATACTATGTACATAGTGAAGCTTATTATGTTTGTAATAAATAAACAGCAAAGGGAAAGTTTTATGTTCCATGATGCATTTACAGAAGAACGGCAAAGATACCGGCGGCAGCGACGGCCATCTCGACACCGAAGCGAGAAGCACCGGCAGTGACCTCGACAGCGGGGGCAGTGCCAGTGGGCGCGTGGTAGGGGAGAGTGGCAGAAGGCTGGCTGGGCTCAGGAGCCTTGTAGGTCTCAGTCTTAGCAGGAGGAGCAGGGTAAGCAGGGTGCTCAGGCTGCTCAGGCTTGGCGGGGTGCTCAGGCTGGGCAGGAGTCTCAGGGTGCTCGGGCTTAGGAGCAGGATACTCAGGCTGGGCGGGATGCTCAGGCTGCTCAGGCTTGGGAACGACAACGGTAGGGTAAGAAGGAATCTCCTTGGTACCGGTGGCGTAGACAGTGGTCTGCTGGACGGTCTCGGTGGTGACGGAGCCGTAAGGGCAGTTGGGAACCTCAGGACCGCACTTGGTAACGGTGTAGACCTTGGTGAGGTAGGCGGTCTTGGTGGTGTAGAGAGTGCTGTGGGCAGGAGGAGCATAACCAGTGGGCTTGGCGGGGTGCTCCTCAGTGACAGGGCAGACGGTGGTAGAGACAGGGACAGTCTCAGTGGTGACGGAACCGTAAGGGCAGTTAGGGACCTCAGGGCCGCACTTGGTGACAGTGTAGACCTTGGTGGAGTAGACAGTCTTGGTGGTGTACTCAGGAGGAGCGTAGCCGGTAGGCTTGGAGTGCTCCTCGGTGATGGGGCAGACGGTGGTGGAGATGGGGTAGCTCTTGGTGGTGACGGATCCGTAAGGGCAGTCCTTGACGGAAGGAGGGCACTTGGTGACAGTGTAGACCTCAGTAGAGTAGATGGTCTTGGTGGTGTAACCAGTAGGCTTGGGGTGCTCCTCAGTCACAGGGCAGACAGTGGTGGAAACAGCAACGGTCTCAGTGACGGTGTAAGGGCCGTGGGTTCCGTAAGGGCAGTCCGTGACGTAGTCAGGGCACTTGGAGTAGGTGTGGACAGAGGTGGTGTAGACAGTCTTGGTGGTGTAAGGGACGGTAGCCTCGGTGGTCTGGGTACCGTGGGATCCCTCAGTGGTGGAGACACCCTCAGTCTTGGTCTTGGTGTTGACAGGAGCGGTCTCAGTCTCAGTACCAGTAGGAGCGGTCTCGGTCTTAGTCTTGGTGTTGACAGGAGCAGTCTCAGTCTCGGTGCCAGTAGGAGCAGTCTCAGTCTTGGTCTCGGTGCCGGTAGGAGCAGTCTCGGTCTTGGTCTCAGTGCCGGTAGGAGCAGTCTCGGTCTTGGTCTCAGTGCCGGTAGGAGCAGTCTCAGTACCGGTGGGAGCGGTCTCAGTCTTGGTCTCGGTACCAGTAGGGGCGGTCTCAGTGCCGGTAGGAGCGGTAGCAGTCTCAGTGCCAGTGGAGAGCTCCTCGGTGGTAGAGTCACAGTCCTCCTCCTCGGTGGTGGTGTTGGTCTCAGCAGGGGCAGTGGTGGTGGAGGCAGCCTCGGTGGTGACACCGGTGGCAGTTCCGGTAGACTGAGAAGCAGTATCGGTCTCAGTCTCAGTGGTAGCAGTGTCGACCTCAGTGGTACCAGTAGTGGCAGTCTCAGCCTCGGTGGTGGCGGTCTCGGTTGTGGCAGTACCAGCCTCGGTGCTGGCAGTCTCAGTGGTAGAGACGGCGGCAGCAGTGGTGGTAGTGGGGAGAGTGCAAGTGCAGGCCTCCTCGAGAGTTTCACGGTCAGCACAAGCTGAGGGGAGATCACAGCTCCGAAGGTTGTCGCAGTATGTGGCACCGAGGGCATGGACAGCCTGGTAGCACAGGTCATCGGTATCACACTCGCAAGTCTCCGGGCTGCTGATGGCGGCAGAAGCCAGGCCAAAGGCCATGGCAATAAAGGCGACGCTCTTCATTATGTTGGAAAGAATGTACAGATTCAGTAATGAACGAATGGACTGCGGTAGAACTCTGAAGAGTTACTTATATTCCGCGAAGACTGTAATAAGAGAGAGTGACAAGAAGAGAAGTGGGAAGGAAAAGAATGCCAATGTTGGTCGGAGGATGGTGTTTATATGTAAGAAACGACCGACAGCGCCTGGTCCGTCCATTCATCCCCTACCCTGCCTCTCCCCCATCTCTCTCTCACACTCACTCTCTCCCTCTTCTCATCCTCTTGTGGGCGTGGACCGTTGGGCGTGGGTGGGTGACCCATACTCAGATTTGATAGTGTGCCTGAGCTTCGCGTTAGTTTAGGGCGCTATTGAGCAGGGCTTTACACCCATGTGAGAGATGAGCAGATGGATCTAATCCAGAACGAGAACCCTGCTCAGTGCTGTAAATAACGTCCTCTTGTGCCGTGAGCCCGGCCTTGGCCGTGGATTTGCCTGTTGGAAAAGTAACAGTCGAACAAAGTGCCTGTGGGTCAAAGAACGCTGAAAGCCGTTAGCCACTTGGGTAATGGTGCGCTGAGTCGGGTCTCCACAGGGGGTGGTCCCCTGACCCCTGACTACATCGTAGCCGGACTAACTGCCTTGGGCGCTGTTAGCGCGGTCGCTAAGAGGCAGTCGCCGAGAGCTGCGGTGGAGCGATACGATACTGGGATTAACACTCAAGGACTTTCGTCTACTTGAGCCGGGGAGACGTTTACATACCAACATTCAACCTTGTAAGGCCTAGAGCTGTATTAGCTAATAGAGATCAGTCGCTGAGCAATAGTTCGTTGTCGGATGTCGCACCAAAGAGTCCGGCTTCTTGGGTAGTCGGCCGCCATTACATCTCGTTATTTCAGCTCAAGGCTGGGCCAAATAGTTTACGATAACCTTGAATGATACGAATAACTATCTGGAGTATCCCAGCAGCTGAGGCTGATTCTTGTTTCTTAGTTTCTTTTACCAATAGGGGTAGTAGTGTCCTTCATTTCCTCCATGCAACTGTAATCGCACGATGTTAGTCATCGGCGTTTTGTATTGTTCCTCTGCTAGCCTTTATCGGCCTTTAGATTTAGCATCAAAGAAGGTTTGTTATTTTTAGTGTTCACTCTATCGTCTTCTCCAGAACAATATGGAGAATAGGAAATTAAGCAACCCATATCGGCTTTGTTAGTGAGAGGCAGTGACAGACAGTACATTACCCTACGGAGAGATAACGACCGAAGAACCACAGATTCCAAGTTTTGGCTTCTCGAATTTTCACTGATCGTCATGATGATCACCGAGATCTTTGCCCGAATCTCATCGATCGTGATGATAGCTTGGGGCTCGTAGGATCATGACCCTCAAGGACCCGAAGAAGCCGTTTTAGTGGGAGTTGTTTCCTTGTTCTGCTTCAAAGAAGCCCCTTATGGTGGCTTTTTACTCCTTTACCCTACAGATCTATCGGTTGTCCTTTATTGTTTTCTTTCTTCATTATGTATTAAGAGGATCTTTAGAACAAGAAAGGCAATAATGTTTAACTGCTGACTACTCCTTTGCCCTCTTCTAGCTCTTTCATCTTCATCAAATGCCGTTTATAGCATTACACAACCTTCACATTCTGTTTTGGTACCACACAGAATCCAAAGACGTCCATTCTCCGTGCCTGTTGATCCCTACCAATGACCATGGCAAGATCAACACCCAAAGTTCGGGTACCTGACAGCATGCAGATTTTAGCGTCCGCAATCTCCAGAGTGTGGACACCGACAAAGGAAACGCACAGAAACAAAACCAAGCGTCATGGACGGTATGTCAAGGCTTGCATCAACCCAAGGGGGAGATTAAAGAAGGATGAACCCAATTGCCACAAAAAAAAAAAACGGACATCGAAAGATCCGAATGTTGGTGGCTTGGGCTTGGGTGACACTCTGAAAGAATTGGAAGCGCTACGAGAGGGTGCAATTTGCGTCATTCGCGCTGTGGCGTCTCCTAGAGTCCAATTGGCGCCCGTGACTCACTCACCCACACTTGGACTTGGTGCTAAGCCATCGCTAGCAATTGCGCGCATGCGAGAGGGTGTGTTTTATGCATCTGCACAAGTGAGTTGTTTCTTTTTTTAGGGGTAGAATGAACGAGTCGATGCGAAAGCGTTCCTGACGGTGGCTGTCGTGCTACCGGTAGTTATAATCGTCGTATTTACGGTGGCACTGAATACTGGGGGAGCCTCTTTGACGACACGATCGATAGCCATGATCCATGATTGATAGGACCCTTTGTTTTGTCAAGTGTCAAGTTTCGACATCGTCCGGTCATTCGATTGAAACTGTTTGGCATGACTTCGGATCCATCACCGAGGTTGATTTGCAAATTCTCCAGCAATACAGCTCATCTCATTGGACCACCGACAATCCCTACTCCCTGCCCCTGAGTTGTGCTTCCCTGTTCATAAAATAATACCTTGCCGGTGATAATTGGATAAATCGCGATAACGCAAGGGACATGACCTACGAGGTGACATTTTGTAGCACAAAAGTCGAAAGGGTTCAACACGATCTGAGGAATCCTTGCTCATTACCACGCGATAGCCCAGGAACCAATTAATATCCTCGTCTTGTCGCTCTCCTCAACTGAAGCTGAGTCAACGACTTCAAGCCTCAAAATAGGTGTTCAGCGGCTGCGGGAGTGGAGAGTCATCTCCCACCGTGAGACAAGATGAGACAAAACGACACGTTTTATCGGTTGAAGCCGCATTCCAGTGAGAAATAACCTCACATCGTCCTTCTTTCTTATCGCTCTCTTTTTCCCCATATAAAGCGCAGTCCACTTTCTCGCTCTGCTTTACCAATGCTGCCCCTGTCGCCGGAGACGATTTGTGTTAGCGCACCACGCCAACGGTGATAGTTCCATGCAGGCCTGTCACTCTCAAACCGCGCGCGAGTCTACTTTTTCCCTTCTAGGCGAGCTCTTCGTTGGCCGTTGGTACTGTGTTGGTGTTGGCCTGCAGCATGGAAAAGGGGAATCCTCTTGTCATGGGATCATGCTACTGACGCAGAAGCATACAGGCATTATTTGTTAACACGTCTTGCTTGACCATGACAGTTCAGCGCATATCATCCATCTCCATAGTGACGCTGAGAATGAGTTTTCCCATCAGCCCATTATGCCTTGGCAATCCGTGCTCAGGCCCCGTCGTATAGCAAAAAAGCAATGACATCTAGTCTAAATGTCATTTTCATCCTCACTCTCGCTTTCGCACGCACGCTCTGGTGCCTTGGACATTGTCGCCACAACTGGAGCCGAGAAGGAAGCTCTGCTCGTCCCGATGATCTGCCCCAGATAGGGGAGGGGAGCCCTGTTGACCTCCAGAGGCCGAGGCCAAGCTGAAGGCAGGGATTGTAGTCGAAGCGTCGAGCTATCGAAACTTGGAATTGATAGTTTTGCAAATAGCTTATCTTGGCCAAGCTCACGTCTATTCTGGGCTTTTGCGTCGCGCTTGCAAAGCTAGTCTTTAGATTTGCGGAAATGAGGCTCCTGAGTTTGTTGTTTTGTTCAATGCGAGTGTGATGATGGTGTGGTGCTGTCAACTTGTGCTGGAGGTGGGACGTGGCCAACTCTGAGTTAAAGAAGCTATCAGTCCCAGCAGTGTTGTTGTTTTGAGTTACCCTCATTGTTGATGTTGGTCACCTTGTCAACGATATGCTATACCTTTCGAGCCTGAATCTGTTGTCCCCTGTGACTCATATTAATGTTATGCGCTGATCATCCTCAACCGATAGGCTTTCCAAACTCCAAGGCAACAGAAAGTTTATCCAACTACAACGCTGGATTAAAGGACAGGGCTAACCTTGGATCTCGACAGCCAGCTGCTCTCAAAATCTTAAATGCGTCCCCCCTTGGCTCAACTATAGATACGATTCCCTCACTCGCCCCAAGCACAGGCTGCGCTACTCGCACATATGCTACTACTGGCTTTCAAATAACCGTTCGCCCTATATCTCTCATTCGGCCAAAATGAAAGATCTTGTTCTTCCCAGTATTTCCATGGGAGACCCAGCTACACATGATGTCGCTGGTTGACTTCTGAGGCCAATTACCGCAATGCCAGATGAACAGTTCGCCCTTAGCTTACGAGCTCAAATATGAGCCTTTACGGGGATGATTAGCGGCCTGTCAAAGAGAAAATATCTTCCATGCTACAGTCGAATAGTCAGCAGCTTACAAGTCTATCTAAATGCATACCAAATATATATCTGATAAGTCCCGGCACTTGCAAATAGGGCTGCAGACCATTGGAATGTAAACCCTCGATTGCCGATGCACTGGAATGTTGATGGAGATCAAGGTTTAAGGCTTCAGCGGGGGCTTAGCGAGGCTCTGCATTGGCGCCATAACAGCTTCCAGAATGATTCTGAAGCCTTATCAATTATCCGATATTTTTGTATTGTCTAAGATTGGCCCAGGTACTGGGCATAGATGACACCGACGCGAGACAATATACTGGAAACTTGGTATCAAATAACATTCCCGGCTTTTTTTATTTAGACAGAAGTAATAAAGAAATCACCTTTTTAACTTTTTGAACTGCAGGCTTAGTAATCTGGTTGCCTCTCCTTATACCACACCTCCACGTCCTCCTACACTGAACTTTTGTGCCTCAATAATACTGTCCTTGATAGCCGGTAACTCCCTGCCCTTCTTACTTGGCCATGGCAGGAAACCTGTTTCAGCAAGGTATCTCAAGAAGCGACCAACACATTCCCTATCAATGCCCTCTCCCGTACTTTTATCAATACCTGTCCACCGGTCTGCATCAGCCTTGAGGATAGCAACAGCATTGCGGTCATTAAGTTCTGGTGCGCGAGTGGTTGAAGGCAGATCAGTTATTGCCATATGGAAAAGAGGCATCAAAGCGCTTTGTTCCTCGTCTTTCTGGACAGGACCTGCTGAAACAAAGGCCTCAAGCTGGGCCTTCCAGTCGTCGTAATCTACTTCATTGACATCATAGCCATAGTAGCTCAGAATCGAGAGATACTCGTTCATACGCAGACGAGGATGGGCAGTGACGTGAACAACGTGGACACCGACATCGTTGCTGTTGCTGCTTTCAGTTTTGGCCAGGAGAGGGTTTAAGCTGGCTGCAACGGCGACAGTAGAGACGTGGCCTACGGGCACGGCGTTTATCGTGTTGATGATATACGGGCGGCTAGACAGCTGGATGCAGCCTTTCAAAATTCTGACCAAAAAGTCGTCGTTATTGACGACACCTGTAGTAGCGTCTCCAAGGATATATCCAGGTCGGACAACAGAGCCGAGGAGACCTCGTCTGCCAGCCTCGCGGACGAGTTGCTCAGATACCTGTGGCGTGTGAGAATGAATGCTACTCAAGAGAAAGGTTTATGGCGGTTACTTACCCATTTGGACTGGCCGTATCCAGTGCCGAGACCGGTGCGACTGCCCATCATGTCATCTGCCTCCATGACAGCGCCTTGTCCAGTGCTGGTCTGCTCGTGTGATAGGTTGATGTAGTGATCTGTGTCTAGGACGCTTGTTGAGCTAATGAACGTGAAAGTCTTAGGCTTGCCCTGGTTACAGAGTCGCATGGCATCAATTGTTGAGAGGACGTTGGCTCGCTCAAGATGCTTATACTGCTTTACCCAGTGGACGAGGGCGCCGTTGTGGATAACCACATCGGCAGAGTCACTGAGCATCTCCCATGTATCGTTGTCAAGCCCAAGGCGCGGCTGTGTTAGGTCACCAATAACTGCAGTCAGCCTAGTGGCCCAAGAGTCCTGCCATACGCCGTATCCGCGAAGTGACCGCTGAAGCCGCTCGAGGGCGGCTTGGGCGCTGTTTGTTCCACGAACATGGGCGATGACGTGTATGTTCTGACGCTCAAGCAAGTCCTTGACGATATAAGAGCCTAGGAAGCCCGTGGCGCCAGTCACAAAAACAGTCGTCTTCGTTGCCGGTGTGAATGTCGCAGGGTCCGCCGTCTGATACTTGGCATCAAGGCTAGCGAGCAGCTTATCGAATGAATTGGCATATGCAGCCTTATCGTCCTCTGCTGCGTCCGGATCGTCTTTGCCCTCACGCTGGCGGTCAATATGTGCGCTAAGAGCCCCCAGGGATGAATTCGAGTACAGTGAGTTGATAAGCAGGTTGACCCCCATGTGTTTGCGGGTATTGAGAATAAGCTGCTGGGCCAGCAGACTGTGCCCACCACTTTCGAAGAAATCAGACTCAGGCTGTAAGGTCTTGGCATTCAAACCATTGATGAGAGTTGCCCACTGCTCCGCTACCTCCTTTTCGGTGTTGCTGAGCGTTTCCCATCGCTTCAAATCCTCCTCTGAAGCCTCCTCTGAGATCAGGGCAGCGTCTGGGAATGGCAGGTTTGGACTGTCAATCTTGCCGTTAGGGTTCAGAGGCATCTTCTGTAGGAAGATGAAGTATGTCGGGACAGCCTGGATTGGCAATCTAGACTTGAGATGGTCCCGAATCTCCGTTTGCAATGGACGGTAGCGCTTGGAATACACCGTGACGGCTCCGATCTCGGTACCTTGCTGCTCAGTATCTTCCAAGCCGTGTTCTGCTAGCCACTTGATCCACTCTTGGTGCTCAGGCACAATGTAGCTAACCAGTGTTGGCTCTTCGTTCTGATCTCTTCGAAGGAGCGTCTTGCACTCGCGGACTAAACGGTGTCCCTTCAAGTTGGTGTCGATCTCATTAAGCTCAATGCGAAAGCCACGAACTTTGACTTGATCATCAGCTCTGCCTGTGATTGCGCAATCACCAGACTCGTCCAAGTAATATCCCAAGTCGCCAGTTCTGTAGATCCTGTCTCGCGGGCCTTTGTAATACTTTCTCCAGGGCTCGTTGGCTTGATCAGCAACCTTGTTATCCGCCTCTACCCACTTTTGGTTGTCGACGAACCAGTTGTCGAGGAACTTTTCCTTGGTTTTCTCTGGGTCATTCAGATATCCGTAAAGGGAATTGTTAGCATGGCTCTATCAGAAAAGGAAAGGAAAGACTTATCTCGGCCAAGCCTGCTGATCTCAACATAATCTCACCGACCTCGCCGATGCCACAAAGCTTGGTTGGATCCTCCCGGTTGACAACGAGGAGCTGGACGTTCTCGATGCCCCGTCCAGCAGGAACAATATCGCCAAAGTTATCAAATGCATTCGGATCTTCGGCGTGGCTCTTGATGTGGTAGTATGATACGCTGCGGCTCGTCTCAGTGGTACCATACGCGGCGCAGATCTCAGCGTTGGGCGCCAGCTTGCGGAGCGCAGCACAATCTTTCTTGGTCAGGATGTCACCAACGTAGAGAACCCACTTCAATGAAGGGAACTCTACCTTGGCGCCGCCGCACAAGATTTGGCCCATGGCAGGCGTCAAATGGACCGCGTTGGGTTTATGATCGCGGAACCACTCAGCTAATCTCTCGTGGGCGATGTTCTCACGAGCAGGGATAATTAGCTCCCCGCCCATGAAAATCGGACTGAAGATGTCTCGCTGAATAGGGTCATGGCTTATACCACTGTCGTTGGTTAGCAGAGCTGTGATGGACATCATCATTGATAAGCTTTACCTTAGACAAGCGAACTTGGTGTCTGAGGTCCACTTGAAAGTTTTGGCCATCCACGGGAAGTACTTGACTAAGCTGTAATGTCTGCCCATGACGCCCCTGGAAATAGTTAGCAATATTCGAAACCTTGAGGGTTGCTGGATCTAGTACTTGGGTGTGGATGTTGTACCACTGGTAAAGCTCAGAATACTGATTGAGTCTGGACCCACAAGAACATTGGGAGGTGCTGATGCTTTGCTTTCAGCGTCAATGAAGACATCCTTCCCGTCAACCTGGCCACCGGTAAGGTGTCCATCATCACTCATCCGCAGCTCTGGTATTTGTATCTTAAGGGACAGCTCCTCGTCCACATAATTCTGGACACGCGGCGCGAAAGGACCATTCTCGTCCCTGGCCTTGCCAATCGTGATCAAGGCCTTGGGCTTTGAGACTTCCAGGTAGATCTGCTGTCTCGCCGGGGGGTATGCCGGGTCGAGGACGGTGATTGTGGCACCGGCAGCAAGAGTTCCCATGAAGGCGATAATGAGTTCGACGGAACGGTAGGCAAAGATCATAACGACATCGCCATGACCGATGCCAGCTTCATGGAGCTGGTTAGCCAAGACATTGGACGCCTCATAGATCTGCTTGTAATTGAAACTCCTCTCAGGCGTGGTGGAGGAGGCCGTTTCCGTGACGCACGGCGCGTCGGGGTTCTTTAAAGCATTCTTGTGGAATATCTCGTGGATGGCACCGATGTAGCTCCAGTCGAGCTCGGTGGTGGGATCGGGAAGCCCCATTGCGGCACCGGTGTAGCAAAATTTATGCAGAGAAAGTGAGGCAATCCTGGAGCATAGTCCGAGCTGGTATTCTGGAAAGAGTCGTGGTTTTTACGACGAAAGAACAATCACAACTAATATACGGGCGAGATAATAGTTGAAGATGTGTCATAGGAAGATTCTGCCCCTCCCCTCCGATCTTCGGGGACATCCATGTTTCCTCATTACCCCGCCAGTAGCTGCATTCCATGGTAGCAGTGCCGGTGCTGGCTGTCCCGGGGAAAAGATAATCCAGCAGGGGCAGCGATAATTGTGCAATCGCAGCTGTTAACGTCATTGGCTGGCTACCCTGAGGTCCATGAGAGCCTCTTCCGAGGTTACCACTGACCCAGTAAATCTATAAAGTTAGGCTAGTCAAAATCCTTGTGCGGTACTTCTCTATTCCAAAAATGATCTTTTGTCGAAATTGCAAGTTGGTAAATGTCTGAGAGGTTGGCAATTGGCCGCTACAAGATGATATTCAGCCAGGCTTTGACTACCAAGGGTGCGTTTAGTTTCATGGCGGCCGTTATGAACTTGTCAGCATCGTGATAACTGCCTCCCTCGTAGACTCTATGTTTCTCACCGAATCCGCCCTGAAACGTGCAGCAAAATGTTTGGGAAGGCCTCCAATAAGATAAGAAGACAGGGAACTGCAAGCCAACTGAATTAATTGGACAATCTGACCTTTCATTGATGACAGCCGTCCTGGGTTGGAGCTGTGGCGCAGCTATACTGCGCTGTTCATCCCACTTAATGATCATCAGTGGAAACATGCTGAAAAGCGCTCAACTCAGGGCCTTTCATCATCCGCGAAGACAATACGACATACTATCTGCAAGTTACCGCAAATGAGTACCAAAACTCTCACCAAAGTACTTCTCTCAATACGTTATCTTTGGGGGCCGACTGATTGGTCCACTACCTTGGCTACCTCTGTGGCTGATGTCATCAGGGGTGGTTCCCAGTGATTTGAGTGTTGCGCAAATGCGAGCGTCTGAAATGGGTCCCATTTCCGCCAAACCCTGAGTTATTCAACTTTTCTCAACTGTCCGCGGCGCAGTCCCGTTTCAGTTTGCTTTTTTGCCACCGTCCAATTGAGGCTTTTACGGTGGTGTTGATGGGCTGGCGGTTGATTTTGTTGCCTCTACGCTTCTGCGCGACCGTGGCTTGTCGGTTTGGATGGGGGCCGTTTTGGGGGGATCGCGGATGCTGGAGTTGAGACGTTGATGATGGTGGTTTTTCCAGTTTGAGGCTGCTCAAAGTTCTTTTCTGCGTGTTTGCGATTGAAGGGGTACCTTTTTTTTAATTTAAATAGAAGGAGTTTTCCTTCCTGAAGTAGAGATTTTGATATCATCATCAATACATTGACTGTCTTGCGCCCACCTATCACTGCAACTCAAGCTTATAGCAACCATACAACCAACCAATCAGTATACTTCTGAACCAACAGAACAAACCAACATGCCGTCTTCAACTGCCAACCAGTAAGTTACTGATCGCTAACATGTCAAAACTGATCCACTAACAGTCATTTCTCAGATCCTACAACTCCGTCTACAGCAACCCCTCTGGGAGCTCGACTTACACTGGCGGCCAGGGCCAGGGCACCTCCACCAGCCACATGCTTAACCGGTGGGCCACCAACCAAGACCACACAGAACGGTTCTACGTCACGGGTCAAAGTACTGGCCACGGTGTGTGGGATGGAATGAATAAGACTATGGCTTTCGAGGGAGATTTTAACGCAAAGAAATGAGCATATCAATGGATATGTATGTGCTGTAATGAAGGATCGGGAGGGTTGTGGCTGTGAACTTTAGCGTGGCGTTGGGGATAGAATTGGAGTCTTCAAGTCGTTTCCTTCTGGGCATTGTATAACAGAATCGGCAGTTCAACTCTGATAGAATATCATTATACTCAATCAAATTTGCTTCTATTCATCACATGGATATCTAACTTTCTCATTCTCATATGGGATGACCAAGGAGGTAGTGCCTAAGGTTAGTTAACAAGTCCTACGGACTACGGAGTCCTTTCCTTCGGATTATCGAGTGAACCAATCCTGGATATCTTTGCTGACTGCGGCCTAATATTCCTCCTCGCCTCTTACAACGTGCGACGATCAATCTTTCCATCATGTTGTATTAATTTGGAGTTCGCGTTGATGAGCATCAGCCATCTCTGCAACCTAAACAATTTGATCATTTCCACTCATACCTTTGACTCTGTCAAGCAACATGTCTGAGGAGCGGTCGTCATCGCCTGAAGGCAGTGACATTGTGGTCATTGGTAAAGACGACACCAGCAATTATAATTCGGGGAACATCTTACCGCAATCTGAAGCTACTGTTGCCCATATTCACGAGTGGCTGCGACCTACAGAATACGGTATCGAGAGTAGTGAATATCGCAGACATTTGGCGTTCCATCTCGAAGGCACTGGAGAATGGATTCACAGATCAGAGAACTACCTCAAATGGCATGAGAGCCAAGAAGATGGCCTCTTGTGGATCAAAGGTGTTCCAGGCTCCGGAAAGTCTGTCGTTGCAGCCAGCATGATTCGCAAACTCTCTCAAGAAGAAATCCCAGTTCTTTACTTCTTCTTTCGGCAGATTGTTGATGCCAACCATCGACCCATCAATCTTCTCAGAGACTGGTTAGATCAGATCCTCGTCTACTGTCCTCCATTGCAGGCATCTCTAAAGGCTTATGTTGATGAGTGCCGGGACCTGGAGAGCATATCTGTTGACGAGCTATGGAGACACCTGAGGACAGCCTTGGCATCCATACCACGAATTTATTGTGTGGCAGACGCTTTGGACGAAATGGACCACGGGAACAGCGAATTTATCAATCAACTGGCTGAACTCGGAGACTGGAAGCCTTCATCTGTGAAGGTGTTGTTAACCAGCCGTCCCACTTCCAGCGTCGAGGCCGCAATGAGAGGCACGAGATTTCTTCACATCAGAATGGACGAGAAGGCTGTGGATGTTGATATTTCTACTTACGTACGATACTGTCTATCCGGCACATCTCTTTCTGAGCGCGATCAACAGCTTGTCAAGGAAGCGGTACCTGGCCGAGCCAATGGTCTGTTCCTCTACGCTAAATTGGCCATGAAATCATTTCTAGAGCCAGAAGCCGACATTCATGAGACGATCCGCAAGCTTCCTCTTGATTTGGACGCTATGTACATCGGTATTCTACGAGAACATGCTCGGAGGTCAGGAATTTCAGAGAACACACAGGTAATGATCCTGCAATGGGTGACCCACGCGACTCGTCCTCTTCGACTGCTAGAGCTTGCCGACATGTTCAAGACAGTCGAGGGAAGCAGATTTCCAAATAGCCTAAAGGAGAACAAGGATCTAGTTCGGGCTGCCTGTGGCCCTCTGATCGAGGTCTTACCAGATGAGACTGTGAGCGTCGTGCACCATTCACTTACCGAGGTTTTGGTCGGGACATCAAGAACATTACATACCCCTGTTTATCCCGTATTGGACTCTTCGCCAACACACTACGATCTTGCTCTTGCTTGCCTCCGATATCTTTGCGCCGGCTGCCTTCAAAATGAACCTCTTACTCCGTCAGAAACTCCCAACAGCGGACGCAACCGCAATGTGGAATTTCCGTTCGCAGCGTATGCTATAGAGAATTGGCACCTGCATGCTGCAGAATCTGGGTGGGCTTGCTTGCCTAATGACTTGTTGTATCAACAAATTGAATTGTTCATGGGCCATAAGGAGACGCGAAACAATTGGCTGAAAACATACTTGGATACCCCTGAAAGTATGAGTTTTGAAGACGATATAACCTCCATATCAGATCTTCATGTCGCCGCATTGTGCGGTCTCAAAGCGTGCATCCCGGCCCTCATCGATCGTCTGGGCCAGAAGAGTATAGACGAACAAGACTCGAGAAAAAGAAACCCGGTGTTGTGGGCTGCTTTAAGCGGGCACGCGGATATCATTGAGCTGCTTCTAAGCCATGGGGCATCACCTGATACTTGTGACTTTGATGGCTACCAGGCATTACATGTAGCTGCGAGGAGGGATAAAGCACAGGTTGTTCAGCTACTCATTGAAAAAGGAATAGCTCCTACAGTCCCACGTTTCCAGAAAGACACCGACCCAGCCAGAAAGTACGCAGATACACCATTATCTTATATAGCATCATACGGCCATGTCAAGAGTTTGGAAGCAATGCTTCCATTTTTGAACACTGCTGAGAAACGATCTGCTTTGCGCATTGCCATTAAGAACAGGCAGCCACAGTTCGTCAAACGAGTCCTTCAGGAGCCTGATGTCAATCCGAATGATATTACTGGATTCGAGACACCCATCTTTCTCGCTGCTAGAACAGGCTGTGTTGAAACAATCGAGGTATTGGTGAATGCTGGTGCAGATGCTTCTGTTCCTTGCAGGGTGGAGGCTGGTGCCTGGGACCAACAGCAGAATGTATTGGAACGTCCCTGGTCGACCCCTCTGATAGAGCTCTGTGAGCCACAGTCTCAATTCATATGTCGGCCATATACATCTTCCCACTACATGACGGATCTGGACTGTTCAGATTTTGACCGCGCCTTGGCAATACTCATCCAAGCTGGCGCAGACGTCAACGAGAAAGATTCTCTGGGTCGTGCTCCCATACACTCAGTGCAGTTTTCTCACAAGTTAAGACGTCTACTGGCAGCGGGCGCTGATCCAAATGCTGAGACAAAGGATGGGAAGACCGCACTGCATTGCCTGCCAAAGAAAGGTGATGAGGAATACCTTAAGCTCCTGTTGAAAGATGAGAATGTGGACATCAACAAAAGGGAGCACTGCAAAGGCAGGACACCTCTTCTTGCTGCCATTTATCATGATTCGGGCCTTACTTCACAAATGCTGAAATATAGGCCCGATGTTAATGTTACTGATTTCGAAGGGAATGGCCCTCTCCATTACGTATTCTCTCATTATAATAGACTGACTTCGCCCGAGAACTCTGGAGATGAGAATGGGGAGTGCACTCTGCCAGCAGTGCTGAGAACACTTCTAGAAGCTGGCTCGGACCCGAAACTGACAAATATTGATGGAGAAACGCCCTTACATATTCTTGTCGCCAAGGGGTTCAACTATCAAGACGAATGTCTGCGTATACTACTCGAATATGAAGTTGAGATCGATGCCAGAGACATCAGAGGTCGGACACCCTTGTTTCGGGCCGTGGGGAGATTTCCAAAGCAACCTATGGCAACCGATATTCTTGAGACTTTTATCAAGGCTTCGGCAAGTCTGAATGTTCGCGATAATTACGGGCGAACCCTTCTTCACGAAGCGATCCACAGCATTAAGGACCTTGACCATGCACGTGGAAGACTCACCGAGATATACCAATACCTCTTTGACGCTGGTGTGTCACCTTGTGCCGTGGACCTGCACGGCAACACTCTATGCCACGAGCTGGTTCTAGTCCCAAATGCAATAAGGCTATCAGGCAAAGGAGAAATATTCCTTTCACTTTTAGAAAGCGCGGGGTTGGATGTAAACAAACCCAACTATGCTGGCACGACACCTTTGCATCTAGCTTGCCGTATGCGTCTGGACGGAAACCACGGGGTCAATTACCATGCAAAAGATTGCTTGAGATGGCTTCTCAATCATTCATCCAACGTCAACGCGTCAGATACCCAAGGGTTGAGGGCCATCCACTTCGCCGCCTCCACAAACACTTACACTGTCGACCGCTTGTTGAACGCCAGCGCAGATCCATTTGTTACCACAAACCAAGGCATGAATGCTCTGCATATCGCTGCGAGGTGTAAGAGAAGTAATAGCCTTGGCCTTCTACTCCAGCGCATGCACGAACTAAATCCCGACGCCACGAGAGTGGCCCTCGACCAGAAGGATATTTTTCAATACACCCCGTTGCATTACGCCAGTCGCTCTGGGATCATCGAGTCTGTGAAACTCCTAATAGAAGCAGGGGCCGATGTCAATCCAACCTTTGATAAGCTCCGAGGGACATGCAGCCCTGAACCTTGGTTCCCTCCAATTCTCCAGTGTGTATTCTTTGAGCGTGAGCAACGTCTTTGGAGGCGCGGGTCAGTCGAGAAAATACCCCGTGATGATGAGCTTCCCTTTCACCAGTTGGACGATCCCAACACAATTATCGCGGCTGGTTACACTGTCGAGAATAAGGAAAGGCACTTTGATGAGATTGTATCGGGGCCTCACCTTGACTTACTCGATCCAGTGTATGAGGCCTCGCGATATGATGAGATCATCAACGATTTGCTTGATGCAGGAGCAGATGTGTTTCTGGGTTCCCACGGCCCAAGGTCGGCTCTTTACCGTGCGATGCTTTTTGCATCAGACGAGTGGCAAGATTACATTACGAACCTCCTCTGGAACTGCCAGGAGAAAGCTGGGCATATTGAACTCGCAACTCCTCTTCATATCGGAATATCGAGAAGCAAAGCTCTTCGTCAAACAGAGGTTGCGGTATTAGTTGATTCATTCATCCCACGTGCAAAAGATACAAAATGGGAGAGAGTGGCACGATTACTGTCGGACCGCCACTTCGCTTTGGTGACGCAACTGCACAAAGCTGGTGCGGACTATACTGCTGTCGATGCTGATGGTGTGTCAATCCTTTCGCGGCTCGTCGAATACGGGTACTACGAATTGGTCGATAACTGCTGCTCTTCAGAAGAGGCAGCAAGGTTTGATGATGCTCAATGGCTATCGCAACAAGCCTCGGAAGAGCTCGAGCCTCTGCTTGTGACGGCTTGTCGACGCTCTTCTCCCAATATGGAAACCATTCGCGTCTTGGTAGAGAAAAAGGGGGTCAACATAAACGCACGAGGTCGTCACGGTCTTACTGCTCTTCATGTTCTAGTCACTGGCAAGGAATGGTGGCAAGTCTTTCACGCCATGCCATACTTGATCTCTAAAGGGGCAAATATGGAAGCTCGAGACAAGATGGGACGCACCCCGCTGCTTTATTCTTTCGCGAAATGGGGTGCCTTCCGGACTACGGCAATGAAGTCGCTGATCGAAAAAGGCGCTGACGTGAATGTCGTCGATTCCGAGGGGAATGGATGCTTGAACAAAGCAGCGCACCAAGAAGAGTTCATTCGGCTCTTAGTCGACCATGGAGCAGAAGTCAGTCCAACCACTATCCTTTCTGCGATTGAGTCCAAACACCCCAATATATTGAGAATTCTGTTGTCTAGCGAAAAGTCTTCGGCCCTGGCGGCGTCTTGGGAGATGACATTAGAGTACGCAAAGCGGCTGGGTCCAGATACAAGCCCTCGGGAAGCCCGGATGATACGTCAAGGCCACCCTTTGCTCTTGGCAAGCTCCGCATTGAGTACACTTCGGGACGGCGTCGAATTTGATCGTGATACTGCTGCCAGACACATGATGGAAGCTCTACTAGGAGCTGGCTTCAGTCCATATGCCAATTGCCTAGTCATCGTTGAAAAGGTTCGGTTGCCCAACAGACCTTCCTTGCCAATGGCTATAGCGACCCATGCATGGCACAAGAAGGATTCTGCAGTTGAGCTTATCCCCTATGCCAAAAGTCCTCACATTTTCAGACCGCCCTTTATGGCTGAAAGGGTAGTTGTGCACGAAATCTTAAAAGGAAAACGTGTCTATGGGCCGATCTTGGAGTCAGCGGATCTTGATTTGGAGTTCCGTGATCAGTCTGGGGAAACTCTCCTCTTGGCTGCTTGTGAGCGAGTTTCAAGCAGGGGTCGTCAGGGCGCTAAAGAAGACTATTTGCCTCTACGACTGCTGCTCGACAAAGGGGCAGATGCCTTTGCGGTGGACAACTTCGGCAGAAACGCATTGCATATTAGACTCGGATCTCGAGCTCTGAACGACGATAAGTTGGAAGGACTCAAGGATCTAGGGGCCGCTGTACCGGCTTTGATCAACCAGACTGACGCTGATGGTTACCGGCCACTTCATTACGGCCTAGCCGCGCTGGCGCATGGCGAGTTTGACCAAACTGAGCCCGACTGGCTCGACTATATCATAACACAGGGTGCGGATATGCTTGCCACTGATGACATTGGAAATAATGCGCTCCATTACCTTGCCCCTGGCGTCTTTGGATGCCTCTGCTATGATGGAAGCCACACTCGAGATCCTTTTGAGCGCTTCTTGAAGTTGGGACTGGATATCAATGCGCGAAACAATGCTGGTCAGACGCCAGCTTTCTTCTTTGCCATGAGAGGCTATGATGACGATGATGTGGACGAGGTGGTGAGTTGGTTGGATGAATGGGGGGTGGATTGGCAAGCGAGAGACGATAAGAGGAGAACTATTCTTCATGAAATGGCAGACGAGAAGGAGTATTTGTTCAAGGCTATTATGGACAAGGGGGTTGATCCTTTGGAAGAGGATGTTGATGGGCGGTCTACTTTGGATTTAGTGACGGCTTATGATAATGAGAATGTCCTGAAGTTGTTCGATCGGGATGCTAAGGATGGTAGGGAATGAGGGGTCTATGATAGCAAGATGCTGCCACACTGATGATCTATGGTCTATCAGAATCTGTTTTATAAAGCCTTATGATAGTTATTCAACGTAAGATGAGCTTCAAACATGAGTCGGGCTACAAATTATGGTGCTCTGGTTTTGTGAATAGCATCAACGACGTCACCATGGACAACTGAACCAATCACGTTGATTCAATATCCAAATCAGGAAAGTTTCTCAACACCAATTGACCTCGGGAAAGAGTGGTAGAATCTGACGTTCGTGTGAGTTGACAAAGTCATGATCTCATCTACAATAAGGTACTTTCTTGCGACAGTATTACGCTGAAAGACAAATCAAATGCTGGTATCAGCAGTAAGTTCCTTATCGGAGATAAGAAAGAAACGCAAGGTCAAGCTTGGCTGAACAGGGATATAACGTTAGTTCTGGTGGTTCAGTGTCGGCTCAAGGCGGTAAAATCGGCGATTGATCTGAGATGCGCCTATCAGGGCTGCATGATACAGGCTGGATGCATGCCCAAGTGGCTGCCAGACAGAAGAGGAAATACTGAGGAAAATTCTGTTTATGAAGGCATTGAAAACATTGATATCCTCAAGAATCTTCCATTCACCTGAATATCATCTTCATGAGACTGACTATACAGTGCATCCGTATGACGTCGAACTACGGATAGAACGCACTGTCGCGAACTTGATTAACCTCCGAGACCGAGTCAAGCAGGGGCAAGGAGAAGAGACATTGCTTATCGTGCAATATCCATTGGCTGGCCCGGTAAGGAAATAAACAAGCACGCAAGAAAAAACCTGTCTTTGTCTTATCCAACCAATGCCGTGGACACGTTGGCGAGCAACGGTTAGTTACTGGTGGGTCTGCCCGAGGAATTCTCGGGGAGCCCAGCGTGTGTGAGAGAGTTCACAAACATCTGGTACTTTCTTTCATTTTGGAAGCGTAAGATGAAGAGATTTATAAAACTCACTGATGTCTAGGTCTTGGCGGAGTATGAGAAAATGTCAGTCATTTATCAGGTTACATGTTGCAAGTCATGAGATAGCTTTTGGTGATTATGTACCACCAAAAGAGCGGTCTTTTGGAATAACGTCACTGGCCAGCTTTGCTTTTGCTTCTGGGAGGCTAAACAGGGGGAGATTCCCCAATTTCTACTGCTACCCCGGGTCTTGTATTCGAGATCTGTTCAGCTGTTGGCTGCTGTGAGCCAGTGGATAGTCATGATATGGGGCATCATGAGCGTGAAAACCAGGCTCTGGCCTTTGTTACCTAACGGACACAAATTGCGTAGCATCTCCCCTTGGCCCGGTCCGTGCATTCGCCGGCGCCGATTATCCGAGTCTTCCCGAGCTCTAAAAAAATGGCAAAGGAGGCATTATTTTCCCTCCCCAGTTGCTCCGCCGCGGGACCCAAGAAAAAAAAAAGTCACTCAAAACACCAGAAGCTCTCCCTCCCTCTTCTTCTCCTTCACTCCACCATCTGTCAATCTCCCCTCAGTCTTTTTTCGTCTGATCCATAACCCCCGTCATTCACAATGGCTGCCTCTACCGGTTCCGCAAAGGTCGACGCCGTCGTCCAGAACATCAAGGCTGAGACCCCCGAGAAGAAGACTGGTCTTGCTCTCTACTCCCGATTCGCCCTTGCCGGTGCTGTCTGCTGTTCCGTCACCCACGGTGGTCTCACCCCCGTCGATGTGTATGTTTGAATCGCCTCTGCGCTGAGTTTCTCGTCGTCAATTGCTTGAGAGGGTTGTGCGGTTTTGTCTCGGAGAAACTCAATTCGGGCCCGAGATGGACACTTTTCAGTACTGCAGACCTTGATAGCCATGATGGAGAAGCAAAAGCGCACCAACCAAACCGGAAGAACATGCTTACTGACACTGAGATCACAGCGTCAAGACCCGTATCCAGCTCGACCCCGCTACCTACAACCGCGGTCTCATCGGTGGTTTCCGCCAGGTTGTCCAGAATGAGGGTGCTGGTGCCCTCCTCACTGGTGTCGGCCCTACCTTCGCCGGTTACTTCCTCCAGGGTGCTCTGAAGTTCGGTGGTTACGAGTTCTTCAAGCAGCAGTGGATTGACGCTCTCGGCTACGAGACCGCCTCCAAGAACCGAACTGCTGTCTACCTTGCCTCTTCCGCCACTGCTGAGTTCTTCGCCGATATCGCCCTCTGCCCTCTTGAGGCCACCCGTATCCGTCTCGTCTCTGAGCCCACCTACGCCAGCGGTCTCGTCTCTGGCTTCGGCAAGATTGTCAAGAACGAGGGTGTCGGTGCTCTCTACGCCGGATTCGGACCCATTCTCTTCAAGCAGTGAGTATTCCCGCTGGCATACCGCTCAGTTGAGTTTCAGCAGACTGACTTTTCGTCTTAGGATCCCTTACACCATGGCCAAGTTCGTTGTCTACGAGAAGGTCTCCGAGGCCGTCTTCCGCAAGTTCCCCAAGAAGGACCTCTCCGACGGTATGCAGACCGTTGCCAACCTTGGCTCTGGTCTGATTGCCGGTTTCGCCGCCGCCATTGTTTCTCAGCCCGCCGACACCATGCTTTCCAAGATCAACAAGACCCAGGGTCTCCCCGGTGAGGGCACTGTCTCTCGTCTCATCAAGATCGGTAAGGAGCTCGGTCTCCGTGGCTCTTACTCCGGTATTGGTGCCCGTCTCTTCATGGTCGGTACCCTCACTGCCGGTCAGTTCGCCATCTACGGTGATCTCAAGAAGGGTAAGTTTTCCTACATTTTCAACTCCCCTGAACCTGACTAACAGCGCGATTAGCAATGGGCGCCACTGGTGGTGTAGAAATCGCCGCTTAAATATGTTTAAAGACATCTCGAACGATTCGCAGAGTGGGAGAGGTGATATGAGAAGTCTGGGGAGTGTGGCCCAAGTATTGCCCAAGAGCTGGGCCTACTTGTAACAACAGCTGCTGTTAATGCCAAAACAGCTTAGCAGGAGCTTACGGACGACGTCCAGATTTGCTCTCGCTGTCTGGGAAACAAAAAGTGATCTTTTGGTGGATGGGGGATGCTCGTGTTAGACTCATGTTTGCCTATGATACCTTTCCGCATTAATGGGCAGCAGACGGGTGATACCCCGCCGAAGGGTTGTATAATAGTCTCTTTTTACGCTGAAATCATAGACTGGGAGTTTGTGGACTCTTATATCTACTTGTTTTGTTCATCATGGCTGTGATATGTGAAGCTATTCGCAACCGGCACCAACGGCGCCTTGGGGCCAATTGAAGACAATGATGTTAGTTGAGCAGTCTAGTATCTAGGAAGAACTTATCAGAGGGCTGTTCAGACACAAATTTCATTTTCGCCTTGAATCGACAATGTCCATCATGGCATGTTGTTGTAGTAAGGCTGAGCATCAGGCTACCGCACCTTCCATCTCCTCACATCATGTTAACCCATGAGAGCCCCACGTGCCTATTTATACCTTATCCGAAAATAGAAATACCACATGATTTGATTAACGATGATTAATGCCTTCGTCTTGAGATCGTTGTGTAGGGTTGGGCAAACCTCTCGCTGAGCACTCTCTCAGCTCATCGAAGGCCAATCACGATTAGATCTCCGTCAGCATCACCTAAACTTAGGATGAGTTTGGGTAGAATATAAAACTCATCATAAGGAACCCCTAAGAGTTTAGTAGTTTAGGTAAACTTTGAATATATGAGTTCTCAGCCTTGAAGAGTTGCTTAATATTATGGTGCAACACTGATGCGGGACATCAGAGTAGCCATACAGTAGCATTAGTCCTCTAAATGAAATCAACAAACTTGCATATAATAAGACTATCTCAGCTCAAGCTTTCTTCTTTCAACTTTTTATAGAGTACGGCCATCGTCTTTCCATCGCCAGCGTTGAAAGTTGAGGCCTAGAACCGCGGTCCAATTCCGCGTGGGGATGAGCTTATCTTATCAGCCAGAAAATCTCCCAAATTTTCTTCCTTTACAGACAAAGTTCAAAGGGACTAATCCCCCACCCTCCCGCTCTACATCAACAGATCAACAGCAAAGGCCTCGACGTCGCAATGGTCAAACGAAAGGTCGCTGCGCTTGAGAAGCTCGATGCTGACTTGTATGTGAATTGCGAAACAATTCGGCTTCTTTTTGACCATTCACTGATATTTTCTACAGCGCGAGTCTTCAACAAAAAATCCGTCGCGATCCCAAGTACGTCCCTAAATTCTGGACACTGTGGTTAAATACTGATGCGAAGCGCTAGGTCGTACAAGGAAGAGTTCTTGAAGCAATGGGAACAGTATGAGGCTCAGCGCGAGATCTTTCTCGTTTCGCCTGGAACTGCGACCGCCGATTCTGTCGAGTCCTTCCACAACATTATCGATCTAATCGCCCACGTCGCCGATTGCTACAAGGAAGAGACTGCTACTTTCGCCGACGATCTGAAGTCTATCCTCACACAACATCATGTTATTCTGCACCCCGAGCTGCGGGAGAAGATTGTGGGAAGTCTGGTCTTGCTGCGACGAAAGGAAGTTATCGACTCGACCAGCGTCCTCACCACGCTTTTCCCCATTCTCGTATCGTCGCCCAGCAAAACCCTACGTGAAACATTGTTCCAGAAGATCTTGAGCGATCTGCGAAACTCAAACACGAAATCTATCAACCACCCTCTCAACCGTACAGTTCAAACCGTCCTCTACAACCTTATCACCGCCGATCGATCCTCTCCTCGAGCTATTTGGGCCATCAAGCTCACCCGCGAGATGTGGAAGCGACAATTCTGGACCGATGCGAAGCCCGTTGATGTCATGAAGGAGGCTTGTCTGTCCGACAACGAGAAGGTAGTTGTCGGTGCTGTTCGCTTCTTCTTGGGCGGAGACAAGGAACGTGAGGAGCTTGAAGATGAGAGCAGTGATGAGGAGGTTGATCTGAGCCAGGTCAAGCACCAGATGGGTATTAACAAGAAGACCAAGAAGTCAAAGAAGCAGTACGACAGGGCTGTCGATAAGGTCAAGCGAGCTGAACGCAAGAAGACAAAGCCTCACCCACTCAACTTCTCCGCTCTTCACCTCCTCCACGACCCCCAGAACTTTGCCGAGGAGCTATTTTCGAAACATCTACAAAACACCAAGGCTAAGCTATCTCTTGATACAAAGATTCTAGTGACACAACTTGTTACCCGATTGGTTGGTCTGCACAAGTTGACCATTGTGGCGCTCTACTCTTGGTTCATCAAGTTCCTTACTCCTCGGCAACAG
Organism: Fusarium miscanthi; assembly: GCA_014898875.1. NCBI lineage: Eukaryota > Fungi > Ascomycota > Sordariomycetes > Hypocreales > Nectriaceae > Fusarium > Fusarium miscanthi. Next base: position 34,355 of record JAAVUA010000121.1, read on the forward strand.
TCTGTTACTTCTTTCCTGGCTTCACTGGCACAGGCAGTCCATAACCTGGTGCCTCCTGATGTTCTGGAACCCTTGATCCAGAAGATTGCAAACGAGTTCGTTTCAGAAGCCTCGGCCGCTGAGGTCGCAGCTGCTGGCCTGAACTCTATTCGCGAAATTTGCGCTCGTCAACCCCTGGCTATGACTGATACTCTACTACAAGATTTGGTCCAGTACCGCAAGAGCAAGGACAAGGGTGTCATGATGGCTGCCAAGGGTCTCTTGTCGCTGTACCGAGAGGTCGGTGCAGAGCTTCTGAAGAAGCGAGACCGTGGTAAGAATGCCACTATCAACCTGAAGGCTGGTTTCCAGGCCCAGCGCAAGTTTGGTGAGGAGGATGCTGGTGGTATTGAGGGTCTGGAGCTTCTGGAGAAGTGGAAGGAGGAGGAAAAGAAGAAGAAGCGACTTGCTAGGGGTCTTCCAGAGGATGCTGCTACTGATGAAGAGGACGAAGGAAACAAGTCTGACGAGTGGGAGGTTGCTTCTGATGACAGCAGCGAGTCTGGTGACTGGATTAATGTCTATCATTCTTCTGATGAGGAGGGTGACGAAGATGAGCCTGCGTCAAAGAAGCAAAAGACGGATGAAGAGCCTGTCATGGATGAAAAGACCAAGAAGGCCATAGAGGAGAAGGAGGCCGAGATCGACCGCATCTCCAAACTCGCCACCACAACCATCCTCACACCCGCCGATCTCGCCAAACTCCAAGAACTCCGCATGTCTGCCTCCATCGACAAAGCAATGGGCAACCGCCGCAAGCGCCAGCAAGAAGAAAACCGCCACCGCGACGACGGTCTCACGGCCGAGCAGATCGAAGCCCCCGCGCGCCTCCGCAAGCTCACCAAAGAAGAGCGTGTTGCGCTTGCTAAGGAGGGCAAGCCGGATCGCGAGGAGCACAAGAGCACACGGGCTATCAACAAGTCCAAGATGCAGGCCCAGGGCAAGAGCACGAGCAATAGGGAGAAGCAGCGCAACAAGAATATCTTTATGACGATGGGCAAGGCGAAGAGCAAGCATAAGAGGAGTCTGGTGGAGACGAGAAAGGTTCTTAAGAGACATGTTGATAGGAGTACTAGAGGTGGACGAAGAGCGAACGGTACATAGTTTTGGAGTTTGGGGGGCTGGGTTAGAGATAGATTCACTTGTGCTATTGACACAGCGTGCACTAAAAGAAAGTCTTTATTTTTGGTTCTACTCACTTACTTGGAGGTTCTCTACCTGTGTCTTTTGATGAAGCAGCCATTATTTCTTGAGTTTTCTACTCCTACCTCTCGGGTCCTCTCTCAAACGCCGACGGATCAGCCATCTGTCTTAGGCCGGTATACTAGCTCACCTGTCAGACTATATCGAGTCAGCATTAATTCGATTTTCATTGTTTCGAGCCTTAGATCGAGTCGAGTACTGGTGCTTGTGAGAACGAGCACGAGCGCGGCGCTGACAGAATTCGCAATAGAAAGTGGTCTTGACTGACTTGTTGCAACCAGAGGTTAGGCAGTGTTGATTGATTTCATGGGTGCCGCGGGACAAGGCGATGAGAGTGTAGCAAGCCTCGATTGTAGCGGCGCTGGCGGACACGTTGATGAGGTCTTGCTCGGTGCCGTGTGCACCAGCGATGAAGTTGGTCTTGTTATCCTGGATGGAAGGCATCATGTCGTTTGGTTAGTCGGTTCTTTAGCTTACCTTGCTTTGGAGTCTGTATGCTGAAGCATTATGTTCGAGATGGTTGAGGTTGCTAGAAAGGAAAACTTGTGAATTTGTAGCATTTTGATATGATGTTGGCTGAACATGTAAGTGAATGAGCATGTTGAATGCCAACTGTGTTCGATGTTCTACCAGCGCAGAATGGATGTTCATGGAGTAAGGCGTTGTGATGCTGCGTGAACAAGATGCCTGTTCCCCGAGTTCTCGTACGTGGCAGTGACAGAATCTAGAACACTTCTCGATCATGGTCAGGGGAGTGAATAGACTTTAACCTGCAGCCTCCTGATACAGCATCACTTCAACCAACGACTCACTCACCACGTCAAACCTTGAGATCCCCCTTGTCTCACCTCGCATCCTGAGACACAGCACTTTAACAAACTTCCTCACAACCAACAGAGTAATGCGATTGGCCACCCTTTGGTCGAGCCAGGTAGATTACGACTACCATTCGGCATGGGTTTGACCATACCGAGAGAGAAAATAGTCCGATGATAGACATGAAAATGGCCATAATAAGAAGGCGCTTTATGCACGTAAGTTGCGTGCGTATCACGAGCGGAGGATTTAGTTCTTGTGTTTCATTTCACTTGTGCCCTGCGTTCTTGGTATGGAATCAAGGAGGAGGAGGCCTAGGAGGTTAATTTAAGAGAAAAGCCAGGGACTTGCCGAGGGAGAGTGCCGTGCAGAATTGACGCTATTGCCAGCCACGTTCGGCAGATGAATCCTTGTGAAGTTGGAGTAGATAGATGCGATGCTCGATATGCGTAAACATCACGATCAAGTAGCAATGTTTACTATACATCTCCCATCATCAAAGCTCTAGTAAGCAATGCCTATCTCTGTAAGCTTTTCTAGAAGCATCAGTCAATGCATCCTCAACTCAGATCCTCTCCCACTCGGTCCGTCATTGCAACGATCCCATGGCTTAAAACCTGAATCATGACCCGACCAAAAACAACCATAAACCATGCTTATCACCCCATCAACTAACCCACTTCAGGCCTCTCCCCCCTTCCCCCGCATATCCCCAGGTTTTCTTCTCCAACAAACACACTCAAGCTACTGGAGCCTTTTCCCTAATGAGGTTACAGCGCAGTAGAGCCGTGATGCCACACACACTCTCTTTTCCATGACGGTCAGTGTGTTACGCGCGCCCCCTTGCTCGGGTCTGCTCAGGCCGAGAAAGAAAACTGTAAATAACTTGCTCTGTCCCCTTTTGCCTCTCGGTATCGTAGTTCTTCTTTTCTCGTAGTTGTCGAAATATTCTCATCATGGGCGCCAAAAAGTTCTTCAAGGAGAGATCGCTCAAGGTCTCGGATAAGAAAGTCACCAAAGCAGCGGAACTCACCCTGCGAGAATCCATCTGGCCTATTGCACTCGTTACTGTTCTCTTCTTCCTCTGGGGTTTCAGTTATGGACTCCTTGATACGCTGAACAAGCACTTTCAGAAGGTGCTTCACATCGATCGTGCGCGATCTGCAGGTCTTCAGGCTGCGTACTTTGGGTATGTACACCACTATCGACGAGTATTATAGTAGAGCTGATAATGTTTCAGTGCTTATCCTCTTGCATCGCTGGGACACGCTGCGTGGATCCTTCGCCATTATTCCTACAAGGCTGTGTTTATCTGGGGTCTTTGCTTGTATGCTGTTGGCGCATTGATTGCTATCCCGTGCATCAAGGCAAAGTCGTTTGCTGGGTTCTGCATGTCCATCTTTATCATCGGAAATGGACTCGGTTCTCTTGAGACTGCTGCTAATCCATTCATCACTGGTATGTTGAGTCCTTCTCAGTTTGTGCTCACCTCTAACATCTGTAGTTTGCGGTCCTCCTCGATATTCGGAAATTCGCATCAACATCTCCCAGGCATTCAACGGTATCGGTACAGTCATTGCTCCTGTTCTCGGCTCATATGTCTTCTTCAACAATCTCGATGATGACGAAGCGCTCGCCAACGTGCAATGGGTATATCTCTCCATCGCCGTTTTCGTCTTGATTCTGGCATGCCTGTTCTACGTCTCCAAGATTCCTGAAATCACTGATGCCGGTATGTTGAATCCACTGCACCAGCAATACCATCACTAACAATCTTCAGACATGGCCTTGCAAGCTCAAGAGACACATTCAGAAGCCGACGACAAGCCCTTCTATAAACAGTATAAGCTCTTCCATGCTTCGTTCGCTCAATTCTGTTATACTGGCGCGCAAGTCGCTATCGCGAGTTTCTTCATCAACTACGCGACTGAGATGCGCAAAGGAACATCAGACTCAATGGGAGCCAAGCTCTTTGCCGGCGCACAAGCAGCCTTTACAGTCGGTCGTTTCTTCGGAACGTTTCTCATGAAGTTCTGCAAACCGCGAAAAGTTTTCTTCGTGTTCTTGACTATGTGCATTGTCTTTATCGGACCGCCTATCGTGCACCACGGAACCGCTGGTATATCTTTCCTCTACATTGTTCTCTTCTTCGAGTCTATCTGCTTCCCTACCATTGTTGCTTTGGGTATGAGAGGTCTTGGTCGCCATACCAAGCGAGGAAGTGGTTTCATCATCGCTGGTGTCATTGGCGGTGCTTGTGTGCCTCCCCTGACAGGAGCTGTTGCGGATATGCATGACGTTGGTATCTCCATGGTTGTGCCCATGATGTTCTTCGTTGCAGCCTGGTCGTACCCGATTGCTGTCAACTTTGTCCCCTCTTACAAGAAGGTCGTTGACGTTTTCTACGAGGCAGACATCGGGCTTGGACAGCGAACCCTCGATGAGGAGAAGATTCAGGGTACACAGCACGAGGAGAAGGATATGTCTACACACACTTGAAGTATGCAATCCCTTTCAGAGTAGGTGATGTAGTTAGTAGTTAGTAATCAGAATACCAAGTTTTCAAAAAAAGAACCAGCTGCAGAAGACGTAGAAACGGCAAAAGAAATGCGTAATCTGGGAATCGAACCCAGGGCTCCCCGACGCTGCTCGAATGGCAACGGAGAATTTTACCACTAAACCAATTACGCTTTGTGGTTCGTTGAAGAGACACTTGGTAGCGCAAATAATATGTTGTGATGTGGGATCTTGGTGGAGGTACTTGGATTTTCTTGCGCGGCGCAGTTGTGGGAAATAGCGGGATTTTGCTAGCCGAACCAATTAGGAGCGATTTATGGGGCTAGACTGAAACGGCAAGCTGTCACGTGGACAGTCAAGGCCTCGTTATTCGAAATGTGTTCTAAGTTAGATATCTAGCATAGCATAGAGACCAACTGTTCAGAAGAGAGTCTGACTGCCGAAACATAATACTTAGTCCCTCGTTTACTGACTCCAGATATCCTCATGTCCGGTACTCCAAGTTAAGAGTATCTGCAATAACTATCCCTGCAGTGACATACTCGCCCCGTTCCGTTGAAACAGAACACGCAGTGACATATCAGCTATAAGAAACACATACAGTTAAGCATTGACTTTGCCGTTTCAAACTTCATAAGATCGACAACAGAGGTCGAAGTTTTACCGCCTGTATTAACCGTTTCATGTTTATTTTTATTACCAAACTCATAATCCCGCGATCCTACCCTGTATCTCAGCCGGGATATTAACTGCCGATACCTTAACTCTAACTTTATTATTTCCCGGTTTCATATCAGTAGAAACATTCAGTATTTTACCAAACCACTATTCAGCGCTCAGATAATTGTTAGAGATGAGCTATTCATAGTGTTGTGCTCTGCTTGTGAAGCAGCCGGTGCTCCATATTGACTCAGCCAACTCCGTGAAGATCACGAGTGGGTCAAGAGCAACGTCTCTGAGCACTGATTGACATACGCCGTGGCAAGGAAGAGCCTGGCTGGAATCAAGAACATAGCCATCATCGACGATGGGAATCCCAGGTCCCGGCTTTACGCCAAGAGCGCTGTCTTATCGCCTCGGTGACACTTGAGAACAATTCCCCATAGCAATTGTCTCAAAAACTACCTCACAGACCATAATTCCGCGTGGGATATACTCTTTTTGGATACCGATAAATCATCCGAGAATACCCTCTCTCTGCCTCTCCAGTCTGGAGCACCCTCCATCCAACATGGACCATCATAATGCAGCCCCAGTAACCAATCTTGCATTGACGTCTCACACGTGTAGAGATCCTTTCTTCTCATTCGTCGCTTTGAAAGCTTGGTTCGGGCAATACCCGCAGATCCAGCACAAAAAGGAACAAGCTCCTTGGCTTTATCCACGATAGAGTTGAGGGTCCCTCTATCATCATCCCTGCCTGCAGCATTTCTCGTTTAGTGCACCGAAGACTCTGAACGCATGGTGCCTGTTTGATTGGTCGCTTTTTCGTTGTTGTTTTTCGAGGTTTCGAGGTTTGGCTGAAAAGAGTATCGAGTCGCGTGTCTGTGCTTCAAGCACACGAGAAGCTGAGAGCCATCAAACGTCGACGGTTGAGAAGGGAAGAGGAATTGGGCCTTTCCAAGGGAGCTGTGAAGAGTTTGCCTGTGGGAGAACAACTCGGCAACTCAAATCTGGCATTGACTTCATAAAGCTTCCAAGCTCAGCCTTCGCCATCTCTCCCGATCATCACAAGCTCCCCCAGCTCGGTTCCCCTCCAGGATTCGTCAAGCCATAGCTCGCCTACAGCTTGGCATACATCCCCCTAGCATTAACCGGTCTGCATCACCATCTCAGACGTCGGTGACGCATTAGGAATCTTCTCGTGTGCTCACTCCCTCTCCCATCTCAAACCCATCGTATTCCCTTCTCTCAGCTCATGTGTCGCGTGTCCTATTTCCCAAAACCATCACTTCTTTCTTTTTCCCACGATCGCCAGTTACAGCCTGAGACGTTTTAGCACTGGAAACAAGGTTAGTCACAAGCTTAATGTAAGCTTAGTTCTTCAGGTGGAGAAGAGAGCGTGGACTCCAGTTTCTTCAACGCCTCCCGGATGTGTTGCTACCGTTGACAGAAGCCAATTGCTTGCCGTAGAGCCTCTTCGTGCATGTTACAGCCCTGTTATGTGTTACGCAGTCACACTCGGACTTTGTTGATCTGATTCTTGGCATACAAGAATTTCTGTGGCAAGCCCGGGATGTTTGGTGTTAATCCTAGCTCGAGGTCCTTTTTTACCTCTTCCTCGGTGGAATCGTCTTGGCGATGTCTTGTCTTGGCCCTTTTTCTTGGGGGGCGTGTGAGTAACTCCATAGCCCACGTAGAATAATTCTTTCTTTTCTTCTCCACAAGCTGGAAAAACTTATATATACTATGGAAATGTCTCGTAGAAGCTGAGTTCTCCAGATCCCTCACTCATCCTCCTTTTCCTTCTGAACTTCTTCTTCTTACTGCACCGCTGAAATGGCAGTCTTCGCTCAGTACGACTACCTCTTCGCGGTAGGCACTATCTTTGCCTTCCTCGATGCCTGGAATATCGGTGCCAACGATGTCGCCAACTCGTGGGCTTCATCGGTATCTTCCCGATCCATCAGCTACTTTCAGGCTATGATCGGTGCTAGTATCATGGAGTTCACTGGTGCTCTTGGTGTTGGTGGCCGCGTGGCTGATACCATCCGAACAAAGATTGTTGATGTCGAGGCCTTTGATGATAGCCCTGCTCTTCTTATGCTGGGTATGGTCTGCGCCGTTGTTGCTTCTGCTAGTTACCTCACCTTTGCTACCCGTTTCGGCTTCCCTGTGTCTACTACCCATTCTATCCTTGGTGGTGTTTTGGGTATGGGTGTTGGTGCCCTTGGTGGCTCTGGTATCACTTGGGTTGGCTACAAGGAGGACGGCTCCCTTGATATTCAGCAAGGTGTTGTTCAGGTTAGTACTCAACCGCCATCTCACAATCACATTCACCAACTCACACCTCACAGGTCTTCCTCGCTTGGATCATCGCCCCTATGCTTTCCGGTATCTTCGGTGCCTCCATCTTCCTCTTCACAAAATACTGCGTCCTCCTCCGCAAGAACCCCGCCATCAAGGGTCTCATCCTCGTCCCCTTCTACTTCTGGGCCACCGCCTCACTCATCGTCATGCTTCTCATCTGGAAGGGTGGCTCTTATGAGGTTAAGCTCACTGAGCAACAAATCCCTGGCGTGATTGTCGCCGCTGGTGCTGCCTGGGGTCTTCTCATGGCCATCTTCCTTGTCCCCTGGTTGTACCGTATCGTCATCAAGGAGGACTGGCAGCTCAGGGCTTACCACATCTTCCTTGGCCCTCTCCTCCTCCGTCGTGGTCCTGTCCCCCCCACCCCCGACAACTTCCAGGGCGTAGTCCGCAACTTCTACGAGGGTCATCTTACCCGCGAGGAGCTTGAGGAGCGACGCACTCAGCGCGCTGCTGCCCTTGGTGAAGATCTTGAAGCCGGTGGTAATGACAAGAAGGTCGTCACTGAGCAAGCCACCGAGGAACCCGCCGTCAACCCTTACCAGCACAAGTCCATGGTTGGACCCAAGCCTGATGCTCCTTGGTACACTGGTGCTTTCATGTGGTGGGCCTTCAAGTTTGCCATTCTCCACGGTGTCGATAAGGATATTGTCGGTTCCCAGAGCGAGAAGTCCGTTGTTGCTGGCGATGTTGAAGAGATTCACGCCCGTGCTGAGCATTTCGACAACCGAACCGAATTCCTGTACACTTTCCTCCAAGTCATGACCGCTGCTTCTGCCTCTTTCGTCCACGGTGCAAACGACGTTGCCAACGCTGTCGGCCCTTATGCGTCCATCTACCAGATCTGGCAGTCCGGCGCAGTCCCTGGAAGCAAGGCTCAAGTTCCCATCTGGATTCTCGCTTTCGGCGGTGCTGGTATTGTCCTCGGTCTCTGGACATATGGTTATAACATCATGCGCAACTTGGGTAACCGTGTGACTCTAATGTCTCCTGCTCGTGGCTTCTCCATGGAACTTGGCTCTGTTATCACTGTCATCCTAGCCACTCGTCTCAGTAAGTTGTCCCACAAACACTTTTCAACAACATGCACTAACCAGTCTTGCAGAGCTGCCTGTGTCTACTACTCAGTGTATCACTGGTGCCATTGTCGGAGTCGGTCTCTGCAACGGAGATTGGCGTTCTATCAACTGGCGCATGGTTGGATGGATCTATCTTGGATGGTTCATTACTGTTCCTACAGCTGGTCTGATCTCAGGTTGCTTGATGGCTTTCATCACATACGCTCCTAACTGGAACTAGAGAATAAATTGCGATAGAACTGTTATGATTTTAGGTTGAATGGCGTTTGGGAATACGATACAGAATATACCAATTTTACGATTCCAATTCGACTTAAACACATAAGCTTGCACATGCGACTTCTAGGGGAGGCAACACTCAAGATCTTTCTCCGAAGTGACAAAAAGACTTGGGTAAGTTGGGGTAAGTTCAGTATAGCCTTAGGAGGCCTTTGGATCAGCTCTTCCTGTAGCACTTTATCTCAAGGTCAAAGGTTTTGCTCCTTAAGAGACGGATTAAAGCATCATCATCACATCTTGAGTATGCAGCTCATATAAGAGAAAGAGACAGGTTACTTTTATTAAAGGAATGGCTATCTTGAATGATGAAACGATGTAACTAATCCCCCCTCAACCTGCCACTAGACACAGCACTACGTCCTGAATCCTTATTATGTACCCAGGTCAAGGGTCCTCTTGCGTTCAGTGACACTGGCCTTTCGATTGATGTCTTCAATCTCATGCCTTGGTGGTCTTGCCCTCGCTTGGGAGCGCATCAGTTGTAGAGTCGGGCGAATCGCACGGAGCGCTTCAGGGGCTTATGCTCCTTCTCATCTGCTTCGGCGTACTTAGCAGCCCACTTCTCAACAGTCTTCTCAACAGCCTTCTCGACCGTGGTATCGTCATAGGGATCGGAGCGCTTATCGTGCTTACCAGTCTCCGAAGTCTCCTCCTCCAACTCGAAGATGGCAATGAGGGCCTTGCGGACTTCCTTGTCGATGTCCTTCGCAAGAAGCTTCAGAACCTTCTCGATGGCCTGTTCGCCCTCCTTCTCTGTAGGATTATCACCCAGAGCCTCGAGGGCCTTGGCGAAGATCTTGTCGGCAGCCTTGACGATATCGCTGATAGCAAGAGCAAGGTACTCAACAACGACTTCATCCTCAGGCTTTTCAACACCTTCAATCGCGACGATGTAGGAGATGGCAGTCTCGATATTCTTTGCGACGATACTCCTGATGGCCCTCTCAACCTCCCTGACGGACTTGAGGATAGTTCCAGAGGTAGGGTTTTCGCCGGCCTTCTTAACAGCCTTTCGGATGACCTCCTCGATGGCGCTGGAAATTTTGCTCTCAGCTTCGTCGATGTACCTCTCTACCTCTGCACTGTTGGCTTCCAGTTCGGTAGCATCGGTAGCTTTGTTGGACTTGGACTCAAGAGAGCGCTTGTAGGCGCCCTTCTTACCACCCCAGTGTCCGGCGTCTATAGCAAAAAGCTTCTCTTTGAACTTGCGCTCATGGCTGATACGGGCATCCCAGAGCTTCTCCAAAGCCTCGATCTTGGCCTTTCCCAACTCACTCTCCAAGCTTGCCTTCTTGGCGGAGTAGTGGGCGGACTTTTCGTACTCGGTGGGCTCATGCTCATGTTCATGCTCATCTTCCTTTGAGTGCTTGTAGTGGCGCTCCTCGTGCTCTTCCTTGGGCTCATGCTCCTTATGCTCATGGTGGCTGTAGTGATGCTTCTCTTCAGGCTTATCCTCATGTTCCTCATGCTGATAGTGATGATACTTCTTGGGCTCATGCTCATGCTCGTCTTCCTTTGAGTGCTTGTAGTAGTGCTCCTTGGGCTCTTCCTTGGGCTCGTGCTCCTTATTCTCATGATGACCGTAGTGGTGCTTCTCTTCCTTGGGCTCATGCTCCTTATGCTCGTGATGACCGTAGTGGTGCTTCTTTTCAGGCTTATCCTCATGTTCCTTATGCTGATAGTGATGATACTTCTTGGGCTCATACTCATGCTCATCTTCCTTTGAGTGCTTGTAGTAGTGCTCCTTGGGCTCTTCCTTAGGCTCATGTACCTTATGCTGGTCGATAGAGTAGTGCTTCTTCGGTTCATGCTCCTTGTGCTCGTAGTGACCAGGGTGATGTTTCTCCTCAGGCTCGTAGTGCTTATACTCCTTTTTTCCGAAGTGATTATGGTAGAACTTGTTGAGAGCCTCTTGGAAATGTCCCTTCAGGATCTCTTTGACCTCCTCCTCGGACTTGTAACCACCATGCTCGGAAACAGACCTCTTGTCATGCTCGTGCCCGTACTTGTGTCCGTGCTCTTTCTCATGTTTGTACTTGTCCTCTTCGGAGTGATACTGGTGCTCAGGATCGCCCTTGTGTTTGTACTTGTGCTCGTGCTTCTTGTTGACCTCTTCCAAAACCTTCTTGTGCTTCTCGGCCTCGAGCTCACTCTTGGATACCTTTTCCTTCTTCGAAGCATCAATGTGAGTGCGAGAATGATCAGTCTTTTCCTTGTAGTAGACAGAAACTGGACCCTTGTGCTCAATTGATCGCTTGTAGTGGCCATAGTCATACTCGTGGCCGTCGTGATGCTTATGAGGATCATGGTGGTGGTGACCGTGGTGACCATCGTGGTGAACATAGTGGTGAGGGTCGTGGTGGCCATGATGGTGGCCGTCGTGATGGTGCTTATGAGGATCGTGGTGATCATAACCATGGTGGTGACCGTCGCGGTGACCATCGTTATTATAGTCGTAGTAAACGTGGTGCTGCTTATAGTGGTAGTGGTCGTCAAAGTGCTTGTGGCGGTGCTTGTGGACATGGTCATGAGCGTGGCTGTGGTTGTGGCCATGATGATGTCCGTGGTGGTGCTTATGTTCGTCATCCTCGAGCAAGCCACGAGCATGGTTGTGGTGGTACCCATCATGGTGCTCACCGTGGTAGTGCTTGTGACCCTCGTTGTGACCGTGGTGATGGTTGTGGTGCTCAACATGATGATGGCCGTGATGCTCATTGTGGAGATGATTTCCATCATGGTGCTCATAGTGGTGGTGCTTTCCATCGTGATGTTCTCCATGGTGGTGCTTGTGAGGATCAAGGTGGTGGTGACCATAGTGATGACCATGATGACCGTCGTGATGACCAAGGCGGTGGCCGGGGTCATCGTGGCGGTAGTGATAGCCGAAGTGCTTGAAGTAATCGTCCAAGAAAGCATTGAAGTCACGGTGGCTGCCAGGATCATAGTAGTGATGGAGCTTGTAGTGATCATAAGCATCGTGATGATGTCCGGGATCGTGATGACCGTGGTGGTCATGATGGTAATGTCCAGGATCGTGGTGCTTATGGTGGTCATGGTGAGCATGATGGTCATATGAACGGGCATGATGCTTGTGATGGTCCTTGTGATGAGGGTCATGATGCTTCTTATGGCGGTGATCATGATGATGATGCTCCTTGTGAAGATGACCGTGAAGGTGGCCGTGTCTGTGTCCGTGACGATGAGCATGGTTGTGACCATGGTTATGGTGATGCTTGTGGTAATGCTCATGGTGGTGTTCCTTGTGCCTGTAGCGGTATTAGTACTGACGAATCGATTGGATGAATTGGGGGTGGGGGTAGTACTTCTCTTCTTCCTCTTCCTCTTCGGCTTCGGCCTCCTCCTCCTCTTCCTTCTTCTTGTATTTCTTCTTCTCTTCCTCTTCCTCAGCCTCAGCCTCGGCCTCAGCTTCTTCCTCCTCCTCCTTCTTCTTCTTGTACTTCTTCTTCTCTTCCTCGGCCTCTTCCTCTGCTTCCTCTTTGTTCTTCTTGTACTTCTTTTCTTCTTCAGATTCTTCGGCTTCGGCCTCGGCCTCTTCCTCTTCTTCATTCTCCTCAATCAACTCGATCTTCTTGTGCTTGTACCTGAGTAATGTTAGGTGAAGTGGGTCATGCTTATTAAGGGGTTGACTTACTCCTTGCACTCAGCGCAAGTGTAGCTGAGAACGAAGTACTTCTCGTTGATATCGGGAGAGCGGCTGTAGAGCTCGTACTTCTTGTGCCCGTGGGAAATGGTAGCCTTGACTTTGATGTAAAGTCTCCAGCCTCCATTGTCCTCGAGGGGACAGAGGTCGCCGTAAGAGCCGCCATCCGAGAGGGAGAAGAAGGGGACCAAGCACTTAGCCTCCTTGTAATCGTTCTTGGCCTTGCAGTGGTCGCTCTTCTTGTTGTACTTGAAAGAGTCCTCCGTGGGAGGCTGACCACGCTCAATGTATACGGCTACATCCTCATACTTGTAGTGATCGATGTTCTTGAAGTTGAAGACGATGCCGTTGTCCTTGAAATCGAAGGAAACCTGGGTCAAGGCCTCGTGGGGGGCACAATTAGATGTGCCGACACAGAGATCCCAGGAGTTGCCGGGTTTGTAGTCGTTCTCAGGGAAGACAAATGTCGTTGGGTCGGGAACCCACTTGTGCTTGCCATCCTTGGAGCATCCTTCAAGAGAGCGATGCTCTTCTTTACCGGATTCGATCTTGAAATGGGCAAGCGACTCGTGGGCTACAACCCCGAGGGCCCCGTTAAGGGCGTAAAAGAGGGACGTTCTCATCTCTTACACAGAACAGAGTGCAGAAATGAGAGGGTAACGAATGAGGTGAGAACTTGATCGGTTTGATGAGACTGATCACTGGAGATCCTCCATCTCTTTTGTACTTCGACTCATGTGCCATCTTGTCTTACTTGCTGAATCTCACATGTGGAAAGAGGAGGTTGGAAGCACGACAATGTCGCTTTCATGCAGGTATTCAGAGTTTTGAGGCTTCGGTGAGAAGAATCTCAAGCTTCAAGATAAAGAGTTTTTGTGTCGAAAGGGGCTTGCTTTGTGGATCGATGATGCCCCAGCAACGTCGCCAATGAAGGTAAGGGTGAGAAGAGGGGCTTCAACACAAACCGTTTCTGATGTTTATACAAACTGATTACATGCAGAAGGACCATGAATTGCCTATTGTTGTTTTCGTGAGTTGCTTCGATTTCTATTGCTGAGATTGACTCTATGAAATGTTCCTCTCCGTCAATGAACAAAAGGATGGTGCCTTGAGATACCAGAAGATTCCATTCACTGAGCTTTCCGTTTTGACTCGACATTGGGACGATATTCCAGGAAATTCATCTGGGAGTTCAGTTCCGGGAAGGAGAATGAGGCTTTTGTGGCACATAGTTAAGATTTATGTGCACATCCATTGTGACATTCTACGAGTTCCATATCGTATGGACTCCACGTTGCTCAGGAACTGTAAGCCGGTTCCCTAGGCTCTCTATCCCAGTCCTAGTCCTAGTCATACTCCTAGTCCCCGCCTCTTCGTGTATGCGCGTATGAGTTCCATGGTTCGTCGGTTGCTTAACCTGGTCGTGGATTACATGTGAGAATGTAACACGAAGTGATCTAGAGGCTATGCTGAGCAGGTTTGCGTAATTGATGATGATAAGTCCTAGTCAAATGATGAGGTCGGTCCGTCTCCAAAGTTGGCTGCAGGATGCATCTCATCTTGCGAAAAGAAGTCCAATAGTTGTTTGATAATGCTGAAGAACAAAGTTGTCGATGGTATCGAAGGACTTTTTGTGTTGGTTCCTGAGGCCCAAACTGAGGAGTAACTTTGTTGGAAAAACTTCGATAGGTCGAAACAAGGGAAACAGACAGCAACGGAGATAACCTACCGATTTCTTGGTGCAGAAGCGACAGCGAAATTTACTTTAAACGAGATCAGACGATGAAACACGACATCTAAGCCAATTTTAGGCTCGTGATAAGCTTTAAGCTTAAACGAGTACTGAGGCTTATTGTCATTGACTTCGATGGCGAATCGACGATCCATTGTTTTCCCCATGGGGGTCTTCCTCAATATTGCGATTCTACAGTAAACAATAGGACAATATTTACGAAGGACAATGCTAGGAGGAAAAGTCTTGTTGATGTTTACGGTTCGTTTGATAGGAGGCCTTATTTTGGACGGAATGGGTAGCATTCAACAATGACCTGAGCTCTAGATCAGCAAACGTACTCAATAGTTAGGTGAGATATGGAGGAAGAGGTGCCATCAGTACGTATAAAAATATTCGAAACGGTAATGTGTAACGTTATCCGGGGATGAGCGCCCATGCTTTCATTGACTGAGCAGGAATGGCATGTTCAGGCACCAGATATATGAACAAGACAAATGCTTTATATACAAGGTTTCAAAAGTGAACATCCAAAGAAACAGTTGAAAGTTATGTGCCATGAAAGGCCTATCTTAAACTATCCAACCGTGAGGCTTTTCAAGCCATAAAATCTACCACCACACGAAACTCGCGATGCCCTCACTTTTCGCTTCGGGACTCATCCGTATGTTTGTAATATTTAGAATAATTTATCAATTTAAATCAGATACCCTTCAACAATGAACAATATTGAAGTGTGCCAGTGGCAAATCTAAACCCTTCTGCTGTTCAGTTGGGTCTGGAATGGAACATGTGTACTTAGCACTCTCCGTTTGACACTGGCAGTGGCAGCGTTCAGCCTGAGTCACCAAGAACATTGCTCGTAGTGTATCTACTCATCTATCGTCTTGTTGCCACCCTGTTTCTTTCATTCTTCTGTTCATCTACCTCTTCATCCTACACCAGCAGTCAGGACATCATCTCATTGTTGATCATCACCATCTCACTTCCTACTAACCATAACCATCTACAACTCATTCATATCATCACGACCCAACAAGGTAAGTCACCATGAAAGTGGCTGTCATCGGCGGTGGTCCAGCTGGACTAGCTACGCTTCGATTCCTTGCTCACGCCCATGAGTTCTTCCCCATTCCTCCCATCGAGGTCCGGCTCTTTGAAGCTGAGCCCCAAATCGGCGGCACTTTCTCCTATCGCGTCTACGAAGATGCTGAGGTAAGTCATCAACCATTACCTTTGGTGAGATATATCCTAATAATTCCACAGCTCGTCTCTTCAAAGTATCTGACTGCTTTCTCCGACTTTCGTCTCCCAGACAATGCCCCTGATTTTGTTACCCCTGAAGCCTACGTCCAGTATCTCAAGGACTATGCCACCAACTTCGGTCTCTGGCCTATGATCGAGCGCAGCACAAAGGTTGAAAAGGTTTGTCGTGGACCTAATAACGTCGGCCATGTCATGTCTCTGCGCAACAAGAAAGACCCCTTTAATTGGGAGTGTGATGCCGTTGCTGTCTGCAGTGGAATCAACGTCAACCCAGTCATGCCCTACATCGAGGGTATCGAAAGAGTCCCCCAGGTCCTTCACTCATCCCGTCTCAAGTCTCGAGATCAGTTTGGTGAAAACACTAATGTGTATATCATGGGTGCTGGTGAGACCGGCATGGATCTCGCGCATCTCGCTGTCACTTCTGGCGCAAAGACTGTGACCCTCTGCCATCGCGATGGTTTCTTTTGTGCACCTAAGGTATGTTGTCAAATTGATCTTGTAAGATTCAGCTAACAGTTCATAGATCATCCCTATTCCCCAAGCCTTAGGACGTCCCACACCCACTGCCAACAAGCCTGTCGACACTTCTGTCGCCAGCTTGTTCGACACAGCCTATGTGCACCCAAAACTCCAGAAGAGCCAGCTTCTCTGGACTTACTATGACAGCTGGATCAAGAACATACATAAGTTCATCTCAGGTACTGAGGAGGGTCCTGATCAGTGGGTTGGCCAGATGAGCCCAACTCGCAAGTACATGGATTCAAGTAAGTACCCCCCTTCTCACACTCACAAGGCATGATGGCTAACATATTAATAGTTCTCCTCTGCAAGTCCGACAAGGCTCTGCCATACATGAGCGTCGGCAAGCGATCCCAGTCATGGGGCAACCGTATCCGATCTTTCTTCATGAATGTCAAGATTGAAGACACCAAGGGCAAGAAAATTGACGTTTTGACCTGGCCTACCAAGATTGATCGAGATGGCAACATGCAGTTCGACAACAGGATTGCCAGTAACTCGACCCTCCCAATGGAGCAGCTCAAGCCTGATGTCTTGGTATTTGCAACTGGATACACTCGGGATTTCCCCTTCCTGGACAATGAGTACCCAACTGTCTCTCAGACCAACATTCGAGAGATCTACAAAGAAGGAGATGTGACTCTTGGCTACATTGGATTTGTCCGCCCTTCTATTGGGGCAATCCCGCCTCTCGCCGAGCTACAGGCTCAGCTGTGGGTTCTTCACCTGCTCCAGCACCAGTACCCTAAGGAGGTATCTGCTGCCCGTGACTCCAATGCCCTCGAGTCTTACGACCTCGACTATCGTCTTCACCCCCGAGGCAACTACAGTTTCTATGAAACTAAACGAGCTGTTGATCATGAGAGCTATGCCTACCAGCTCGCTCTGGACATTGGTTCTGCGCCCAAGGCCCTTTCGGTCATGAAGAAGGGTTGGAAGGTGTTCTACACCTGGGCCATGGGATCCAACTTCAACACCAAGTTCCGAATGGTCGGCCCCTGGAAGTGGGAGCAGGGCGCGGAGAACATCATGCGAAACGAGCTGTACAACATTGTCAAGCGCTCCGGCGGCCTCGTCTGTAAGTGTTCCCCCATGCCCCCTTTTTTGAAACGTATCCTAACTGATCCCTTAGATCTTGCGACCTACACCATTGTGCCTCTCTTTCTTTTCGGAAGCATGAGCCTGGTCCTCTATGCTTGGTACGCTATCTGCGACTTCTTCACCTCTCTGTTTGGTGGACACACTGGATCTGCCACGAACGACCGGGACGCCCATGACGACCGAATTGCGTGAGTCGACAGTGAAAACAAGTTTTGAGCACATGGAAGGATAGACTTTGTGTCTTTTGCGATGCTGACTTGGGCCGAATATGAGAGGTTGGTTAGAGTCTTGAGTTGTTATTGGTTTCCTGTGGACTAGCGAAAGCCTTTAGACTAGATCTTTTGTAGAAGAAACCAATAGACGGATGAATGACTTGTGATTTTTGGCAATTGCAGCAGATGCAGCAGTTTAGGCTGTTTCATACTACCCAGTACCTTGACTTTAGAGTGCATTTTCGAAACAATTGCCCTTCAGCGTGAATTTCTATTCCATAAGCTTTAGTAATTTATCCTCATAAACTGGTCTGAAGGCTTCCTAAGATATACTAAACTTACCTAAATCTTAGGTATTATTACTTAGACGAGAGGTCCTAAGGGGAGGGAGGCCCTTGCTTTGCTGCCGCGATCTCGGTGAAGATCGGAGTGTGGGGGCCGTGGCGGGGCTCACCGAGGTGAGGCTGGCTTACCTTAGTTTTTTCTTCTTTTCAAGCATCGCAAATCATACTCGCTCCAACAAACGCAATGGACAAGGAGACGGTACAGCCCAATTCGTGGGTAGCCCTACGGCTTCCTAATGAGACATATCGTGTATTACAGGTCGTACCAAATACGTAAGGCAATCGTCATTTTCCCACCCTCTGCACGACTAACTTGCGACAGGACAATCTCTCTGGGCAAGTATGGCTCATTCCCAACAAATCTGATCATCAACCGTCCGTACCACTTCACATACGAGGTCCAAGATAAGCGCGAAGGCGAGACATTTGCGCGCCTCCGCGTCGTACCCGCCAAAGAGCTCAATGCCGACGACTTGGCCGACACCAGCGCCGAAGCGACAGAACAAGCCGAGGGAGATGATGTTGTTGCAGCTGCAGATGGCGAGGAGCTTACTCTCGTCGACGAGAGCGGAAAGGTTCTGATCCGATCGAATCGCGAGATCATCGACGACTCGGCCCGACAGACACTCAAGCCAGAAGAGATCGAGGAGCTCAAGCGCAAGGGCGCATCGGCGGGCAAGGAACTGATCGCCAAGCTACTGCTATCGCATACGGCTATTGACCAAAAGACGGCTTATTCTTTGGCCAAGTATAAGCTCCTCAAGACGAAAAAGTATATTCGACGGTTCACCGTGCTACCTCTTGACGTGCCAATGCTAGCGCAGTGGTTGCTGGAGGACCGCGATGCTTCAAAAGTTCTGGAGATGAGGCAGGAGATGATGGCGCTGGTCGGTTGCTGGGCCGATGTTCACTATGGAGGTGCCCCTACCGAGGATACTGGTGCTTCGCAAGGTGGGAGGTGGTTGGTGGTGGATGATACGGGTGGCTTGCTGGTGGCATCTTTGGCTGAGAGGATGGACATCCTACATCCCAAGCCCGAGGAGGAGAACACGGAAGATTCCGCTGCGCCAGAAGACACAGAAACCAACACTGCTCCTACAGACGAGATGGACCAAGACCAACCGCAGACAACAGAAACAACAGACCCCGAACAAAAGCAGGAGAAGAAGCGATCTTCTAAGCGAAGCGACTTCAATGTCCCCTACGTCAGCAAGAATACCCTCACCGTGATCCACGGCCAAACCCAGCCCAATCTCGCTCTTCTACGATACTTCAACTACGACGCCGCAAACGCCAACCCCTCTCCTCCCTACCACCCCCTCGACACCAACCTCATGGATATTTCATGGCTGCAGCTCCTTTCCCCTGAGGAAGACGATGCTTACAACAACAAGCCACCCGAGGCAACACCAGAGGAAATTGCGACATGGAAGACGAATCGCAGAGGGAACTATCATCGCAAGAGAAGAAGGTGGGCGCGTATTCGGCATGTGGTCGACACAACGCGCGCCGGAGGATTCTCTGGTCTCGCAGTTGCAAGCACCATGGATCCCATCTCTATTGTCCGCAGCACTGTTCCTTTGCTAGCGGGTGGCGCCCCAATCGCGATCTACTCCCCCACCATCGAACCCCTGACGCAACTGGCCGATTGCTTCAGTGTGGCGCGCCGAGCCGCGTGGGTATCATCGCCTCCGCCAGAGGTCGAAAGCAAGACAGCTGAAGAGCTTGAGCGCTGGGAGGGCAGCGAAGAGTTCCCCATCAACCCTACGCTTCTGCTCGGTGTGACTATTCAGACTAGCAGGGCACGACGATGGCAGGTTCTTCCTGGGAGGACACATCCTTTCATGATGGGCCGTGGAGGTGCAGATGGATTCTTATTGACAGCGTGGAGGGCGGTGCCTGTTGAAGGCAAAATCGAGGCGAGAGGAAGGTTCAAGAGGAGAAAGCTGGAAACCTGAGTTGTATAGAGGCTTTGGATCAGGGATGTCTTGATAGCGTACGTATAAGTAATCATCCAACTGGAGCATGTTCAAGTTGATACCGCCATCTCGTTCAAGTAGCAACCCATTTGATATGTTCATAGCATTCTGGGCGTAAACTATCAGCTGTCGAGACCTCCCACTACTCCCTCCCAGGGGTTACTTTTCCCTTCCCCCAATAACGTTAATATATCAAATTTGGGCCGATCCATCCACTCAATGGTAGATTCATCATCGCTAGAGACCTCTGTAATATCCCAGTCGTCTTCGGCGGCGTCCAAATCAGCCTAATCATCGTCGTCAGCAACATCTATGGCATCCCCATCCTCAGTTCAGTCTTAATATTGGATGAGGCCCATGCCATGAAAAACACACGCAGCCGAATATACGAAGCGATACTCAATCTCCGGGAAAGATTTAACAATTATGTCATAATATCCAGGATGCCAATCGATGACACTTAGCTTAACAGCTTTGCGTTGCTTTCTATCCTCCATCGATATCAGATCCATACTTTGGGAGGCATGCGGGATTCATTCTCATCTAATGATAGGCCAACCAAGAGATCGCAGGTCCTCTAGGTCCTCGATCCTAAGTAATAAAAAGATTTAGGTAAATTTAGTACAATTTTAGGATACCTTATGCTAAGTTTATTTTAATTCCTTATATTAAGTAAGGACTGATATTTTCTTGCTCCTTGACGGTACTTAAGGGCCGTTTCATGACAAGACTGATCCAATTATTGGACGCTATCACTGTTCATCGACCTCCCACTTATTTATTTATTTGCTTTCCTTTTTGTGTGTCGGAAAAACACCTATCATGGGTATTCTTGAGGGGTTTTCAGGCTCCTTCTATCCATCTCATTCTTTGTGGCGACCAGAAGCCCAACATAGCAATGCATTCTTCACTACCTACGTGAGCAAATAAGCCGGCATATTTTATATTGCAGAACCTTGCGGCTTGTATCCAAAATTCCTCAAGAGGTGTACATCACAAAAAGCTATGAGGCCGGGTCGGTATAAAGGAGAGACGTTCGGCGTCAAGTCTCCAGGTCCAATGCTATAAGCTATTCGACCAATCTGTTACATCAGTCGTTGCAATCAATTAACCAAAGAAAGTCAGAAGTAACTATTAGTTCCTCAGCTGGAAATAAGGATACAGCGACTTGAAGAAGCGTTAAAGTTGAGGATGATTGCAATGCGGTCGTTGGGACTAACTAATGCGTCTATCGTAGTGAAAGACTTGTATCTTATCTTCGGTCTCACGAACGTGAGCATCAAACCTAGCATGGGGGATATCCAAGAAAAAGATGCTTTCATCCATGATAACAATTCCAATATTCTGCTCGACGAAAAACTTGAGTACGATTGCCAGAATGGCTTCAGACTCGAGCGGAGTGGGAATTTGTGCCCCGATGAAGTCTTTTATGCCATTTACTTATTTAGGATTGACTTTCGCCATCAAGGATGTCGTCTGTTGCTTGGTATTTCTGCAGAACTCGGCTCTGTGCGGCTGACTTGATGTGATGCAGCTCTATAAGCATGGGGTGATCGTATTGTCGAGCTTTGACGAGCCAAGACCAAGTGTCCCCTTCCTTACTCCTCTTATTAGAATGGTACATATCCATGCAACAATTCGTGGTAATGTGATCCGGGTCACCCAATTGGAGTTTGTAGTTCACAGTGATCCTCTCCATAGGTGGTAGGTTCTGTGTCATGATTCCGGTTACGAAACAAAAGAAAGATCTTCCAAGAATGGTTCAAGTGGTGTTATGTGAGCAAACGAAGTCTTGAGGTTGCAAAAGACACCATAGCTTGATATGAGATCGTTTGATAGCGTAAGGGAAGTGTGGTTTGAAAATCCCACATAACGTTGCCTTTCGTTGCGGCTCTCAAGACCCCGAATGCATCGTGTTTAGCTTCGCGATCTTGCCTGGCTCTCTCATTTGGCGTTTGGCTGTTTCTCGAGTCGAAGTCGTGGTCTTTGGCGATCCAGGTTTGTTCAGCTGAGGCACAGCGTTATCATCGCCAGAGGTAGAGAGACCCTGTTCCAAGACATTGCCAAGTGTGTAATGATATGTGTGCGTATATATCGTAAGATTCTCTGCATGTTGTTGAATATCCTTCGTAATAGATACAGAAATTGAATTGTTTCCTTCTGTTCTGAACTTCCTCATGAAGGAAGGGCTCTTTGTGTGATATGATCTTGTTCACTGACCCTTTTGTTCAGCGTGCTGATGTTCATATTCTTCTCACAGTTCAATTATGACTAGAGACTGCAAAGACTTGAGGAGAGAGAGCCTCTGGCGGTTCAAGACCTGCAAACAGTTCTAGCATGTCTCGGTCAAGGGGGTTTAGACGGGCGTTCCCTGATGCTGAAGAAAAGGGTTGAGAGGATGCTCGGCTTTGTTGATTGACTTGCAAGGTTGGGTAAGTCTACTCAAATTCTGGCCAAGACTCCGCTAGCTGATGAAATCGGAGGAAAACACATAGTTCTCTTCTGTATGCCTGCCTTTCCAGCATTCTTCTGTCTCCTGCGAGGAGTAACCCTTGGCAGTGGCTATAGTGTCGAAATATGCCTTTCCGACTTACAGATAACCGCCAAGTTTAGAATCGAGCAAGATTGTGCCACTAGAGTCTCCAGCATATGGATTCTGGTTTCTGGGACGATGGCAACAACTGTTCTCGTGTCATTTTATGAAACCCCCACAAACCCATATGTCAGCATAGGGGTCACGACCGGGTGACCGTGTTAGAAAGTTCTCCTCATCCGGAACGACAATGGGCGAGAGCTGGCTTGTCCTCCATATACTTAGCCCTAGTTGGGGATAAGGGGCAAACAGGAGAGGACAATCCTGCTACCTCCCAACCTGAAATTATGCTATAGCTAGCCTTTCAGGTGATGGCTGGGAGTCAGGGGAGGCAATAGCGTTCAGAATTGTGCTATCGGGTTCATATATTCGTCTTGGCTGTTTCTCAACAACTCATCATGTTGGCATTGGTGCAGTGGAGTTCGTGAATAAGAGGTTGTTCTTTGTTGTCCACATCGATTTATTCTTACTTCAGCTTGGTCTTCCCATAACACTTTTCATTAAAGGCCAACATCGAATAAGAACATTGGCACTCTGGAGGTTCAGATCTCGTCCTTCAAGTTCCTCGACTGGCAAGAAGGATACGACGACTTGAAGAAGCATTGAAGTTCATGACGACGGCATTGTGGTCGTCATGACCATTGCGTCGTCTATCGCAAGTCACACCAGGCAAATGTGTTTTGGCGGGCATGATCAGAGCAGGTAGAGATTGTTACCTTGGTCGGAAGCGTCGCCGTCCTGCATCTCAATCTGAAGAGAACTATAAAATAGATTAGTATATATCAGAAGAGGTATATTTTCTGGATTTCCCGCCTGCACGCTCTGATCATATCTTGAATAGCGAAAGACAGACAGCCCATCTCCGGTATCGCTGACGTGAGCATCAAGTCTAGCATGGAAGATATCATAACAAAGAATGCTTTACTAAGAACTCCTTCTCTAGTATCTCGAGCAGTGAACTCTCATCGGAGTAGCCCAACGCTGCTCGGCAGCGAAACGATCTGGCAGGTGCGTGTAGAAGGAACTCTCACAGATTATTTCGAATTTAGTTGGTTTACAGAAGACTGTAAAGACGAGCTCTTCAATCTTATCCCTGATGAGCACAAGTCCGATGTATACGAAAGGTCCGTGGTCGTGTGCTGGCTTACAGCATATATAGTGAGCAATGTGGTTGAGAGATAATTCAAGACCTGACAAAGATCTCAGCCATTGTTTCCTTCTGGCCGAATTTGGCCTCCCAGCTTTTGTTGATGTCAAAGGAATCTCTGCAAGGGCTGTTGAACAAAGACCAAAGGCAGACGTTGCTGCATTCGGTAAGTTGTGAATACTGTAGTTCAAGAATCAACACGCGACCCGTTCGAGCCGCTGTCCACCAGACTCGGAAATCTGGATTGGGCTTTGATATACTCTATTTTACGGTTTCTCTTCTTCCACCGTCTGCTCTTGTTTAGAGCACGGAACTTCTCGTCAACACATGCCGTGCAGTTACTGTTAGGCCACACGTGGGCTCGGTCGAGGGCTCCAATGATCGGGAAGACTATGTCCGGTTCCGGACATTTGAGGAGGCGCATCCACCGTGATGCGTTGTCACTCAGCCATCAGTGAATTAATTCGCACGCAACCTGTCCGGGTCGCGGTCCACTTGACTCGTGAATCTCATCTGACCCTCATGGCTCTGGGTGGTCTCGCCTGATGTCATACCCGAAGATAATTATGGTTCCAGCACAAGGTTTGACCTCGCTGAAGCATGCGGTCGGAGTGCTGTGACCTTGGGCATGAGAGTCAGAGCTTCTGCGTTGTGTTTAGTGACAATAGGACTTGATGCAACGATCGACCTACCACGTGGTAGGTCGGGCATATCTAGACCGTTGAAAGGCAGTACATATAGTGATAGAGTTCGAGTAAGGTGCCCAAATTCGGTAGGTGAAGAGTTGAGGTTTCATAAAGGATGAGATATTGATCTTAGCAGCGACCAGCGTCGCCACAAGCCATGTGGTGGGAGTTATTGTACGCTCTAGTCCTGACCTCAAGGGACGTTGGCGATGTTGTCGTGATGTGGGTGCTTTACGCTGATGCTATAGCAAGGAAAGGCAAAGCTGTTTTTTTTGGTTGCTATTGTGTTGTCCCTTGCCTGAATACTTCTCGGAGAGGTTTCCTTGTGTAAAGACTTTACCGTGGAGAGGCCAAATAGGTACCTTGCTTTCCATGAGCAATTTGAAATAGACATACACGGTTCCCTATCGAGGAGAACCAATAGCAGTCTCGACTCATGGACATGAAGGTTGTCTAAAATAGATGTAGGGCAGGTTTCTCTTTGGACGTGTGATAACGAGGTGCTGGAACGAGGAGTCAGTGTACAATTTTCGTAATGAATGAGGACGAGATTTGGTTATAGCATACCATATAGCTCAAGATAAGCGACCGTTGCGAAAATCTGGGTGCAAAACTCGCTCTTTGTCTGCACACTGCCATCCGGCATTGTAAACTTAGATCCTCTCTCAGCTCGTCGATCTCAAGTGCGAGCCCTGGCACCTCCGAGCTAGCACTTTGATGCGGTACGCCCACGAAACCAGAGATGGGGAGAGAGGAGAAGCGAAAGGTATCGTACTTCTCCTTCTGGGTGTGTGAGGCGGAAGGCTTATATAGGTGACTGAGTATATATATACAATATAAGGCCCGGTGTTATGTTGTGAAGTTAAGTCTATCTCGTGGTCGGGGGGTATGGGAGAATTTATAGTCAACATGAAGGCCTTGATTGCTTTCTATTTACCCAATATGAGGTCATTCAACAACTGATTGAAGGAGCGAAGCTAGAGGTAAATATACTGCCTAAACAATCACATTTGATATCTTGGAAACCGGAAAACACCATGTATATTAGCAAACAGACACACACAAACATGATGCCCCTGATTGTCAACGACGTGGCAAGGGAGCAGAGCCAAATAGGAAAGGCCTTCAACCTCAGGTCATAAAATACATGGATACGTTTATGGTAACTTTTAGTAAGCTCTGATAAGATATGACATGATGAGTTATGGTGATTCTATGGTAAGTTTCGCAGGCTCTGTAGGCAGTTCATTCTGGTCGCTTGATGGCATAATCTCAAGTGTTTCGACACTCTGAGGACTGAGAAACGGACACTAATAGGTCAAGTAAGTACTGAAAATGTATTTTGTATGACGCCTGCCCCTCGATTTGGTGATAGTCTTCTAAAAATGTCTTTCCTCAACTAATACCCTACAGAGACTTGCCCATAAACTTTCTCTTGGTAAAGCTCAACCACCACTTGCTAGGCTTAGTCTCATCCCCATCGTACACCCTAGCAAGTAATCGAGAAGCAAGCTCCTGTCGGACCTGCGACATATATTGCTTGAGCTGCTCCGCTTCTTGTCGGTCCCTAGGGGGCTCGTACATCTGCAGTCAAAGATTAGCAAACCGACCAATGTGTCGTGCTGTTTGAGTTTGGCAAACGCACCTGGTTAAGGGGCCATGCAGGGTCTCCTGGAATGGCAAAGTTGAGGTCAAGCGCCAAGTTCAAAACATCCTTCTGGGCATCACGCAGAGAAGCCTGAGGTCGGATCTTTGTCAGGCAATCGCTGACGAACCAGATTCCATACACGAGCAGACGGTCGGCAGGGCCTTGGATCTCGAAGTTTCGGAAGAATGTGTTGGCGCGGAAGAGGGCGAGGACCTCGTCGAGGATGTCGTAGCTCTCGCTGTCGGGGTCGGGAGACTCGCTGGCCGGCAGAGGCGGCGAGGGGTTGGGGAGGGTGTAGGCAGGGCCTCTGGTCTTGGTACGGAGAGGGAGGAGAGGGAAGTTGCCGATTATGCGGGGGATGTTGGGATCATTGTTGAAAACGGAGTTGTATGCCTAGAGAGGTGCTGTTAGTTTGTTTGATATCGTGAGATGCGGTGATGCAATAGGAGATTGTGGGGTGTGTTTGTGTAGTTGATTGCGAAGTGTAGGTGTTTTGATTTGACATACCGGCATCTTGAACAGCGATTGACAGACCAATTCCAGTATATCAAAGCTGTTTTGGTAGGGAAATGGACAAATCGGCGCAAGATAGGTACGGGCTGATGCTGAGTTGCGCTTCGTCACCGGCGGGGCTACACCAAGCTCACGAAGCTCTCGATTGGTGTGGGGCAAGGCTGGAGCACAGCAAAAGTTGATGCCTTGCTCGATGGATTGTCAATCAGGCAACAAGCAATGATGTGGCGCAGCACTAAGGCCATGGCTGCCTAAGCCAGGGTGACTCCTCACGTGAACTCGCTACTCATTCGCGCCGATTAGCTCCGCGACGAATCACGGTGGCGACGCGCTTTTTCCCTCGTCCCGCGTGCAGATTCTTCCTGGTGCAGATGCAGGTCGTATCCACTAACAACTCATACCTGAGAGTGAAAGAAGCCTCGCTTTGCCTTGCCTTGGTTTCACGCCCTAAGTGTGATTCGTTCAGTGTCACCGATATTTCCTCTCCTCTCTTCTCTTCTCCTCTCCCCTCCTTCACCTTCTTTTTCTTTTTCACTGTCCAGAAAGAAGAGTCTCTCTTACAAAGTTGCCTTGTTCTTCTTTTTGCTCATTTCCTATTGGACGCTACAATTCCCCTTTTTTTACTTTTTCCGTCAATCCTTTTCGACAAGGGCGGCGCTCGTGCCAGACGCTAACTTAGCGGAGAGCTTGTCACTCACTCACTGGAAAAAGACTGGAGATAAACAGGGAATCATTAAGTTAAGGGCGCGTCGCAGAACCCAAGGCCCTACAACAAAGACTGGGGTGAAAGAAACATCCAGCTTCAGGCAACCAACAAGCGCTAAAAGAGTCATCCAAAGGGAGGCAAATACAGATCGACTATTCAACCATCGGATGCTTGCATTTGAGTAAGTTGACACTATTCCTCTGTTCTTTTCCCTCTGACATCGACGACATCCTCCCCCAAAACCCCATTTACACGCAGCGCTAATCGATCCTCCTTCGCGACAGTTCTTTGTTTGGAAACGGCAGCTTCATCGGACAGCTGCGCAGTTTGGTGGATATGGCGACTTCACAATCTTCTTCTTCCTCTTCGACTTCACCGTCGCGCAACGGCAACGGTAAAGGTAACGGTGTATCACTGGACACAACGCCCTGCACTTCACAGGCGCCCGCTGTCGCCCCGCGAAAAAGGCGTCCGCAGCGCATCTACCGGCCCGCAAAGAACTCGCTCTACGATATCTTCCAGCAACACGCCGGCACATCGCTCTTTGTGCGACCCATTTGCTGGACAGATTTACACGCTCAGCTGCTCGGCGCGAGATGGGAGGAACTGCCGTCATGCGATACGCCTCAGCCTTCGGCAGCCCCAGGCACGCCACCATCGCGAGGACATTTGAGCCCATCGAATACCATCATCAGTCTTAGCAACGCGCTGACGCAGATTCTCCTGCCCGACCCATTGCATCCTATTTTATCCTCCAACGCTGTCAAGTCGGTCCTCAACACGCTGTGGCCTACACCTTTCAACAAGCCGCAGTACCTGCCTGAACTCCATCTATACTTTGGCGGTCGCGTCTATCGTGATGCTGTACGCGCGCAGCTTATGTGGAACTACCCTTCTGAGGAGGCCAAGTCTTCCTACTCTTCATTCAAATCAGTTTCAACGCGACCCGCTGAATCCTTCAACATCTCAACACAGTCCTCGCCAAACTACAGCCCCGCCAACCTACCCATGATCTGTTACATCGGCAAGACTCAATTGGCTTCAGTCCGAAACAACCTTTTTCGCGTCGCTTCTGGACCTGGACGGACATGGAACGAACCCGTGTTTCGCCTCCAACAACTGCGAGCCCGTATCCTCGTACCTTCAAATTCCGATCACGATGCTCATTTTGTGGGCGTCTTTCTAGGGATGGCGCAGAAGCACTTCTACTCTACCCCACCTATCAGCGGCAGACGCGACTCGCGCATTTCTCCAGGACAGGGCATTCCTCCAAGCCCCAACTTCCACGATATCAAGTTGAAGATTCTCACCCACGACATTGATACATCCGAGTTTATTGTTTACACTGGCCACATCACAAAGGAGTTCTTGGAGAAGTTCCACGATCCCTTCAAAGCTCCAACTGATGATGACGACGCTATTGTTTCTGGTCTCAAGATCGAGTTCACAAGAGTCCCTATCTGGCCGATTCTGGGACTCAGAGAGAGACTGGGCAAAGCTCTAGGTCAAGAGATTGTCGGAACGTTCAACCCCGATGAGATCGAAACATGGGAGAAAGACCCCGAGAAGTCGAGTGGCGAGAAGCGCAAACGCGATGTCCTCACAGAGGTCGTCAGCAGTAGCTACGAGGAAGAGACCGAGGAAGAACCAGCAATCGTTTCAAAGAAACGCTGTCTAAACGAGGGCACACCTGTGGGCGTGGTGATGTGAAAGCGAGCTGCATGCAGTGTATGATATGAAACTGAGATGGGATGGATATACCCCACGGTTTAATTTGGAGGGCAACAGGACGCATTCGGTATACACAATACATTTGGCTGGGCTGGACTCGACTGTCTTTGGGATTGCATGAAGACTCAATCTGCCTCACAGGCACGCATGACATGGGGAAACGGCGCAGGGTTATCAGGTAGTTGACGGCGCAAGGTTATCTGGGCATCGGGGTATGTATGAGCAACAACAAACAGCATTTGGCTTTGGGGGTCTGGTTATGAATTGAGCTCTCAGAGGGACAGGCTTAGGACATGTACATATGCCTTTCTTGTGGTTTTGATCTTTCTAGCGAGATGGTCTGCGTTTGATGACGAATTCAATGACATTTCTTGAGCATTGTCCTTGACACGGTTGATCTCGACCACCTCAGGTTGTAGGCGGGGTTTATTAACACATCTGGCCATTAGTAGGCTCGACACACGTTGGTCAACTTCAGACCATCTCCCACAAGGAACTAGTTGTCAAGGAGAAACACATGTCTATTCATTCCTCTTCAACCTCGCGGACCCAATCCGAACCTCGGGATGCTGCACGACTACACCACCTTTTCTACGCTGCTTACAAGAAAGCGGAGATATTTGAGTTTTCTACATACCTTGATCCGAACTTACACCTGCATATCCTTAGTGTTATTTTAGGAATAGCATCGTGAGAGCTTCCTATTTGGAACATCGGAAGAGCGGAGGAGTGGTTGTGCGTGTGATGGATCAGCGGTTGGTAGCTAATTAAGTCTAACAATCTCCAGGTTTTGATCGCAAATACTACCATTTCAACACTGGCCTGGTTATACCTTGTCTTTGGATAAGGCTGAGTTGGGCTGGGTTGGGGTTTGGGCTTTTACCCGGCAATTAGCAAGATCTTTTTTGTTTCTACCGCTTAATTTGTTTCAATGGTAACCTTTTGAAGTGTGATGACGTTCATGATGCGAATGTGAGAACAGGGGATAACTTAGACTTATTGGGTTTATACGCGGGATAGAAATGTCAGATAGTGAATAGATTGCCCAAAGAAGACATTAATGCCTCATTAGAACAACAACATCCTCGTATTAATTAGTTACAGACCGACATTTCTAATGCTTTCTAATGCTCCCCGCATTCCTGTTGCTGTATTCCCCGGACTTGAGAGGTCACCAGGACCCCAACTAAGGGCAGACAAGGATCTCAGGGTCCGGGGTATGAACTCTTTTCGACTTACACCAAATGCCAATGCCAATGCCAATGCCAATGCCGTGTTGATCATCTTCTTCCCCACTGTCTATTCTGTCGTTCCTCCGGCACCACCACCATCTTTCTCTTCACCCTCTCACATCCCCACCAACCACAGCAAACGCACTATCACAAAAACCATCCAGCTGATCGTCGATCCCACCCCCTCTCCACGTGGATTACAGGGACGACTCTCTGCCTCGGCCTTTGTAGAGTCAGACGAGAAGGAAACTTGGTAAACATACCAAGATTTTCACGCCTGGCAGCTGATTTCCCCACGGGGAAGCGGGGACTGTCTTCGGCCCAGGGACTTCTTTCGGGCTGATACAGCTGCTATGCGCTCGATGGATACGGCGATGGCTTCCTCTTCTGGGGGAGCATGTCTTTGAGGGAAAGATGCAGCTTCAATTCGACGTCGAACCAGGGTTGGGAGAAACTCAATATCTCGTGAATATGTCAAAGCGGGAGGGGACGAGCGCGGTGTTGCTCGAGGTTCAAATGGAGCTCATTTCCCGGGTGAAAGTAGGATCAGCAATTCAACTGAGACAGCGGGATCAGTGTCTGTTGACTCGTTGTTTCGACGCTCTGAAGACTTAAAGTTTGTCGTATACGGCTCTCTCCGTGGTGGTTCAGTTCAGACTTTGTTTCCAACTAACACTCTCACACTTTGAGCTGTCGGTCTTGCAGTTGAGCTTCACAATGAAGTTTCAGAGTCTTCTTTCTGGCTTCGGCCTTCTTACGGCTGTGGCAGCTGTTCCAGCTCCTTTCCCTGCGCCAGATGCAATTCCGGATCTTCAACCTGCTGAACCAGCCACGCCAGCTCTTGAAGAACGAGCAGCCAAAGTCACCGTCGCTGTTCCTTCTGGGACGGTCATCGGCTCAAGTTCTGGCAAGGTTGATTCCTTCAGAGGAATTCCCTTTGCGGATCCACCCACGGGTTCTTTACGGCTTAAACCGCCCAAGAAACTATCCAAGCCTCTAGGCAACTTTGATGCTTCAGGACTTGTTGGCCCGTCGTGCCCTCAGATGTTCATCTCATCTGGTGCTCAAGATGTCATCTCCAAGTTCCTCTCAGACTTCTTGGCTATTCCCTTCCTCACTCCTGTCACTGGCCAGGAGGATTGCCTTACCATGACTGTCCAACGGCCGGCTGGTACCAAGGCTGGCGATAAGCTCCCTGTGTTATTCTGGATCTTTGGCGGTGGCTTCGAGCTTGGTTCGAGCGCCATGTACGATGGAACTAGTCTTCTAGGCACAGCCATTGATCAGGACCAGCCGTTTATCTACGTTGCTGTCAACTACCGCGTCGCTGGCTTTGGATTCATGCCAGGTGCTGAGATCAAGGAGGATGGAAGTTCTAACCTCGGTCTTCTTGACCAGCGCATGGGTCTTCAGTGGGTTGCTGATAACATTGCTTCCTTCGGTGGTGACCCTGACAAGGTAACCATCTGGGGCGAGTCTGCTGGTGCCATCTCTGTGCTTGACCAGATGGTTCTCTACGGCGGTGATGCCGACTACAACGGCAAGCCCCTTTTCCGCGGCGCCATCATGAACTCTGGCAGCATTGTCCCCGCGGAGCCTGTGGATAGCGACAAGGCGCAGGCTATCTACGACGCAGTTGTGAAATCGGGCGGGTGCTCTGGATCTTCCGATACCCTCGCTTGTCTTCGTGGTCTGAGCTACGATAAGTTCCTGAACGCAGCAAACTCTGTCCCCGGACTCTTGTCGTACAACTCCCTCGCTCTATCATACCTCCCTCGCCCAGACGGTACCGCGCTTCCTGATAGTCCAGATGCACTCATCGCATCAGGCCGTTACCACGCTGTTCCCATGATCAACGGCAACCAGGAAGACGAAGGTACTCTCTTTGCTCTCTTCCAGCCAAACTTGACCACTACAGCCAAGTTCGTCGATTATCTTCAGCAACTATACTTCCGAAAGGCCACCAAGGAACAATTGACCGCTCTGGTAGACACATATCCCACCGCTCTCAGCGCAGGAAGTCCTTTCCGAACATCCCTCCTCAACGAAGTCTTTCCCATGTTCAAGCGCCGCGCTGCCATCTTCGGCGATTTGGTCTTCTTCTTGACCCGTCGAATCTTTCTCCAGGTAGCATCTGAGCAGAACCCCGACGTTCCAGCATGGTCTTACCTCGCGAGCTACAACTACGGCACGCCTGTTCTCGGAACGATGCATGGTTCCGATCTGCTACAAGTCTTCTATGGCATCTGGCCGAATAACGCTATGCGCAGTATCAGGACATATTATTTCAACTTTGTGTATAACTTGGATCCTAACAAGGGTGTGACCAAGTATGCGAATTGGCCGGAGTGGAAGGGAAGTAAAAAGCTCATGTGGTTTGAGACGGCGAATAAGAACAGTATCGTTGATGATAACTTCAGGACGACGCAATATGATTGGGTTTCGAACCATGTGGATATTTTGAAGGTATAATTGAGGATTTAGTTATGAATTGAAGTTTTTGCTTTTGCTTTTGCTTGTTCAAAGATGAGAATGCCCGCATATCACACACTATCCAGCGACTGGTTAGAGTTGTGTTCACCTCCCAAGGCTGCACGAGAGTTGAGGAGATATCTATGCTCACTGTTGTCTATAATACTCCGAAAGTCCTGCCTGCCATCTTGAAGTCTATTCAGGTCTTTCTCATATCCACTAACCTCCTCTTGTCTTATGGTCTTCATCACCTGTCGAGCCCCTGTCTCCTGCATCAGTCACTCATATATTGGTATGTCGATAGCTGGAGATGTTGGTTGGCAGGCCAGCCAAGTCTCATTAACTAGCACAAGCTGTCTTAGCACGTATATCGAATTTTCTCTACCTGGACCTTCTGACTTTATCCAGAGGATGTATTCATACGTCGAAGCAATTCCTTCGCTGTTCACCCAAACCAAAAGTGAAAAGTTGAAAAAAAAGTCATAGTCGATACATATGCGCCTCTTTAGAAACACGCCTCAAAAGGAATCACATTCAACTTAACGCAGCATTTTGAGGTGGAATCCGTCACGAATGCTAAAAGGAGCAATTTAACGTCAAGTTTAATGTCAAAAATGCAAAAGGAAGGGTCTGGCCGGGGATTGAACCCGGGACCTCTCGCAAGCTGTGCTGTAGGGTTTTCCCTAAGCGAGAATCATACCACTAGACCACCAGACCGATCAAGGTTCTTAAGAACCTGTTGTGGAATCGTTGAGATTGAGTTCAGAGTTTGATACTATATTGTGCAAAGTCACGACTTTACTGTGATTTAGGCCAAAGCGCCAGGATCGTTGGGGCAATTGTCAAGTGAAATCAGAGATCAAGCTGGGGTCTGTGAGCAGCATTTTTCATGCTCGTGAGTGCGAGCGTAGCGGAGATGTCGTGCCATCTCAGTTGTGTCGATATTGTTTTTGGATCCTAGCAGAAACCGTTCAACGGCTCCAAACGTCAATGCAGCCTTCGAGTACAACTGTGAAGAATCTCAAACGTCGTCATATTTCAATGGTATTTAACTTTTATTACAAACATGCTTCCAACATCATAGTTTACACAGTCAAGCGTAACCATGAGCGCTGAGCCACTCCTTGAGCTTCTCAGAGTCACGCTCGCGGTACGCAGCACGTCCACGGATCTTATCCTTGACAGTCTCCAGAGTTCGGTTGAAGCTGCTGGTGTCCTTGTCGGCCATAAACTTCTCGATCTCGTCAACAGCAGACACGTTGGTGAAGCTGCCCAGACTGAGCTTCATGTATCGGTCGACAACAACAGGGTTGCCAAGCTTGGTGATGACGGCATCCCAGTTGTCCTGCATGAATTGCCATTGCAAGGGACGGCCAATGATGTTGCTAGCGACAGAGCCACCGAGAACGTGCATGTCTCCGGCAGGGACGGCGTTGGAGGGAGGAGACTCGTTGAAGTTGAAGGGAATGACCTCCTTGGTCAGGAGCTCAGCATCCTTGACAGTGCCAAGAACACTGAGGGAAAGAAGCTTGCCGTCGATAGACTTGGTGTTGAACCACTCCTTCTTGAGAATCTCAACAGTACGGGCGGGCTCCTTCATGATGGCAGCACGCCAGATAGCAACACGGAGAGGAGCGGGGATGGAGCCAGCCTCGGGGTTCTCAACCCAAGTGTTGAAGCGCTTCAGAGCCTCCTCAGTGACACTACTCATGTTAGTCCAGTCAAGCTACGGATACAAGAAACTTACACAGGGTGGCCGCAGGCAACAGCAACACCAATGATCTCCTTTCGCAAGATACCGGTGAGGTAGTCCTCGCCTTCAGGGAACTCCCAACCAACTTCCTTGACCTTCTGATCAATGAGCTTCAGGGTGAACTTATCCAGGGCCTTCTTGATAGATTCATCCTCTCCAAAAACAGACTTGACACCACCAATGGAGTCAAGAACCTGGCGCCAGACAAGAGTGTGGTTCTCCTTGCCGAATCCCTCGAGGAAGGTCAGCAGAGCAGGGGTAGTGCCATTGCCGGCAAAGGCAAGGTCGGCGGTGGAACCAATGATGGAGATCTTGTCCTCGGTGCTGAGCTTGTCTAGCTGATTGCTAAGCTTGGCGAGACGCTCAGGGGGGTAGTTAACACGGTAGAAACCAGTGGCACCGCTGTTG
The DNA here is from genome assembly GCA_014898875.1 of Fusarium miscanthi. Classification (NCBI taxonomy): domain Eukaryota; kingdom Fungi; phylum Ascomycota; class Sordariomycetes; order Hypocreales; family Nectriaceae; genus Fusarium; species Fusarium miscanthi. The sequence goes on from JAAVUA010000121.1 coordinate 69,024, forward strand.
AGCTTGTAGAAGTCCTCGTCGACGTCACGGATGGTGTCCTCCTTGGTGGTAAGAGACAGAGAGGCGATACCGGCGTGGTCCTTCTTGCCCTCGAGGCCGAGAGGAACCCACCAAGTAGTAGTATCATCCTCGGGCTTAACATCGCCAGTTGACAGGAATCGAGACTGCTTGACAGAGATCTGACCAGGCTCCTCAGCAACAGTAAGGACAGGGTGACCGATCTTGGAGATCCAAGGGTGCATAAGCTCAGTGACGTTCTTGCCAGATGCCTCACCAAGAGCGTTCCACAGAGCAGTGGTCTTGGCGTTTCCATAGGCGTGAGCCTTCAGGTAGTTGGAAACACCCTTGAGGAAAGTCTCAACACCAAGGTGGTTGGCAAGCATGCGAATAGCAGAGCAGCCCTTGAGGTAGCTGATGGAGTCGAAAATCTGGTTAACATCAAGAGCATCTCGGACAGGAACATGGATAGGGTGACTGGCACGGATACCATCCAGACGGAAAGCAGCCTCCATACCCTCGTTGACAAACTGAGCCCAGACTTGCCAGTCGGGGTGCAGGTGGTCAACAGCGTGCCAACCAACCCAGGTAGCGAAACCCTCGTTGAGCCAGAGCTCATCCCACCAGTCCATGGTGACGAGGTTTCCAAACCACTGGTGAGCAAGTTCGTGAGCGACGACATAGGCGACGGCGTTCTTGAATCGAGGATCAGAGGTCTTCTCATCGTAGAGAACCTGGGTAGTACGGTAGGTGACGAGACCCCAGTTCTCCATGGCGCCGTGGGTGAACTCGTGAACAGCAATCAAATCGGACTTGGGCAGAGGGTAGTCGATGTCGAAGATCTCGGAAAAGAAGTCGATGATCTTGGGAGCGTGCTCTAGAGCCCACTGACCCTGCTCCTTGAGACCACGGGTGGTGTAGACACGGACAGGAATCTGCTTGCCATCGTACTTGCGGTCGGTGAAAGCCTCAATGTACTCAAAGTCACCGACGGCCCAGGCCAGTAGGTAAGTGCTCATGACAGGAGAGGTCTCGAATGATACAATGTTCCAGCCATCCTTGGAGGGTCGGGTCTCCTTGACAGGCATGTTGCTCAGAGCGACCTGATCGGAAGGAATCTCAATCTCGAAATCGAAGGTAGCCTTGAGGTTGGGCTCGTCGAAGCAAGGGAAAGCTCGGCGAGCATCGCAAGCCTCGAACTGTGTGCTGAACATGTAGTGCCATTCACCATCGCTGGGAACCGAAGCAGAAGGGGTCTCGGCGGGCTTGTACTTGCTGCGGTAGAAGCCAGCCATCTCATTGTTGATGATACCCTCGAACTCGATGATCAGGGAAGCCTTGGAAGCGACGGGGAGCTCCTCGTCAAAAGTGATGGTAGAGCGCTGAGCCTTGGAGTCATAGTCGAACTTTGTAGATTCGAATGTCTTGGAGTCGACAGAGACCTTGGCGTGAGAGAGCTTGAGTTCGAGAGTGTTGACGATGATTTCCTTGGTAGGCTTTGTGATTTCCGAGTCGATACTGTAGAGCTGTCAGAGCTAGCTTCACGGTGAGGGGTAGAGGCGTGACGTACGTAACAGTTCCCTTGTAAGTCCAGTTGGTGAACTCGAGGTCCCTCAAGGAGAGGTCATAGTGCTTAGGCTTGACATTGTCGGGGAGAACATCGCGGTCAGTCATTGTTTCGTTGCGGGCGAGTCTGGCGTGGGCGGAGCAAGCTCGATCAGGTATCTTGGGAACAAGACTGTTTGTTGTGGTGTTAGCAAGCTACAGCTCTGAGCTTTAGCCTAGCGAGTCTCGATTTGTTCACAAGAACAATGGGGTATAATGAGAATAGAGGGGGGATTGAAGGAGACAGATGATGTGAGAGTGGGACAGGCGGCAAAGATATAGCTTAACAAGAGAGCAATGGACTAGGTTAGATAGGCAGAGCAAACAAGAGCCTGATGATGCGTTGTGTAGGACCCCGCGGTTAGTGGGGTGTGGGCCGGTTTCCGTTAAGATCCCAGCTGCCCCTCTAGCCCCTCTCTCCATTTTCTGTCTCTCTCAAACCTAAGGTAACGGAGGAGACGGGACGTTTAAAATAAAGGGATAACGTACCTCCGGATACCGATTGGCATAGGCCGTCCATTATCACGGCGACTATTCAACGGCTTCACTTGACCATTTACAAGTGAAGCAAGCCCTCTCGAGAAGATACCACAGTTGACAATTCCTTGAGAAACAGATACTGAGGGTGCCGTCTGCCGTGTAATCACCGATAGTGGGCTACAATTGCTCCACAGACGTAGAGGCAGAGGCAGATGTCGCAAAAGGCCCTTTGAGGACGACATTTTGGCCCGGATCCTCACCCTTTTCAGGAGTGATGCGCCGTCGCAATTGGGCAGGTCGTTGATGGGTGAACTCTTATGGGATGTCAATGATATCCTCTTTTAGCAACTGAGAGCCCCCATTGATGGCACTTTTGTAGCGTAGCTGCCCCCAGTATCGTATCAGTATTAAGAGAGTGTCGATGCTGTGTCGAAATTTTCGGGTCAACTTAAGGCTCAGGGCCGTTTGGTATGCCGTATTGCCGGCGACAAGCGAGATGGCCGAGCCGTGTGTATTGTGTCATGACAACCATTTACACTGTACATCATGGGATAGGGTAACTCGTGGTGATTTTAGAGGTGCTATCAAGTTGGCTACCAAATACAGAGATCATTTCGATGAAGAGCAACAAACTCTACATCACTGACAACGGATATATGGGCTTGGAACACAACAAACTGGGAGAGGATCAAGGACAACAGAGCTCAAAAAGCTTAGGATAAACTTAGGATAAAATACCCTAAATCTTGTACAAAACTTCTTTATTTTATGCTCTCTTAGTCAATCTTTGGTTAAATATCCTCACCAGCCCACTTGTCACAATGCTTGCTGTCTCATAATTCAATGCAGAAATCAGATATAGTTTACGCTTCTAGCGCTCAGTTGAAATGACATTCTAACCATTATTCCAGCCAAAAAGCAATTTGCCGATCCCATAAGCTACCCATCAACACTGCTACACTTCTTTGAAGAGGCAAGCTTGATCCAATCCCACCAACTGAGCCATATTGGCTTTCCATACCAGTACGCCATGCAACCCAAGTTCAAAAGCGCTTCCCAGTAAAAGCAAACCCATTCCTGCCTGATTGAAAAGATCAAATGCTAACCTCCAAATACAATGCATCCTTATTGCTCATCATGCATAATCCCTGTCAAACCAATCCAACCCATTACGTCTATGTCGACATCTCTTCTTGCTCAACCTTTGTTGCTACGGCATCCCACCAAGGCCCATGGGCTGCTCTGTCAACTGTTCCAATCTTCTCCAGTAGGTTCGAAATCTCTCTAACTCGATCAACAAACTCAGAGAGTCCGAGGCTAGCTAGCTTCTCGCCAGCTGTGTTGGCCGCCTTGACCTTCTCACTTGCTGATCCAGCAGCGAGGCGGGCAAGGATGTTGCTACGAAGGCGGGTGAGCAAAAGTCGCAACACAGGTTCTCTAGGCTCATTTCCATTCTGTGCCATGTCTTGACTGGCAGTTAGAACCTTGGTAACAAGAGCGCGGAGGTGGCTCTTGGTCGCCGTCGGCATCGATCGTCCAGATTCAAGGGCAGCCATGACGCCGTCCACAGTAGCTTGGAGAGGATGACTGGCCTCGAGAACAGCCATGATGCGTGTTGCTTCCATCTTCCATGAAGACCGAACATCTCGCTTCAAGAGGTTCTTGCACTGCAGCAGAACTGCACCGGCTGTAATAACTCGCTGGATAGTGGTAGAGACTTGGCCGATGCGGCTGTAATCCAGACGAAGCATCTCTGGAACCTCCTCAATGGGCGGGGAAGAGATCCTGGTAAAGATATCTACGAGCATCTGCGCATAGAACTTTCCAGCATTCGGTCGCGACCTCGGATGGCTGATTCCCTCCGGGTCCCTCTTCTGAACTTCTGCAAGAACCTTTGCTCGGGAAGCCTTCCATGTCGCCTCAGCTGCTGCAAGGCCAAGCTGGCCTTTCTCAACATCCTCGGCGAACCTCTTAGCCTCATATGGCGCCGCGGATTGGATAAGCTGAGGTGCAGCACTTCGCAAAAGATAGTTGATGTAGTCACAGAGCATCACATCAATAAACCCATTGAGGGCCTCAACTCGATCGATGATGTCGCCGTCTGCCAGTTTGTTCTGGATCAAGTCCTGAACCTCTTCATCGCGAAAAGGGGCACAGAGTTTGGGCAGAAGTGACGACATGGCAGTAAAGAACTTCTCATATGAGAAGTTGCCGAGGGCGAATTGCCGCTCAGCCATCTCGGGGTCTAGGATTTCACCAATCAGGTTATACATGGAGTTGCCCGGCTTGAGCAAGCGCTGGAGCCTTTCCTTGATGTAGCTCGCGATAAGAGCGAAAACCTGGAAATTGATCCCGCTATCGTCATCTCCCATAGTGGTCCGCATCTTCGTATATATAAATTTCGAACGTTCCGATTGCTGTTCTCTGTATTCGTCAGGCGAGAGCTGGTATTCCTTATTGATAGCCAACTCATGCACCACAATCCTGTTATTAGGTAACAGACCATTGAGGCCGGTTTTGGGCGCAGGAGCCTTCTCCTGGGCTTTGCTGGCCGGTGTTGCAGGAGGAGTCAGTGTTTGCGACTCAGATGAGACCAGACTGTTGGCTGTCTCAGATGCTTCTCCGGGTGCGTTCTCAGCCACACGTGGCTTTGTGTCTCCGGTCTTCTTCTTGGCAGAGCGAGCTTTGCGTGCTTCGGCAACCGCTTCGAAGATCATCTTTTTGCCCTTCTCTGCACCTGCTAGTTTCTTGATCCGCACTATGAGCATCAACTGGTTGTCTTGGATGCTCTTTTTGTAAAGAGCCGTGGCAGCATCATCAGTTGTGTCCTTGACGGTGTGATAGATTGCGTCAAGCTCAACAAACTGCATGAGCATAACCTCGATCAAGGCATTAGAATCTCGGGATTTCCAGGCGATGAAAGCATTGTAGAAAGTGGCATACGCCTCAGGAAGAGTCTTCTTGAGTGCAGGTGGCATGGTGTACTTGTTGGCGGATGTCAAGCGAGACAGGATATTCTCAAAAGAAATGAGCAAGTCTCGCGCCTTGCCTACCAAGCCCTGCAATTGAGGATTGGCAAGATCCGTAGAAGGCAATCGGTGGGAAGTGAGTACATCCACAATGCCGTCATCGCCATTGTCGTTCTTGTTGCTGAGAACCTGATTTGGATGACCAAGGATCAAAAAGGCACTGAGAAACGTGCGAACGGCTGTCATCTCGCCAACCGAACCAATTTCACCCTCCTCAAGACCGCAGAGTCTAAGCAATTGTGCCGTAATGACAAGGACCCGCTCCTGGGCCAGAAGCTCAACGACAGTATCGAAGTTTGTATCTCTGATACCATCCACGGTCAAGCCGAGGTTGTTGAACTCGGATATGGCTCTCTTTCGGAGGCAGCCACGCCACCACCACTGGATGCTCCTTGCGGCCTCCTCTTCGGTGGGCTTGCGTCTCTCTTGCTCAACATCGGGCATGGGGTCTGTGGGCTTCCTAGCCATAATACTTTGCCCACGACTCCGCTTAGACGCATTCTTGGTTCGTAGTTCCTCCCTTCGTCTTTCTGCCTCAGCCATTCGCTCCTCGATCTGAGCCTTCAATCGAGAAATGTCCTGCTCTCGCTTCTCCTTCATAAATTCGGCAACCTGCTTTGCCTTCTTGACCTCATCCGCACAATTGGCAACAATCTCTGCCAAATTGCGCTCCCTGGCCTGCTGTGCCGCTATGGCTCGCTCCTCCGAGAGTGAAGTATCTCGATGAGTCGCTTTAGCCAGGGCCGCTCGAAGACGAACCTTTTCGGCATGCGCCGCTCGATCGGCAAGTCGCGCCCTGCGGTCCTCAAGAAAAGAGGCGCGGCGAAGATGTTGTGCGATATGCTTGCTCTGTTCACCTCCGCGGTGACTCGATGGTTGAATAGAAGAGCATCGCGAGTGAGCAGACGAGATTGAGTTGCGGCGCGACGAGGCTGCCGAATCTCTGCGACGAGCCTGTGTTGGGCGATAGAAGCGGGCGGCAATATGGGGAGGTGGTGTATAAATTCTCGAGTCGTCATCTAGGACATCGTCTTCCTCATCGGGAGGAGGCATGGAGAGATCTAGTGTATCTTCCATTTCGTGGTCCGAGGGCCCACCGTTGGACTCCTCGATATTGCGCGGCGGCTCCGCGAGGTCGTGGGAGAGGCTGCGCATCGTGTTGGTGGCTGATGGCAGATGTGACATGGCCACCGCTGAATGACTGTGTTGTGAAGTTACCAAAGAATAAATCAAAGGTAAAAGTCAAGTCAATCCCAGGGCGGGAGATTCGTCTTATCGACGCCCAAACGGGGGAGGCCGGTTTGAGGTCAGGCAGGGCGCTGAAAGCGTAAAGTAGAGTCGAGAGACTAGGAGTGTTTCGTCAGGGCAGCTCGGGTGGCGCAGTGGGATCCGTGGGTGGTTCTGAATCAGCAGCGAAAGGCTAAAACGGAGAAGTCTCAAATCCGCTAATAAACGAGCCCACCAAAGAATGGATGAAGGGTTGAAATGAGAGACTGTGCAACAAGTCGCGATGAAAGCGTATAATAAGGCGCAGATGAGTAGAAACGAGAGGAATGCGGGAGATAGAATACAACTATGCACAAGCCGTTTATTAAAAGCTTACAGAAGCGTCAGGCTATTGTGAATATAGATAGTATGGGAAGAGAAAAGAATGGAAGTGAGTGAGGCTAGAGGAGGGAAAACAGTAGAAGAGATCAAGTGCCAGGTGAAGGCGGGGGAGTCAAGCCAATGAAGTGTAATCCCTTATCATTGGACTCGTACTTTCCCGTTGTTGCAGCTGAAGTTGCATATGCAGTTGGTGGCTTCCAAGTGCCGCTCTTTCCACTGCTTGCGACGACGAAAGGGAAGGAAGGCACCCGTTCAAGGACGATGAGATGGATGCATGCGCCGCGACTACCTTAAATGGATATGTACAGAGTGGGAGGGAAGGGAAGTGGGGGGTTATCAAGAAGGAGGGAAGGTTCCAGTTTCGAGTACCCAAAAAGTATGGACGTTTTTCTTCTTCTTTTGTTGTTACTCGAAGGAGAAACCTTTTTTCGCCTTGGAACATTGTGAAACTTTGACGCCCCGGCTTCGTGGACAGTGGACAATGGACAGGGCATGTGTCAGAATCCCTGGGCTGGAGAGCCTGGGGTCGGGCCACTAAACTTCAGTGGACTCGCCCACTGGCTTACAGCGAGTCCACGATAGCGAGTCGAGTTTCGTTAGGTCAGCTTTTAAGATGAGCTCTAATCCATTCCAAAGAACCCACCAGAAGCATGTCTCCACGATTATCAATCACATTAATTCTGCAAATCACCTAACCTTATCCGTTTCCTCTTCTCTACTGTTGTTAGTCGACGACTACTGAAACGAGGCCCTTTCCCGCTGTGCCGAAGCCCCCTCCCCCAAGGCCCAGCCCGGTCATGCCCGTCTCATACCCCAGCCATGATATTTCTATCTTTGGTTTACCGAAAAGCCCATCCCCCTCCAGATTCATGCATGTGTACTTGATACGACGTCATCACACGTGTTTCCACTCCCGTGACGGTTTCCGGAGCCAAGATTGCGATTGTGCATTGTGCCATTCCGGGTGACTTTGCTGCAATTGGGCCCAGATGCGCCTCGACATCTCGCGTGATAGATACAACGACCAATTAGGAAATCGATATATTTGGAACAACATTTCTCTATTGTTGTTATATTCACGGGCTTAGATAGCTCCACGATAATATGTGATAGATCCAGACGTGGCTCCATATCCTCAAGACAATAGTATAAGTTATTTCAATGATTAGCTTAACCTGTTTGTTGTCATACATCTCACATAAACAAATCTCTCGCAACGGTAGTCGCACACGCAATGTAGCCTTTCATGATCCTACTATGCAAGTCCAATGATTCCCAGGTTGCTCCGTTCCGCTTCCATCATGCCTTTTTGTTCTACTATACAGAAAACCCTAAGAACCAATCGTACTCATAGCAAGTATCAAACCAAGGTCCCTCTTGACGTTGATGTTTTTATAATGTCCCTTTCGTAAGCATTGCGTGCTCGCTGTGCTAGCCTTCTTGTAGAATCATACGCAGCTGAACCATTAAACGCCTGTACCATCCATCCAGTTTCCGTGTGTTGCATTATTTCCATGTGCCCTATGCAGTTGTGCTCCATAATAACCGTTAATTGTTCGTGATGCATCCTGGTTCTAGTGGCGAAGGCTGCCACTTCGTAGTCGTCCGTTTGGAGCGCTTGACGCTCGCTCGTTCATCCTCGTTACCCATTCGAGGACTGTCTCATAGCAGAGAACATACTGTCGCAGGCTCTGCACCATGCTGAGTCGTTGTTCTCGGAAATCCTCCACCGTCTTCTGGATAAGATCCACGCTATCGTCGTATAACCAGTCGATGTTGATGTTTACGCCGCCTCGAGCCACCTTTCTCTCCATGTTGGATCTCTGACCAGGGGTGAAAAAGTTAAAGTGCTTGGTAGAGCGGGGTGACATGTCCCCATTCTCGCCCATGCTAACATCTCCGTCATGATCACGGGATCGTACCGAGTCCATCTTGGCTTGTCGCTGACGCTTCAACATATCAATAACACTGTCGACAGTGCAGAATGTTCCTGTACGACCACATCCAGCGGAGCAGTGTACCAGCATTGGTCGTGCTCGAGAGTCGGCCTCGGGCTCATCGTACCATGTAATTGGGAGTGACTCAAGTGACGTAATCTTGGATCCCGCCACTGAAGAAGTCTCAACGGGCAGGGCAGAACGTTGCATGACATTGGCCAGCTCAACCAACGCCAACAGGTGTGATGGCTGCGCAGGTGTACCAAAGTCAGGCCATGATGGGAAGTGCAAGTGAGTAATCTCTCGAATGGGCGCAAATGGATGAGCGGTATGAGAGAGTGCAAACTTGCGAACAATTACGTAGGGGGTATCTGCGGGGCCTTGGGTTGGTCTCGGTGTAGGTGTTGAAGACTCGAGTGTTGTCGTCGTGTTTGCGCGCTTGCGTCCCTGTTCGCTGGCCGAAGCCGATGGCATGTGATGGGAATCGGACCTATGCTTGTCGATGTCAAGAGATACCTTCTTCTCAGACAGAAGCTTCAGTCTAATGGCTCCAAAGTCTCTGCCCTTCCAGTAAGGATGACACTTGAGCTGCCCGCCCTCGGACTCTGCAGTTAACATGACGACTACACGCACATCCTGCTGCCAAATGACAGACCAAAAGTCCTGGATAGACGTTAGTCAATTTTCGCATAGTGTAAGTGGCTTGCAACATACCTCGAAAGTGGCGGGGAGCGGTCCCTGGGTGGCGATGTACTGCTTGTTGCTTCGGGAAGCTTTGAGGTGGCTTGCATTGATGTAATCACATGAACCTTCAGGCTTCTCTTGCAACTTCACTCGAGCATGCTCGAAAGGCAAGATGTCTTTGTATCGATTCTTGACTCCCTTCTCAACACCGCAGAGCTGCACCTGGCTTCGCCTGTCCTTGTTCTGAGGGTTGAAAGCCGCATATGCCGCCTTCATTCGAGACTGCTCATCAACCTCGATATGCAGGAACTTGTCCGAAACCTTCTTTCCGTGGTCAGGCTTCGCGGCGGCCTCTCGAAGCCAGCGGGGGAGAGAGGGTGAGTCAAGGGCTGAAGGTCGTGATACATCCAATTGGCCAACACCATCAGCCAAGTCCATGTTCTGGCGAATGTTGGAGAAGAACGGATTGACGTCGTTGCTGGTGTTGGGAAGCATGACTCCGCCGATGACAGGTGCAATTCCTCCATGGCCAAGACCGGGTTTTCCAGGAGATCCAGTTGCTGATTGGTGATCGACAAGGTCGGGAAAGTTCTCCTGGAACGAGTTGAAGCCGCCCTTGAGGATACAGGTGCCGCCAGTATACCCCTCACTCGTGAACTTCTTGATCATGTTTTGAGCGGTAATAGCATCGCGCTTGTCGGAGGCGTGAGCATCATAAACAACAATGTAGTCAGTGTCCTGCCAAGTAGAGAACTTGTCCGAGTGAGAGCTATTCTGGAAAGTCTGCTTGAGTTTCTGAATGTTGAAGGTGGCTCGCTTAAGAAGTGTAGTGGGTATGCAAAGGTTGAGAGCACCTTGAATTCTGGACTGGGCGTAGTTCTGTGATGATCGAAGGTCAAGAAGAAGCAGTCTTTCCGACTTCACACTCTGCAGGATATCCCGTAGTTGTTGGCCTGTGATCATGTGAGGCTGCCCGGGCTCCAGAGTTGCTGGTAGTGTTGCAGAGCGTCTGATATCTCGAGCATCAGGAGGATCGGGGCGATGTTCCATTACAGATAGCCGAGGGTCGCGATCTTCAGATCGAGTTAGACTCGTTCTTTCCTGTAGAGGGTCCATTGGTAGCGGGGAGTCGAATCGGGGCATGTTGAGAGCTGGAACTTGACCATAGAGAGATGACTCGGAGTTACGCTTCGAGTCTGATGACACATAGGCCGAGTCTCCTAGGCTGTCCTGGTCCACATCCATTCGGCTGGCTGGTCGAACATTGGCAGAGCTCAAGCCACGGGCAAAGGGCGATGGGCCACCAGTGTCACTTCCATGGGTGTGCCATCTGGGAGGTCGAGGGCGCACAGGTGCAACTCCATTTGATGTCACTGACGACTGGGCATAGTGACTGGTGGAGAGAGCAAACGACTTGCCCCGGTTGAAGTCAGCCTGTCTCTTGAAGGCCTCGAAGTCGGGATTGGCATCAAGAGGGACCTGCTTGGGAATCGCAGCCTGGAACGATTTTACGGATGATGAAGGGCTCCAATTCTCGTTGGGGAGGCCTGAGGACGAGTCTCCACGCTCATTGGCTGATTCGACAATGAGGCCGAAATAGTTAGGACTTGGTGATCTGTTGTCGGAGACCACCCGAGGCGAGAGTTTGGGCGGAGGGTGATTCTGGCCGACAGAGTATGGCATCCGGGGAGAGGCGAGAGGAGTCGATGATTTTGTTGGCTTAGTTGGTCTAAGTGTTTGAGAGTGAGAATGGGAGTGGTTGATGTTATACGAATTAGATCGTGAGTGGGAAATATTATTAGAATGAGACTGTCCGCCGGGAGAGTGTCGTGCAGGAGTCTTCATTGTATAGTGTAGTGGCGTCCGGTCGCCAGTCCTGGAATCATGCATAGCGAAGGCGTTGATCGGGGTAGTCGACGTCATCTCTGGAGACGCAGGGGTAAAGAGAGGCTGAGCGAGGCTCATAAAGCCATGGTGAGGAGGTCGAGTATTAGATTAAAGTAAGTGAGTGAGAGATGGGTTTGGGAAGAAGGAGACCTGGAGTTGGTTATATCGAGAATAGTAGTAGCATGAAGTCTAGCTTCAGCTAAATAAGGGTCTCGGGGGGGCGAGGGGACCTAGGACCGAGAAGGGTGAGGGCGAGTGTAGTGTAGTGAAGTGTAGCGTGGGAGTGAGTGAGTAAGGCGAGGCAAGGCAAGGTAGATTAAGAAATGCAAATGCACCAGAGATAAAGATGAATGGATGGATCAACGAAGGCTACCCTCTTCCTTTAGGCTAGGCTAGGTCAGGTCAAGAAGAGAAGCGGGCAGTTGGTGGGGTCTATCAATCCGATCCCTGGAAGACTTGGAAACAAGCCAAGAAG